>WAAF01011690.1:0-17000 GCA_013400475.1 Tricholaema leucomelas
ACTCACTGTGACCTGATAAATTCATACAGCATATTCTTTCAAAATCTTTGCAACCATGCCCCTGGGCTAGTGAATCAATGTCTGCTTGATTTTGCGGTAGGGTATGATGGAGGCTGTTCTGATCAACCAGTAATTGTCCTAAAATATCTCTGGTAACATTGGCTTGCTTTTCTGACCAACATGCAAGTTTCTCTGTCTCTTAGATCCTTCCCAGCTGCTTCTCCTTGTAAAAATATAGCTAGGGCTATGCAGGCAGCTGTGGACAATAATTTGATGTTGTCAGTGCAGTCAGGACTTAATCCTAGAGATCATTTGGGTTGGTCTCAAGTTATGTTTCTTAGTTGGCTAATCTGAGGGGCAAACATTGTCAACTTCCCTAGATAACATGGACTGTCATAAGCGTTCTTTGGTACGCCTTGCCAGGCTCTATCACCACAGATGAGGAACACACCACTGGGGAGTGCCTTAGCGGATTTGTTGTTCCACAATAGAGGACTCTCACCCTTTCTCAGTGCCTTAATACTGTCATGCCAACTGCTTGCTCTTTAGGCACCTAGAGCTTTGTTGCTGTCATTTGAACTGCAGTGCCCATCCTTGTTGTTAATGAAATTATTGTAAGGTTCCCCGGGTGACACATTCCTCCATCCATTCTTGTTCCAGGATCTTGTCTCAGGCCACCTTATGGCCTAATCAATATATGATGAGATGTTGAGACCCTGATATAAATTTCCAAACACAAAACATGTCTGGTTCCATCCCTGGGTGGTTTTCCCTATGCTCTGTGATCCTAACAATTCCAATTATTGGGGATCCCAAGGTAAACAGACATTCAAGCCTTCAATTAATTTTGCAGCACACTCAGAAGCATTTGCAATTCCAGTACAATTATTAGCAATATAGTTTCTAAAAGCATTCTCACTAAACTCTGGCATGCCTATTAAACAAGTTCTAAAAGGATCTGTTGCTGAGGCTATAGATATACAAAATTCTTTAGTGCCTGTCTCATTTGCCCGTGTGACCCAAAAGTTCTTTCTTGTATCAATCTCATGGATAGCTGTCCCTGTCTTTGTCATTTTCAGGAGCAGGCACACCAGGATCAGTGGGATCAGCTCTGGCTTCATCTTGCTGGTCCTTGACAGCTGCTTTTGTAAAACAACTCGGCACCCAAAGTGGCCCTGCTCTGTAGAAACACAAAGATAACCTGTACCATTAAGCAACACTGGGGATGGTCCTTCCCAATTCCCTGGTTTTGAGTTACAATATTTCACCAAGAGGCCGAGGACCGACGTGATGGCATGATTCTTTAGGGTAGTGTGGTGTGACACAATGGGAGGTTCTTGATGATCACCTGTCAAGCACAGAAAATTTAATACAAATAATACTTTACTCAATTTCTCTTGGAGGTCAGTGATACCTGCATGTTTGGCCAAATAAGCCTTCAATGTCTGATGTGCCCTTTCTATAATTGCCTGTCCTGTGGAAGAATTTAGAATTCCTGTAACATGTTTTCCTCCCCACAGTTGAAGAAAGCGTCGAAGCCTATCACTGGTATAGGCCAGTCCATTGTCTGAATTTACCTGTTTTGGCACTCCTAGAACTGCAAAAGCAGCAGTAAGGTGTTTACAAACGTGCTTTGCTGTTTTTCCTGTCAAAGCAGTGGCCCATATTACATTTGANTCACTGAGAGAGGTGATGTCTTAGTTCTAGTAACAACTGTGCTAGTCTTTCCTTTTTTGGTGCTTTTAGTAATGAATCCTCAATCCTGGTGACGACCCCTGCAACATAAAGAGAGTCAGTGACCACACTGAACGGTTCTTGTGCCCAGTTTTTAAATGCCCATACTACTGCTGTTAATTCTAGGGTTTGTACTGAGTCATCCTTAGTTCCTACCATAAGGAGACGATGCCACCGACCACTGTTATACCATGTACATACTGCTTTCCTTTTGCTCCTACCTGCGCCTGTGTGTACATTTTGTCTGAGTACAGGTACAGGGATTAATTTTGGAATTCTCAAACATTGTAGGTCTTTAACTACCTGCCAGGTCTTTTCATCTGGGTAAGTATTGTTTATCCTCCCTGTAAAGCCCAACAGCACATCCTGTAATGGCACAGAGTTGTGGAGGCATCAGTCCAGCTGATCACTGGTCAATGGTACACAAATCATAGCTGGCTCCGGTCCATCAATTTCAAAGACCCTAAGCCTATCCCTTTTAATTAGTTCAGCAAGCGCTTTGCATAGTGTTCTTTGGGTGAGTGGGCAAGAATACCCATTCTATGATTTTCCACTCATTGTCAGTGGCACTTGCATCTCTCCTACCCTCAGCAATTTCCCTCTTTTCTTTGTGCCACTGTGCAATGAGTGCAAAAGTATGTTGCTGCCTATTGACACATAAAAACTCTAGGGGTTGATCGGCAATGCGAAGGGTGGATACACCAGTCTGCAATTTATTGGCTATCAATTTGATTGCCAACCGCTGTTGAGTCATTAAAGAGATGCGTTTGTGTTCATCTGTGCCCTGTAACAGAGGCAGCAGTGGTTCCAAATCCTCGTATTTTTCAAACCCATTGAACATCACCCATAAATTTTTGGATATCCATTAGCATTTTCAGCTCTGTGTGGATGTCAATCTTTTGAGGTCTGATTGTGGCCTCAGTAGTTTTCCAGCCCAAATAGTTCCAAGGGCTCTGCTGCTGCATTTTTTCTGGGGCAACGATCAGACCACTTTTTTGCAGACCATCTCAATCATTTTCAAGTCTGCAGGCACAAACAGCCATGAACGATAAAAAAGAATGTCGTCCATATAGTGATAGACAATTGTACATGCCCATTTTTTTCTCAAGAGTTGCAATGCCCTCAAAAGGAAGAGTTGGCAGAGGGTTGGTGAATTCTTCATTCCTTGTGTCAAAACTGTCCATTCATAATGGCTTGCAGGTTCAGCTTTATTCACAGATGGTACTGTGAATGCAAATCGCTGGCAATCTTGTTTGGCAAGTGGTATGGTGATGAAGCTGTCCTTTAGATCAATTATCAGCAAATATCAGTTCTTTGGGAGCATACTTGGCAACAGTAATCCTGGTTAAAGAGCTCCCATAGCCTGCATCTAGTCATTCACCACTCAGAGATCTCCATTTTGCAGACTTCTTTGGGATGACGAAAATAGGTGTGTTCCAAGGGCTAACCGAAGGTCGAATATGTCCTGCCCTCAATTGTTCCTGAACAAGTACCCTTGCTTTTTTAAGCTGCTCCTCAGTCATAGGCCACTGCTCTATCCATACTGGTGTGTCTGTGTGCCATGTAATGGGTATGGTTGGTGGCTTACAGGCAGCGGCCTGCAATTAAAAGGTGCTCTGGGGTCAGCAGTGATGACGGCGCCAATCTGACCGAGGACATCTCGGCCTGTAAGTTCTTACAAGCTGTCAGGCAAGGTCATGACCTACACTTGCTGGTGCACTGTGCAGTCCTCCCAGCACAGGCTCATGGTGTCTTTGCTTTGTTGAGCAGTTGTACTGCCTCTCACTCCCACTATGCCAGAAGTTGGACTGACTAGCGGCCAGGCAGTGGGCCACATGATCTGATTAATGATGGTGATGTCAGACCCTGTATCCACCATAGCTGAGAGTCTTACCACTTCTCCATGTGCAGACATTTCCAGCCTGATCATGGGCCACTGGGACAGAACCTTAGTGAAGCAGACTGCCAATCCGATGGAGCCAAACCCTCCTTCCCTTATCCTATCCTCCAAGGGAGCTGATGGCTGTTGATTTGAGAGTGCAACAAGTTGTGCTATTTTACTTCCAGCAGGGATGAACAGGGGTGGGGCAATAGTGTATGCCATTATGGCTATCAGCCCCTTACAGTCAGTGTCAATAAGTCCAGGTATTACAATAAGACCTTTGAGGCCGGCCAATGACCGTCCAAGGAGGAGCCCCCCTAAAGATCCCCACAACATAGAAAAGGGGCCTGAAGCAGTGGTAGGGATTTTCATGACTTGTTTATCCTGCAGAGTTACACTCACTGCTGTTGCCAAATCCACTCTGAGGCTCCCGCTGCTGGCTGGTTGGTGGGTGTCCAGGTATCCTTCCGCTCACCTTGTGCCACAGCTACTGTTGTCCTTGTGTGGCTGCTCGTGCTGCTTTTGGAGCTTCATGATTGGCAGGCCACTGTGGCATGGCTAGGAGACAGACAGCAGTCACACCACACTGAAATCGTGTAACGTCGTTTCAAGTGACCCGTCTGGCTGCGTAGAAAGCAGCTCACTCCCCCTCCCACTAGGGATCCCCTTCGTGGTTTCATAGAAACAATGAGTCCCTTCCTGTCGAACGCGTTCTCAACTGCTGTTCCCACCACTTGGGCTAAATCACCTGCCGTAGCTTGATTGGACACATGCATGGCATCTGCCACAAGGGTGTATTGTTCCTGACCATGGGCATGAGACACACGCTATAACGTGTCTTCCACTGATGCCCCCATGGGCAACATGGTTAAGATTAGTGTTTTCAAATGCCATACTCCTGATCAGCCCCACGCTGATAACACTTTGGTGTTATCATCCAATTCCCCTTCATGTTTTAGAGCTGCCCACAGCCGATTGATAGAGTGACTGTACTCCTCATTTGTCCCCTGTCTGATTCCCACAAAGGAGGGTGTGGGCGTTAATCCGGGAGTGGTGTAAAATGCTTGTAGCACTAACCAGGCAGACAGGTAGTGCATTTCCTGCGGGAAGAGTAACTGTACCACAGTAGGCTGGTAGTTCCCCTGACCAGTTACCATGTCAGGCATGAGCCCACAGAGGGGATCCCCCTCCTGCTGGTGCAGAGAGGCTTCCTTACATGCCTGTCTGAACCACTCCCTTTGCCATAGCAGAAACTGGGAGAAGGTTAGGATAAGACTGGCCAAGTTACAGCAGTCTACCGGCATGCAGCAATTGGCAGACAACAACCAATCTAACATCTGTCTGGTGGGTTCTGATCATATCTCAAATTTCCTAACCACCTTCTGCACTCGCTCCAGGGGTTTCCACTCCTAGGCGTCCCAGTGTGCCTTGCCATCTGCCCCAGTTAGTACAGAAAAGGCTGTGGACTGCACAGGGTGCCACTCTCCCTCTACAATGGCGTTTTTGGTGATGCCAGACCACTTTATGTTATGCTGCAGTGACCTTTCCTGAGACACAGCATCCGGCTCCTGGAGCTCCCTGAGACACTCAGGCAAAGGGTGAGCCACAGGCACGGGAGAGTGCGGTGGGGCGCTAGCAGTCACTAGGTTTAGTAGCCCTTCTGGCGGTTTCAGATGTTTGGGTTTCCATTCTAACACTTTAACCATCTGTTCTAGTGACTGCTGGGTCTCATCAGTGGCAGCCGTGGGCGACTGATGGCCACTGACACACGCCAAACCTTGAGAGCACATTCCCCTGGTGACAGTGCCAGAGTCAGGCTCAGGAGTATCGATGACCACTCCCACAGATGACTCCCCATTTGGGGGGGGTGGAGGCAGGTCCAGAGATGATCATGCTCCACACTCCTTTTTAGTTCCACCACTGAGCTGATGACTTTTGCAGTCATACCCTTTACTTTGGAGGTACGATTGAGTCTGAAAAATAGAGCTAAGGAGGTCTCTCTCTCTACCACTGGGAGCAGCAGGGCATTAGGGGCAGGGGAAGGTGCGGCTTTTGCATTGGGAGTTCTGGTAGCAACTGGAGCAGCCAGGATCAATTGTGTGTCTGCTAGCTTAATCTTTCTTTCAGCTTTCATTTCAAGCAGCGTGTTTAGTACATCTCGTCAGGTGGAACCAAGCTTATGAGCGATCTTAGAGTCTTTGCTGTCAGTAATAATCATGTCCGACATTGTGTCTCCAACCTACCACCAAGTTTCCGGTTTAAAGATCATATAAACCTCTCTCATATGACCCTGCACTTTTGCCCAGATTAGTGGCTCTTGCAGCCTTTTCATATCCGACAGAATCCCTCTCTTAGAGAGTATGTCTGCCAGTAAATGCGGTGCTGCGTCCACTTCCATCACAGCTTTACCTGTCTATACGGAATACCCAGCCATGGTCTAGGTGTCCGGCTACTGCCCCCTTGTTGTTTTTTTTTTTTTAGCACCCTCCGTTCCGGTGTTGCTGGTGACTTTACTTTCAATTAGAAATGTCTGCAGTCTTGTCAGCGTGTCCTGACCCTGGCCCATTATTGCAGTCCTGCCCGCTGCCGGTCTACATACCTCAGTCTTCCCTGATTCCTGGTTGCCCCTGTTCAGGTGCCACTTGATGGTGTTGCACCGCAAGAGTAACAATTGTAGACCACCAATATGGTTAGATGATTGTTCTATGTCTGTTTCCATGAATACAGTGAGTTATGTACTAACTTGGAAGAGGCGTGCATAGCTAAATTTGGTTAAGATTGGTACATATGGAAGGCACAGATAGGCTTAGGGTTATGCATGAGGTACAGATAGGTTAACTTACATAAACAACCTGTAGGGTCAGCCCCCTGCAACTGGCTGACCCTCCCTCCTCACAGCTGCATGTGGGGGACTGTTATTCACCTCCTGGTTTCCTGCCTCTGAGATGGATCCAGGGACACTTTGTAGCATGAGTTGCTCATGTTTATCAATTTGTGTCCTCTGTTAGCAAGAAATTCATCCACAAGATATGTGAAAAGGAAAATGTATTTTGCACTGCAACACATCTGTTGCTATTGTCATTGGGCAGCAATACTGAGTAGCTCAGGCCTGGAAAAGAACAAAGAGTGATAAAGTAGGGTTTTATGCTTCTCTTGGATTTTTCCCAAATGAACAGTGGTTTGGTTGGTGGATTTTTGTTTTTGGTTTTTTTTTTGTTTGTTTGTTTGTTTGTTTGTTTGTTTTTAATCTACATTTTAGTTCTTCTTTTGGCTTTCTGATGAAGTGCTCAATACTTTTATGAAAGAGTAACCTTGAAAAATTTCAAAGACTGCTATAAAGAGAGGAAAGCTTCCTATGAATTATCCAATTATCAATATAATCATTATTCTTTGTAACTAAAATACAGACACATATGGAATGCAAAGGGTAGTTTTCGCTCCCTGAAGCACCTAACTAAGATCAAAGGCTTGCAATAAGACTAGTGCAGAGAGGTAGCATCCTCAAATGAGTGTTTAGAATAAATGGATTTAAAATTTACTACTTCATTCTAATGTCTGAAATTCTTCCTTCTTGGTCTACCAGATTTGAAATGTGTTGAAAAAAAATAGCAAACAAAGTCCTCAAACCACGATAAATTTCTGTCTATAATAACCTACCATTTTCCAACATATCTGGGACCATTTTATTGTGTGTTACCTACCAAGTATCCTGTCCTTCAGATGACTCATCATCTAAACGTGGAAGCCTGGACTTTCATTTAGATGAAATGGAAGTAATTGTATCCTTTTACGGAAGTCAGAATACAAAAAGACTCCTAAAAGCATTTAGAAAATTATTGCAGATCTTAAGTTATTGCAATTGTGTGAAAAGCTAAAGCTAGGCAAGAGGATGAAAAAGGATGATAAAGACAAGCTGTGGTGGAGGGCCCATAGGCTTGAAAATAGGATTACATAGGCCTTGCCTTGCCTGGACATGTTTTTCTGCCCAAACCAGAGGTATATACATTAAAAGCACAAAGGGGCATAACAAAGCTGGTGCCATAAAGTCTGGCCTGCCCAGGACCCCTGGTTGTGTAAACATGGTTGTATAAGCCAACGTGCTTAGCTTGTGCCTGCCTAGTGTAAGGCCCATGTGATTCCCGTATTTGGAAGGTCCAGGCCTGTGGATTTTGCCTATTATGGTAAGGTTGGCTAACTGCCAACTTGATTGGTCATTCTAGTGGCCAAGGGGCCATTAATCTCAGCCCACATTTGATATATATACAGATACACAGGTAGACAATGTGTTCGCTCGCTTGTTTCCTCACTCTCATTATTATGCTTAATCCTGCCTGTATCTATGGAGCTCAGTCTCCTGTGCAGCCATGCATCCTATTGCACGCCCACTGCCTTATCATTGCCAGGTAAGCTCCACTGCCGACTAGTTGTCAGGAAGCAGACCCTGGATTGTCTGCATGCAATCGGCCTCTGTAGCCAGTGTGAGACAGTGCTGAGACTGCACAGCATCGTACTCCTTCTGCACCTGAGGTCCTGCCTAAGAATCCCTGGACATACACACAGATTGTCCAGAAGAAGCCAGGAGAACAAGGTCAGAGACTGTCCTTTCCCCAGAAGCCGGGAAGATTCATCCTTTCCCCTGAATCTGGGAGGATTCCAGCCAGCGTCCACAGGCAGAGTCCCCTGAAGATTGGACACTTGCAATAGGCTGTGACCTAGCCCTGGAGGGTGATTAATAATTAACAAGATTTTGTGAGTAAATGCTTTAATGCCTCTGTAATTTCTACTGCCTTCTGCCATAGAGCAGAAAGGGCTTCAGCCCACTTACTGGGCAAACAGCATATTGACCCCAAGTGGTTTAAGCTGTGGGCAAAATTCTCTCTCTGTTTATAGTTTGAATGTCTGCTAGTTATTAAGAAGTTACTGTTTGATATTATTCCTAGAATGTCTTTCATAACCATGTAGACTATATATTAATATTAACATTCAGTGGTTGGGGTGGCAAGAGTTCAGAATACTGAAGTTAATAAATTATATAGTTTTATAAAATATTGTCTCACACCAATTAATTTCTCCCCTCTGCCACAATTGGCATAGGTGGCAGAATCCCCTCCGCGACACAAGCAGAAAGATATATAGCAAGAAATTATTGTATATGATGTTTCTATTGGTGCATATACATTGATAGTACAAGACTTTAATGTTAGTTTTATGGTTGCAGTGATTCACTTTTCCCCTATAATTTTCAAATAACAAAAAGTTTGCTGATGGAAATTGGTCTAGAATTTTGCTGTAGATAGGGAATATATAACTACATTGGAATGTATAACTACTTTGGAACACGATATATTCTTTGCAAGTGGTAGTTGAAAGCAAGATTTAGTTGAAGTTTTGTCTTTGGAATTCTAGCACACAAGTCAGTATTGCCGTAGTCACCGCCTTTCACAGAAAGCTCCTTCAGGAAGTCATTGTAAATGTTTTGAAGAAAGAATACATTAAATTCTTGTTGGAAAGGATGCTAATCTTGAAAATTCACTAGAGAGTTTTTTTGTATGGGCAACGTTTTTTCGTCTGGTTTGGTTTGGGTTTGGGTTTTTTTGTGTTGTTGTTTGCTTGTTTGGTGTTTTGTTATATTTTTGTTTCTGTGTTTTAAACCCACTTTTAGTGTAAACAAGGATATTTGAAACTATTTTAATGATTATTTTAATTTCTGTGTGAAGACTACCCTGTATTTTTTTCCAAATGATGATCTACTATGAAGTAGGACCTCAATGTTTCTACAAGTGTATGACTGACTGTTTCCTTTTCAACATGTGTGCTGTAACAAGTTTAACAGTGCTCTTTCATTTAAGATTATTGTGCTACACAAGTTTAACAAGCCCATTTGCTTGTGGCAGGCAGAACATTGCTTGCATTAGAACTTTATTAAAATAAACACTGTGTCAAAGAACTGTGATTAATCTCTGGTTTTGGATCATCAAAAGACTACTTTAGGTTTGTGTGATTCAAAGGAAATCTACTTTCAGTGTACTGAGGTCAGTTAAAATTAATCCTTTTCTAAGGCTTTGTTAGCTCCAGGCAATCCTCTGCACTTAGTCACAGATGAAAAGTCAAGTTGTTGTGTAAGCAAATATGTGATTAGCCCACTATACAGATCCTTATATCAGTCATGCAGCAGGGAAAACAAAAAGAGCATTAACTGCCCTTGCAAGAAAAAGAGGGGAAAGCAAATGGGAGGGAATAAGGAGGATGGGAAACGATAGAGGGAATCCAGACTCACTTATAAAATTGAAGTAATTATGAACTTAATTTCTATGAGTGTCCTGTGATCCTTAGCTCGTAAGTTGTTTGCTGCAGCAGTTACATGTAAATGTTCCCTGTATTACAGTTGCCTCTTTAAGGCAGTCTATAAGATGCATTTATAAAATCTTCATGGTTTGTATATTACACATCAGAAGATTTGTAATATACACTTATGAAGGTCTGCATGAATTATACAACTACATGTAATGCACATATTAAGAAATGTAATCTTGCAAATTAGAACAGGTTTTAGTAAGAGGTGAGAGGAACAAATTCCCACATTTGATACTTTATTTTCAGAACAAGTTAACTTTAATACCTGACATGCAACAATTACTTTGACAGGACATTTCTAAATATTTGCTTAGCCATAATATTCCTTGTGAATATTTTATGTTCCCTAAGACGATTTTTGTGACAGTATTCTTTACTATTAAAAAAAAAAAAACACCAAAAAAACCCAAAAAAACCCAAACAAACAAACAAACAAAAACCAAACCCAAAACAAACCAAAACAAACAAACTGGAATACTGAAGTTTAAAGTAGAATCAGCATGAAACAGGCTTTTAAAAACCTTACAGCTTTCTAAGAAACATCTCTAGCTGTTGTCCATGAAATCAGTCCTTGTACGAATGCACCTGTAAACCATCTATGTGGTATATAACTGCCCAGATGAAAGGAATTAATGTACTTTTCATAATTATTTTAAAATACCTAGAAATGTGGTATAATTTGGTATAACTGAGTACCTCCAACACCAAAATTTACAAGGGAAAGGGGATTCTGAGGCATGACCAGTATCAAGTTACTGAGTAGTACTGCCTATAAAGCAGACAAGAAAGAATGTATGTGTTTAAGACTTTGCCAAGTAGTTGTTTATGTAGCTTATTTTCACCAGTAAGGATTTAATCTTAAGAACCTTTGGTGGCAAAATAGAGTTAAGGGTTTATTTGCTTTCCAAAGTTTTCTTATCTCCAGCTACCTGCTGGAGCTGATCAATGTGTAAGATTCAGTAACTGTTTAGAGGTAGTTGTATAATCTATAATCACAGAATCACAGTATTAACCAGGTTGCAAAAGACCTCTAAGATCATCAAGTCCAACCTACCACCTAACTCTTCTCATCAACTAAACCATGGCACTAAGTGCCTCATACAGCCTTCTATTAAACACTTTCAGGGATGATGACTCCACCACCTTCCCAGGCAGCCCAGTCCAGCGGACAATCACTCTTTGGATGAAGAACTTCTTCTAATACCCAGCCTAAATCTTCCCTGGCACAGTTTTAGACTGTGTCCTCTTGTTCTGATCCTTTCACATCCTTTATCTTGTAAATAATAATTCACATCTGTTGTCTGTAGGCATCAGCATTATGATTTTTATTCTTGTTTCCTGTTGAAGCATACTAGAAAAAAATCATTGCTGTGATACAGATGCATCAATAATTGAATGCCAAAAAGGAAAAGAGGCTACAATTTTATGCATTATCATCAGTGACTAGTGTGTGGCATAAAGAAGCATAAATTCTTGTGTATCTCTCTTATATGTGATTTGTGACAGCCACCATTCTAAAACTGGATTCAACGACTTTTGTCAATACTGGCATTAATTAACTGAGGATAAAATTGAGTCACCATGGCCAAAATTGTGAGGTAATCTTTTTTTCTCTCTGGAATATACCTTGATGGTTAGTGTCAGCTGTAGCCTATGCTACTCTCTTTCCAAGACTTTTTTTTAGGGAAATCAAGTAATTTGACCATCTTTATCCAGTTCTGTTGCTTTTGGGTTTTTTTAGACAAAATTTCAACTCTTTGGCACTGAGAGCATTTTTCATTAAATTTGGTAGAAGTCATTGATCTTTAATTCCTAAATTATTCTTCAGAATTGCAAACCAAACCAGTTTTAAGTGTCTTCTTACCTGAAGACAGGGCATTAAAATACATGTTTATTTCTACCTCCTTTACTGAAAGAATATAATTTTGCTGTTCATCCAATGCATTTTTAATGTGATGAAAAATAAATGGAGCGGTGGTACCATAAATTGCAAAAGTTTTGCTTCTTATGTTATGACATACAGTTTGCCTAAGTTTCAGAAATTCTCCAGATAATTGACATTATTTGCCTTAAACAGAAATAGATATATCTCTTTTCAACAAGGCCACACTCTTTTGGGAGTACACCATCTAAGAAGCAGTGTGAGTAAGCTTGGCTTTACCCTATCAGTGCCTGTAGAGAATAAGATGACCATGATCCTAAGTGATTTTGTGTTTATCCATGTCCTCACAGCATTTCTGAAATTAAATAGTTGTGGATGGATTTCTTGCTAACAGAGAACATGTACTGATAAACAATGAGCAGCCCGTGCTGCAGGGTGTCCTTGGGTCCATCCTGGAGGCAGGAAACCAGGCAGTGAATAACAGCCCCCCACATGAAGCTGCAGGAGGCAGGATCTGCTGGTTGCAGGAGGCTGACCCTACCGGTTGTTTATATAAGTTAACCTATCTGTACCTCACACATAACCTTGAGCCAATCTGTACTTTCCACATGTACCAATCATAACTAAGTTAGCTATGCACACCTCTTCCAAGTTAGCATATAACTCGCTGTAACACAGAAATAAAGGGAGAATGATTATCTAACCACGTTGGTGTTCACAATCATTACTCTGGTGGTGCAATGCCGGCAAATAGTGCCTGAACAGGGGAAGCCTGGACTCGGGGAAGACCGAGGTATTGCAGACTGGCAGTAGGAAGGACCACGATTTTACGGGCCGGGGTTTGGAACACACCGACAAACTATGGACATTTTGAATTGAAAGTAATGTCACCGGCAACACTGGATGGAGGGCGCTGCAAAAAGGAGGCAGTAAGTTGGTGTTACGGAGGGGGATTCCGCCACCTACGCTGGTTTATGGTGAAGGGGAGAAATTACTAAGTGCAAGATAATTATGTATAAAATATATATTTATTAAATTCAATATTCTGAACTCTTGGTACACCCAACCACTATAATTAATATTAGATAGGATTCTTTTCACAGTTATGAAAGACCTTATGGGTATAATAACATGATACGGCTTATTAATAACTATATTACAATAACTAGCATACAACTATTAACAGACTATTAACAGAGAGAGAAGTTTTCCCTGCGGCAAGTACTGCTTGGGGTCAATATACCATTTGCCCAGCAGGGTGGGCTGAAACACTTTCTGCTCAATGGCAAGAGATTACAAATATTACAGAGGTATTAAAGCTTTTACTCACAATTCTGATTAATCATCAATAATCATTAATCACCCTCTGGGGCTATGTCAACAGCCTATTTACCTAACTGTCCAAACCTCAGGGGAACATTGCCCGTGGACTCAGAGGCTGGAAATCTTCCCGGTTTTAGGGGAGATGGATGATCCTCCCGGCTTCTGGGGAGAGGATGCAGTCTTCCCGTTTGTCTGAGGAAATGAATACAGTCTCTGACCTCATTCTCCTGGTGAGGATGCTTTGTCTGCCTTGTCTCCTTCTGGATGTCGTGTCCAGGGACTGGTCTGGGGACTGCTAGCAGGACCTTAGGTGCAGGAGAAGGTGGGTGCCCTGCAGTCTAAGCACGGTTCTCACGCTGATTGGCAGGCTGATCTCATGTGCAGACAAAAGGGTCTGCTCCTGGTATCTCGGCAGCAACGGCTTTTACCAGGCAATGAAGGCAGCGGGCATACACAGCTGCATAGGAGTCTGTGCTCTTTGTAACTCACCACAGCTGGCTGGGAGATTCTGTTGCCTTGGAGGTCCGTGTACCCCAGAAATTTCCTCTCCCTCTGTGGTTTGAATGAAAGAGGAAAAAGGTGCGAAAAGACCTGTTTCCCACCCCCCTGCCCTGCAGGCGTGAAGGGGGGGACAGGGGGACCCTTCCAGCACGAGGGGTGCCCCATGCTGGGCCCGCACTGCACTCGACTGAGGATTGGCTGTGTGCTTTTTGCGCCTAGGAAGTGGTAACTCAGCCCTTTGTCTAGGAAAAGGTATAAATATTGAGGGGTTCCTGCCTTGAGGTGTTCCTGCCTTGGGGTGCTCCGGCCATGGAGTTCGTCCCCGCTTTGGATTGTGTTCCCACCTTGGTGTGCCTGCTTGGAGTTCTTCTCCCCCCCGCCTGGATAGCTTCTATACAGGGAGCCCTGATGCTCCAAAGACAAGCTCTGAAGGACTTAACCTTAAGCACCTTATTGTGCTGCTTATCGCTCTTTAATGACCCTGAAGGTTTCTGAAAAGACCACAGTACAGCCCTTTGAATCGTCCTTCTTTCAAGCCAGTGCACTCTGTCCTGAGTAGCTTACGGCTCAGCCTTATTTTGATAGTGGGGAACGCTATATTTAGTAGCTCAATCCTTTTCCAATTCTTGACTTCAAATTAGTCAAGTTTACTTGTGGCATCCTATTGTGTAGATATTCTCAACCACTTAAGAACAAACCTGCTAATCAAATCTAAATTATATTCTGTATATATTTTTGGGGGAGGGTTTTCGGGAAAATAACTCTATTTTTATAAATTCCTGACTCGGCCTAATTAATTCCTGCCTCCATAACATCTGTCTCCATAATATCAGCATATCAGGTGTTCCTGAGTGTAAGCGATTGTGAGTAAGGGGGGCCCGAGCATGGGGCCTGAGCATGAGTGTGAGCACGCTGGTGAAGTGAGAGTGAGCCAGAGCTAGTGAGAGCTAGCAGAAGCTCATGTAGAAGCTCATGCAGAAGCTAGCATGCAGAAGAAGCAAAAGCTGGCAATGGAGGGGAATCAAGAAGCAAGTGAGAGTGCATGTGAGCTCCCATTTATAAACTGTGGGCTTGAGATCAATTGCCTAATTGGCCACTAGTGACCAATCAGAGTTGGCAGTCAGCCAAACAATACCATAATAGGCTAAATCACTTGCCTGGTACCTCCAAATATGGGGAGAGCATAGGCTGGGCCACACGCTGACAGCGTGGGCTTATGCAACATGTTTACAAGCAGCTTATATAACTTGTTTGCAACCTGGACCTTTAGGTAGGCCAGCCTCTATGGCACCTGAGCCTGTTGTACCTTTTATACCTTGTGCTAGTTTGAGCCTAGCTGGGATGTTTTGGTGAGAAGAATCAAATAGGCTGAGAGATTAAAACAATGGTGATGTTTACTTCGCTCACAGTCTTGCTGAGATGTGTAGAAAGGAAAAGCAACACATTAGATAAAGTCACTTTCCTTGGGCACTTCGCTCTGGGCTGTGCTCTCAGCTCTCTTTGCCTGCTGGGGAGCTGAGGCTGCTGGCTGAACTCCATCTTGCTTTCTAACCTCACCCTCCATTTGCCTTGGCTGATTCACTTTGCTTCTTAACCTCCCTGGCCAAACCTCCATTCTTTCTTGGGACTGGGGTAAGGTTGAGAGGGGTAGGGGGAAGGTGAGGGGGTGGTTGAGAGCCCCTCCAGGGGACTCAGTTTTCTGGGAGGGGAATTGTGTTTCTATATTACCTTTTACCTTGTATATTTCTGTATATAACTGTATATACTGTAAATATCTGCTTGTAAATTGTGCTAGCTGTAAATATAAGCTTCATTCAAAATTTCCAGAGCTGGTTGAGTCTAGTCTGGGTGATTTCTAAAGTGTGGAGGAGCAGGGGACACCCAAATCATCACATGCCTTTAACATGTTTACCCCTGATTTGAGCTTGTTTAGCCCTGGAACAGGGAGGAAAGCATGTTTGGTCAGGCAAGGTAAAGTAAGGCATAAGGTAAGCCTAATTTTCGGGCCTACAGGCCCTCCACAACAGCTGGTAAGCCCGGACTGTGGTTGAGGGACTCCATACAAGCAGGTAATGCTGCAAAGGATGCAGCACTGCATTTATTGGTGAACATACTCTCTGTGATAGTATGTTCATATTACGCCAAATATGAAAAAGCTCCGTGAGATGATCAAATAAGGTAAAGATCGTTACTCTGGTGGTGCAACGCTGGCAAGTAGGGACACTTAGATGTATACAAGCAGAATATAATGAAAAAGAGACAACAAAATGACAGCTTTGTGTGTTTTATAAGACTCAGTCCCGTACTCAAACACTGCACTCCCCTCTTATTCTTTGCTTCATTTATTGCCCTTCTGCCTTCATTCACTTTAATTTAAACATCTGATTTCTTTGGAAAAGGAATAATATATTCTTTGGATTTTTAAGAGTTTCTGGTTTGAGGTTTTGTGTGCGTCCATTATATCAAAGATAACAGTACTCAGGCAAATGAATGCTTACCCATCGCTTCTGTTTCATCGTTCAGACCTTATTTATCACATGCACAGGTCCTCATAACTGCCGATTGGAGTCACTGGTGGCAAAGCCTGACTTTCTATGTCCATCACCTATCACATATGCCAAGCTCACATTGTATCATGTGAGATCCTCCTGTGTAAACTCATGGTGACAAGAAGACCTACACTATTCTGGTCTAAGATTTGCTTGTATGTAAGTGTACTGCTGTGAGAGTCTAAAGTCTCTCCTTGTTCATCAACAAAGATAAAGATGGCATTGTCTCTTGTTCATCAACAAAGATAAAGATTGCCTTTGTTAACTTCTGGAACTAAGACTCAGGCTTGGCCTAAAGTTCAGGGATGCAAATCAACAGACAACACCTTCGAAACTCCTGGACCTCAGCCTGGCTGGAATGCCCAGGAGTCCTGCATCTTATCTCAGCTATGAGCATTCAGGCTACAGGTACAGCCAGGGAAGGGGTGGAGGCCCTCTCCCTGGTGGCACCAGACCCCTGCGGAAGCATGAGAACACATAGGAAGATTCCCTGGGGAGCTGCAGCTGGACACCAGGCAGAAAACTGTATAAAAGGCAGGAGGAATGCCTGCCAAAGTGTGGCACCTCCCAGCAGACCACCAGTGGCACCTCTGCCAGACCACCAAGGGCGGACTTCTACCGGACCACCAGAGCTCCACCACCACCAGAAGAACCTCTGACGGACTCCTCAGAAGATAATCCCTGGGCCACGCACCCATCTCTCTCTCTCCCCCCACCGCCTGCGACTGAGGGTAATATAATTTTATCTCTTTTCCTTCCCTGCTTCTTCTCTCTT
>WAAF01011693.1:0-10002 GCA_013400475.1 Tricholaema leucomelas
ACCAGGGAACGCTCTCACACATGAGTACCTCGCTCTGAGTACAGTTTCAATACTTTACTATAGCTTGAACACTAAAACCATCACGAGAAAGGTGTATACACAATAGCTATAGCTCACAAGCTGCAGCCATAGGGGGAAACTACAGTGCTGAATAAGACATGACAAACAATCCCAAGTAGCTCTACTGATCAAAGGGCAGGCTATACTCACCCTATCCCACTGGCCAGCAGAGCTCCCGAGATGTGTAGATAGCAGAGCTGGTTGGCCACTGTCTCAGAAGGTAGGCATCCCCACCGGGCACCGCATCATCATGGTGGTAAGCCTGGTGGTGGCAAGACTGGTGCTGCTCCAGCTCACCTACCCACACTCTCAGTTTATATGTGTTCAGAACTCTGTGACGTGTGTCCAGTGCATCCCAGAATTCTGACCCAAGGAGAACCAAACTCCTCCTTTATTTTGGAATCTGGTCCATCCCACCTTTCCCTACTGCTCATTGTGCCTGGGTCAGCGCAATCCCAGGCACAGATACAGACTGAGTGGTGAATGGCTGGAAAGCAGCCCTGAGGAAAAGGACCTGGGGGTCTGGGGTGATGACATGAGCCGACAGTGTGCACGAGTAGCCCAGACAGCCAACTGTGCAGTTTGGGCTGCANAGAGGGCTGCAGCAGCTCTGCTATGAGGACAGGCTGAGAGAGTTGGGGATCTTCAGCCTGCAGAAGAGAAGGATTTGCGGAGGCCTTATAGTGGCCTTCCAGTATCTGAAGGGAGCCTATAAGAAGGCTGAGGAGGGACTATTTACAAGGTCTAGTAATGTCAGGACGAGGGGGAATGGGTTTAAACTGGCAGGGGGGAGATTTAGACTGGATGTTAGGAGGAAGTTCTTTACAGTGAGGGTGGTGAGACACTGGAACAGGTTGCCCAGGGAGGTTGTGGATGCTTCCTCTCTCGAGGTGTTTAAGGCCAGGCTGGATGAGGCCTTGAGCAACCTGCTCTAGTGGGAAGTGTCCCTGCCTACAGCAGGAGGTTGGAGCTGGATGATCCTTGAGGTCCCTTCCAACCTAGACCATTCTGTGATTCTATGATATCTGCAAGTTTTGCTTGCCCCAGATCTTATCCCTAGTAACCTAGTGGTTATCGGCTTGCTGTAACTTCTGATCACACACAAACCAACTCTTCCTGCGTACAATTTGTGATGGTTTGGGTGTCCCCCGCCCTCCCCCCAACTTTGGAAATCACCCAGACTAGACTCAGCCGGCTCTGGAAATTGAATGAAGCTTATTATTTACAGCTAGCACAATATACAAGCAGATATTTACAGTATATACAGTTATAGACAGAAATATACAAGGTAAAAGGTAATACAGAAACACAACTCCCCTCCCAGAAACCTGAGTCCCCAGGACGGGCTCCCAACCGCCCCTTCACCTTCCCCCTACCCCACTCAACCTCACCCCAGTCCCAAGGAAGAATGGAGGTTCTGCCAGGGGGCTAGGAAGCAAAGTGGATTAGTCAAAGAAACGGCAGAGCGGGGTGAGGTTAGAGATGCAGCTCAGCCAGTTCCCCAGCAGAAGTGCCTTTAAATATGTTTTGATTTTTGTCTTTATACATCTCAGCAAGCCTATGAGCAAGGTAGACATCAGCCTTGTTTTCCTTTCACAGCCTGTAATCTAGTTCTCACCAAAACACTCTAGCTAGGCTCAAACTAGAACACAATTGCTCTGTCAACTTACGATATTACATGATTTGAGTAATCCACAGCTATTCTTTCTGAAGTTGTCCTCTTATTTTTGTCAAACTGGACTTCTACCTATAGCATATAAGACAGAAGTATTCTGCCCAGTACAAGTGGAACTGTTCCAGTTTAACTTTTTCACTGGGAGGATAACACTAGCATTTACATAAATCTGATTTTCGTCCTTTGCCTTGTATTAGAACCACTATCAATAGATGGTGACATATCAATTTCCCTGCTTTAAGCTGACTTCACACATTCACAAATGGCTGCACAGCATGTAATTGTGCAGAAATAATTCACCTGAGCCAGTTCTGTAGCTTTACTTTTTATACACTGGGAATTTGAATTTGTTAAATGGTCACCTTTGTCCAGCTGATGGTGGAAAGAAACAATGGGAGAATGAAATCAAGGAAGGTAGCTTGTGGTTTTTTTTTTTTTGAGTGAGGTCACTACCATTCACCTGCTGTTTGACTTTGAAAGCTTGCACTTAGGGTGAGAGGAAATAGCCTCAGGTTGTGCCAGGGGAGGTTTAGATTTGACTTAAGGAACAATTAATTCTTCTCTGAAAGAGTTATTAAGCACTGCAAGTGCCCAGGGAAGCGGTGGAATCACCAGTCCTGGAGGTATTTAAAAGACATACAAACGTGTGGGTTTAGGGGTGGACTTGGCAGTGTCAGGTTAACATTTGGACTCAAAGCTTTTAAAGATCTTTCCAACCTAAATAATTCTACGATTCCATGATTTGACCCAAGGAAACACCTCAGATGTGTCATCCAGATCAATAATCAGACTCCTGCCTGTCAATAAAATCAACAGAGCCCTAAGAACAATCCAGCTCCCAAAGTAGAATCTAGATTCAGTTGTGTGCTAGTTTGAAGCTAGCTAGAATGTTTTGGTGAGAAGGACTACATCATAGGCTGTGAAATGAAAACAATGGTGATGTCTACTTCACTCATAGGCTCACTGAGATGTATAAAAATATAAGTCAAGACAGAGATAAAGTCACTTCTGCTGCTGGCAAGCTCTGAGCTGCATCTCTCTCTCCTAACCACACCCTCCATTTCCTTGGCTAATCCACTTTGCTTCATCTTACTCTCTAACCTCATCCTCCATTTGCTTTGGCTGATTCACTTTGCTTCTTAATCCCCCTGGCCAAGCCTCCATTTCTTCCTTGGGACTGGGGTAAGGTTGAGAGGGGTAGGGGGAAGGTGAAGGGGTGGTTGAGAGCCCCTCCTGGGGGCTCAGGTTTCTGGGAGGGGAGTTGTGTTTCTGTATTACCTTTCACCTCTGTCTATAACTGTATATACTGTAAATACCTGCTTGTGTATTCTGCTAAGCTGTAAATATAAGCTTCATTCATATTTCCAGAGCCAGCTGAGTCTAGTCTGGGTGATTTCCAAAGTTGGGGGGAGGGCGGGGGACACCCAAACCACCACAAGTTGGAATCTAGAATCAGTAGGATTCAGTTGTCTAAACACAGGTGTGTAGTTATACTATAGGTACTTTGGGATTTCTTTCCTGATTTCCAGCTGCCACATCAGAAAAAAATACAGGTCTTCCAGAAGTTCCTCTGCCTTATTTGCCATACTGTGGAATCACCTTAGACACTGTAAGGTATCTAGGTTGACTAAGGTGAGCTGGTTACCTAAAGCGCTAAGAAAATCAGCCTTGTTCCTGTTAGCTGTTCAGCTCTCTAGATTCCAGGACTCTGCTGAAATATCCATTGATAACAGTAGGAATCTAAGTGTCCCTAACACATCCTGGCAACTATGTTTGGATCCCTTCAAACCCATTTGAACTACATCTCCCTCTCATCCCAGCCTGACCACATTGATGAACATAAGTTCTTCCTTTCTTCAAAGGGTTATTAAAAGGTTTATTTGGTTAGTGTACTAAGTATGTTGAAATACTGAAATACTGAAAGCATATTTAACAATACATAGCCAATTGCAAAATGAAATATGAAACCTGTAAGAGGAATTTTTCCACTAGAAATTGATTCTTCCCTTCACACTGTTGCAATCATAGAATCATAGAATCAGTCAGGGTTGGAAGGGACCACAAGGATCATCTAGTTCCAACCCCCCTGCCACAGGCAGGGACACCCTACCCAAGAGCAGGCTGGCCACAGCCTCATCCAGCCTGGCCTTAAACACCTCCAGGGATGAGGTCTCAGCTACCTCCCTGGGCAAACCATTCCAGGCTCTCACCACTCTCATGCTGAACAACTTCTTCCTCACATCCAGTCTGAATCTCCCCATCTCCAGCTTTGCTCTGTTCCTCCTAGTCCTGTCACTACCTGATATCCTAAAAGGTCCCTCCCCAGCTTTTCTGTAGGCTCCCTTCTGATCCTGGAAGGCCACAAGAAGGTCACCTTGCAGCCTTCTCTCCTCCAGACGCAGCAGCCCCAACTCCTTCACTCTGCCCCCATAGCAGAGCTGCTCCAGCCCTCAGAGCCTCCTCTTGGCCCGTCAAAAGTGTATCTTTTGAGTCTACCCTGGTTTAGTTTTTTTAGCAAAAATTACTTTTTGTGTCACTAACAAACACTTTCTGTATTTTATTCACAAAAGAATTCTTTATTCTTTATTCTAATTTATTCTAATACTGGATTGCAGACCTGTCAGTGCACAGATACCTTCAGAGGCAATGCTTATTCCTTTTGACCTGATTTGCTGTTCAAGTTTGAATTAATGTCTCAGATATTTTTCCATAATACTACTTTTCACTTCTAGTTTATCTTTGCCAAAAAAAAAGCAGTTAGTTTCTCTCATGCTTAAGGGAGGCATTGCAGTATTTGATTACTTTCTATCATCCTGGCCTGTGTCAGGCATAGTGTGACTAGCAGGACCAGGAAAGTCCTTCTGCCCCTGTACTCAGCACTGGTTAGGTTACACCTTGAGTCCTGTGTCCAGTTCTGGGCCCCTCAATTTAAGAAAGATGCTGAGGTGCTTGAATGTGTCCAGAGAAGTGAAACAATGCTGGTGAGGGGGCCAGAGCACAGCCCTATGAGGAGAGGCGGAGGGAGCTGGGGTTGTTCAGCCTGGAGAAGAGGAGGCTCAGGGGGGACTTTATTGCCGTCTACAAGTACCTGAAAGCAGGTTATGGCCAGGCAGGGATGGTCTCTTCTCCCAGGCAGCCAGTGACAGAGCAAGGGGGATCAGTCTCAAGCTGCACCAGGGCAGGTTTAGGCTGGATGTTGGGAAGAAGTTCTTCACAGAATGAGTGATTGGCATTGGAATGGGCTGCCTGGGGAGGTGGTGGAGTCTCTATCCATGGAGGTGTTTAAAAAGAGACTGGATGTGGCACTTGGCACCATTGTTTCATTGACTAGATGGGGTTGGCTGATTGGTTAGGCTTGATGATCTCAAAGGTCTTTCCCAACCAGATTAATTCTGTGATTCTGAGATTCTGCAAAGTCTTTCCTTTGATACACACACAGGATTACACAGGATGTTAGGGACTGGAAGGGATGCAAGGAGATCATTGAGTGCAACCCCCCTGCCAGAGCATGACCACACAATCTAGCACAGATCACAGAGGAACTCATCCAGACAGGCCTTGAAAGTCTCCAGGGAAGGAGGCTCCACAACCTCCCTGAGGAGCCTGTTCCCCAGGGATATGTATGACAGTATATATGATGGATATGATAGTATATCAATAAAAACATTTCTACAGCATATCAACAAAAACATACTTTGTAGTGGTACCTCTAATATTTGGAGGACACTACCTACTGTACTGTTCACTGGGGTTCTGCTTCCAAGGGGTCCTCCTGTCTGCATGCATCTTGACTTCCTTAGTATGCATTTCCTAAAGCATTCAGGAACAAGAAATATATTTGAACACCTTTTATAAGAGAGTCACAATATCTGATATTAGTTCCAAAGTCCGATACTACTGTAATGCAAATAAACTATAGAACCTCGGTTCCTAGGGAAATGGTAGCTGCAGCTCAGATAATTAAAGAAAAGACCTTGAGAACTGCTGTGGACTTGCCAAGAACTGTGCTAAACTGCAGGAGTGTTTATTATTGCACTCTTCCAAGCATGAGACAGAACTTTCTGTTGAAATAAAGCCAAACTTGTGATTCCATTCGATCCAGAAAAGCACACCCTAGCATTTCTAGTCTAAGGATATATCCTGGTAGAGATTAACCTTCAACATAGAGCACGCAGCTAAGGAATTGTTCATGGATTAATCTCATATCTAAACTGTGCTGATTGAAGAATCAACCAGGTTGGAAGAGACCTCCAAGATCATCCAGCCCAACCTAGCACCCAGCTCTATCCAATCAACTAGACCACGACACTAAGTGCCTCGTCCAGGCTTTCCTTGAACATCTCCAGGGACAGTGACTCCACCACCTCCCTGGGCAGCCCATTCCAATGCCAATCACCCTCTCTCTGTCCTTTCTCTTCAAAAAGGTAAATTTCTTCAACCAGATGGCAAAGTTGTATTTCTTCCCCACTATTGCCTTGCTTACTCTCTTGTCTGCAAAGAAAGGAATGCCTTTAATAGGAATTTGAACTATTGCAATTACTTTTTTCCTGCAAGATAAGCAAAGTTTTAGTGACCTGTCGTTGTCAGTGCATAATTTTGACACTGTAAGAACTGGTCTTCAATCTATAGCTGGTGAAAGTATTTATGAAACAAAAAATAAGAAAAAAATAATTAAAGCTTTTAGAGAGGCAATTAATTCTCTGCAGAAATTGCTTTTAGCATTTATGAAACTAACTAAACAATTTTAATGGTCCAAAGTGCTATAACAGCTGTTCATCAAAGAAGAAATAAACAACACAGCAACTTCCAAGTGCACCATGATTGCTGTTGCTTCTTCATATAATCACAGAATCATAGAATCCACCAGGTTGGAAGAGAACTCCAAGATCATCCAGTCCAACCTTGTACCCAACCCTATCTAATCAACCAGACCATGGCACTAAGCGCCTCATCCAGGCTTTGCTTGAACACCTCCAAGGACAGCAACTCCACCACCTCCCTGGGCAGCCCATCCCAATGCCAATCACTCTCTCTGCCAACAACTTCCTCCTAACATCCAGCCTAGACCTACCCTGGCAGAACTTGAGACTGTGTCCCCTTGTTCTGTTGCTGGTTGCCTGGGAGGAGAGACCAACCCCACCTGGCTACAGCTTCCCTTCAAGTAGTTGTAGACATCAATGAGGTCATCCCTGTGCCTCCTCTTCTCCAGGCTGCACACCTCCAGCTCCCTCAGCTTCTCCTCGTAGGGTTTGCATTCCAAGACTCTCACCAGCTTTTTTGCCCTTCTCTGGACACATTCCAGTATCTCAGCATCTCAAAGGTGCTTTTATATGATGCAAGTGAAAGCTTCTGCTTCATTTTATTTGGGTAAAATGTAAAATATAAGATCTTTTCACTGCTATCCCATGCTAATATAATAAAAATGTACTTAGTGATTATTTTTATTTCCAAGTTTCTTTTCTCAGCTTTTGTTGTTGTTTGGTGGTTGTTTTTTTCCCTTCTTCTTTCTCTTGGCTTCCTTGATTCTTACCAGGTGGAGAATCTGGCTGGAAATCCAGTAGGGCCTAATTAACAGAAAGAAGTAGTGGTTGTCAAGCACATTTTTCACATAAGTTGGACATGTAACTGTGGATGACTTCAGAGTAGGGTAAGTGTCCCTAAATCTGTGGCTGAGCATTAAGAATATTTTTTTTTATGTTTTGACTACACATGAGACCTGTAAGGAAGAGATGCATCATCCTCCAGAAATATGCATCTGAGGAGAAAAATAATCTTCTTCTACCACCATAAGTCTTCCTGAAATGATTATGGTTTGCTTAATGTATCCCCTCTGATTTTTGGCCAATATTAAGGGATTTTTCATTGCAAGTTAATATTCAGGATATTCTAGAGGCTTTTGTTTGAAATTTCTCACAAACCTCAAATTAGGCTGTATTAGCATTGGGCAGTTGTGGCTCTCTTGCAGTTCTGGGCTCCTCAGCTCAAGAGAGATGCTGAGATACTGCAGTGTGTCCAGAGAAGGGTGACAAAGCTGCTGAGGGGCTTGGAACACAAATCCTATGAGGAGAGGCTGAGGGAGCTGGGGGTGTGCAGCCTGGAGGAGGCTCAGGGGTGACCTCATTGTTGTCTACAACTACCTGAAGGGAGGCTGTAGTCAGGTGGGGGTTGGTCTCTTCTGCCAGGCAACCAGCAACAGAACAAGGGGACACAGTCTCAAGTTGTGCTGGAGAAGTTCTAGGCTGGATGTTAGGAGGAAGTTGTTGTCAGAGAGAGTGATTGGCATTGGAATGGGCTGCCCAGGGAGGTGGTGGAGTTGCCATCCCTGGAGGTGTTCAAGGAAAGCCTGCCTGAGGCACTTAGTGCCATGGTCTAGTTGATTGGCTAGGGCTGGGTGCTGGGTTGGACTGGATGATCTTGGAAGTCTCTTCCAACCTGGTTGATTCTATGATTAGGTTTGTGAATGTCACCTACAATGCTGATAAAGACTGTCAAATAAGCTCAGATTTATTTTATTTTGACTAAGTTTTAAGCAATTGGTTTGTTTAAAATCTACTGATTTAATATGTTGTGAAGACATAATAAAATATCTAGAGGAAAATAAGTTGGAGACAAGGTTCATTGATGTTTTATCTGGCTGATGATTAGAATAATAGATGAATGCTTTTAGATAGTTGAGAGATTCATAAACCTTTGTTTGTTTAAAGACTACTGAAGATGGAAGATTCTTGTATTCCTCTCTTCCTAACTCACTTTTATTATTTACTGCTATGCAGTGTTCCATGAAGGATATATAATTGCTTATCCCTCTCAGATGTGACCATGGGCTACTGATTTGTGCTATGTGTTTATATTGTACTTCAACATCTTATATTTCATTTTCATAATACATTATGGGCATATAGAGCATGAGAACAGAAGTATTGTTAGGAAGCATCCCAAAGTTAGTCCTACACTACTCTGAGGTTAATTTGGTGCTTTATCACAAAATCACTTCTTTAAGAAAGGCAGTAGAAATTTCTCATGTTCTGAAGCACTGTGTTATGGCACGGATCTGGAAGGCACAACCAAAGGTGAGAAGTTAGCCTTGTCTTTGCTTTCAGTCCTTGACTTCTCCTGTGAAATGAAACCAAGACCTTGCTGGAAGCCTGGTTGTATTGTCAGGTCAGTAATAGGGAGGGAAAATGAGGTCAGGATGAAAAAAATAATATTCTTTCCTTCCCTCTGACCCAGCTTGAACTTGAGCTGAAGTGTTTTTGAAGGTGAAATTAAGAAGATCCTTCATGTGTTTGACAGTACCTTAAATTGAAACCTTACTCAGTTTCTTAAATGAATTGGGTCCCTGAGGGCTAGTGACTTTTGAGATATCTTTGTCAAGTGTGAAAAAAAACACTACAGTGAGAAATAGCTGGAGCTGAAAGACTGTTTTGAGACTGTTGTTGTCTGGACTGCCATCACTGGAATACTATCCACTAAGGGTTCTGACATATCAGCTGCAGGAATGAATGAAGAAAGCTTATACAGATATTAAACCCTTAGTGCTTACACAAACCTTGACAATGGAACTAAACCTTAATTTGTCAAGAAGCCTTCTTTCAGGGAATTGTAGAGAGCAATGAGTTCTTCCTTCAGACTCTTCTCCACACTAAAATATCTCACTTCCTTCAGCCATTCCTTGTAAGGCTTGTTCTCTAGACACTTCACCAGCTTTGTTATCCTTCTCCGGACACACTTAGGCAATTCAATGTCCTTCCTGTAATGAAAGGCCCAAAACCACACCCAGTGTTCTAGGTGCAGCCTCACCAGGGTTGAGGACAGGGACACAATCACTTCTCTACTCCTGCTGGTCACGCTATTCCTGATAGTGACCCGAACACTGTTGGCATTTTTGTCCACCTAAATACACTGCTGGTGCATGTTCAGATAGCAGTCAACCAATACAGAGGGACAAAAGTCCACATGTTGAAAACTCAAGGCTGATTTTTGTGGTTTGCCTTGGCAAGCTTTTAAGGAGTGTCGCTTTAAGGCAACCTAGAGAAACAGCATTGGGTTGAGCAGCTAAACTGTGCTAATGTCCTCACTCTACTTCTGCCCTGCTGGCATGAGATTTAACAAGGCCAAGTGCAGGGTTCTGCACTTTGGCCACAACAACCCCAAGCAGCCCTACAGGCTGGGGACAGAGTGTCTGGAAAGCAGCCAGGAGGAAAGGGATCTGGGGGTACTGGTGGATAGTAGGCTGAAGATGAGCCAGCAGTGTGCCCAGGTGGCCA
>WAAF01011700.1:0-47997 GCA_013400475.1 Tricholaema leucomelas
GTGCCTGGCACCCTGCTCCTGGGTGGGCTTTTTCATAGGCTTGTCTACTAACCATTCCACTTGGGTCTGTGCCTGTATGTGGGAAAGGACATCTGTTATATGGATTCCTTCCCATGCAGAATGCTTCCCATGATTCTCCTTTGCTTCACCATGCCATTAATCTTTGTTCCTCCAGAGGAGATTTCTGACCTGACAGAGCAGATTGCAGAAGGAACAAAGGCAATTCATGAGCTGGAGAAGGCCAAGAAGCAGATTGAGCAGGAGAAATATGAACTCCAGGCCTCCTTGGAGGAAGCTGAGGTACATGCTCTTAGTTGTTGCTTTCCAGACAGAATTACTGAGGAATACTGTGAGAGACTACAAGAAAGGCAAAGTCCAGGCCAGAGGAATATCATCCTCTTCTCAGTGTAGGTCATTCGCAAGAGAACAGCTGTAAGTAAAATATTGACACAGCATTCTTTCTCTTATTCAGGCCTCCTTGGAACATCAGGAAGGAAAGATCCTGCACCTCCAGCTTGAGCTCAACCAGGTGAAGGCTGAGATTGACAGGAAGATAGCAGAGAAAGATGAAGAGAAACCACCTCAGGATTGTGGAGTCCATGCAGAGCACTCTGGATGCTGAGATCAGGAGCAGGAATGAAGCCCTGCGCCTGAAGAAGAAGATGGAAGGAGACCTGAATGAAATGGAGATCCAGCTGAGCCATGCCAACCGTGTGGCTGCAGAGGCACAGAAGAACCTGAGGAACACACAGGGAGTCCTCAAGGTATGGCATAACAAAAGAGGTGCTCACTGGACCCTGATACAGCTAAATATTTCCCAGTCCTACAATTCTGTCACTTCTATACTGATGTGAAAATAGGAACTGAAAAACAAAATAAATGAAATAAAAGGCCTTACAGTCCAACCTGTCTCTCTTGCCAGGATACCCAGATACACCTGGATGATGCTCTCAGGACTCAGGAGGACCTGAGGGAGCAGGTGGCCATGGTGGAGCGCAGAGCAAACCTGCTGCAGGCTGAAGTTGAGGAGTTAAGGGCAGCCCTGGAGCAAACAGAGCGGTCAAGGAAGTTGGCTGAGCAGGAGCTGATAGATGCAACTGAGAGAGTTCAGCTTCTCCACACTCAGGTGAGTTCTCAGGTTCAACACAGAACCTGAGTTCTTTGAGAACTGAAATAATCATAGAATCATCTAGGCTGGAAAGGATCTCCGAGATCATCAAAGTCCAGCCATTTTGCCCACTACACCATGTCTCAAAGCACCAGATCCACACAGCTTTGAAACACATCTAGGGATGATGATTCAACCACCTCCCTGGGCAGCCTATTCCAGAGCCTCACAACCCTTTCTCTGATTTTTTCCCCTAATGTCCAGTTTACACCTCCCTGGTGCAGCTTGAGCCCATTCCCTCTCATCCTATCATTAATAACTGTGGGAAGAGACCAGTGCTTAACTCTCTACAACCTCCTTTCAGGCAGTTGTAGAGTGCAATCAGGTCTCAGCCTCTTTTTTTGTAGACCAACCAGCCCCAGTTCCCTTGGCTGCTCCTCGCAGGTCATGTTCTCCAGGCCCCTCACCAGCTCAGCTGCCCTTCTCTGTACCCACTCCAGTATCTCGATGTCCTTTCTGTAATGCGGTGCCCAAAACTGAAGGTGGTACTCAAGGTGCAGCCTCACCAATGCTGAGTAGAGAGGGACAATCACCTCACTGGTCCTGCTGGCCACACTATTTCTAAAACAGGTCAGGATGCTGTTGGCCTTCTTGGCCACCTGGGCACACTGCTGGCTCATATTCATCCTGTTGTCGATCAGTACCCCCAGCTCCATTTTTGCTAGACAGCTCTCCTGCCATTCTTCCCCAAGCCTGTAACATTGCATGGGGTTGTTGTTGCCCAGATGCAGGACTTGGCCTCGTTAAGGCTCATACAGCTGACCTCAGCCCATCAGTCCAACCTATTCATGTCTCTCTGTAGAGCCTCCCTACCCTCGAGCAGACCAACACACTCAGATGATTTCCTGTCTTCAATAAACTTACTGAGTGTGCTCTCAACGCCCTCATCCAAGTCATTGATAAAGGCATTGAATGGGACTGATCCCAGTACTGAGCCTTGTGGAACATCACTTGTGACTGGCCTTCAGGTGGATTTAACTCCACTAACCACTTCTTTCTGGGCCCAGCCATCCAGTGCTTTACCCAGCAGAGTCTGTGCCCATCTAAGTCATGAGCAGGCAGGGTTTTTTATGAGAATGCCATGAGAAACCATGTCAAAAGCCTTAGAGAGGCCCAGGCAAACAACATCCGCAGCCTTTCCCTCATCCACTAGGCAGGTCATCAAGTTGGTCAGGCAGAACCTACCCATCATAAACCTGTGTTGACTGGGCCTGATCACCTGTTTGTCATGTATGTGGTGTGTTTTGACACTCAGGATGAACTTCTTCATGACCTTCCCTGACACTGAGGTCAGACTGACAGTTCTGTAATTCCCTGGATCTCCCCTTCAGCCTTTCTTATAGATGGGAGTCACATTTGCTGTCCTCCAGTCCACTGGGACCTCCCCAGACCACCAGGACTGCTGGTAAATGATAGAAAGAGGCTTGTTGAGTACATCTGCCATCTTCAGTACCCTTGGGTGCAACCCATCTGTCCCCATAGACTTGTGGATGTTTCAGTGGTGTAGCAGGTTGCTGACCATCTCCTTTCCGATTGTGAAGGTCTCATTCTGCCCTTGCTCCCTGTCTTCCATTTCAGGGGACTGAGTGACCAGGGAACAACTAGTTCTACTACCTTTTCCTCATCTGTTAGCCCTTGCACTCAGCAAAGGCTGGAGATTCTTTGCAGTCCTCCTTTTATCACTGGTGTATTTATAGAAACATTTTTTGTTGTCTTTAACATCAGTAACTAGGTTAAGTTCTAATTGGGATTTGGCCCTCATAATTTTCTCCCTGCATAACCTCACCATATCTCTCTCATGAGAGACCTGTCCCCTCTTCAAAGGCCATAACCTCTTCTTTTTTGCTGAGTTCCAACCAAAGCTCTCTATTCAGCCAGGCTGGTCTTATTCCCCATTGACTTGTCTTCTGGCACATGGGCACAGCCTGCTCCTGGGCATTTAAAATTTCCTTCTTGAAGTATGTCCAGCCTTCCTAGCCCTTCCTTTGTCAATCAGGCTTCTGAACAGACCAAAGTCTGCCCTCCAGAAGTCCAAGTAACAGTTTTACTAATCCCTTTCTTCACTTTGCCAAGAAATGAAAATGATCATTTTATGATCACTGTTCCTAAGACAGCCTCCAACCATCACTTACTCTACAAGTCCTGCTCTGTTCACAAGTAGTAAGTCCAAGGGAACACCTTCCCTGCTTGGTTTCTTTACTAGGCACATCAAGGAATTATCCTCCAGGGATCTTCAGAACTGTTCTCTCTTTGCTGTATTGTATTTCCAACAGAAAGTTGAAATCCCATAATAAGACAAGGGGGAGTGATTGTGATACCTCTTACAAATGATCATAGAATATTTTGTCCACCTCTTCTTTCTGGTTAGATAGTCAATAACAGGCTCCCACCACAATATCAGCTTTGCTGGCCTTCCCCCTGGTCTTAACCCACAGGGACCCAACCTCATCATCACTTTCATTCATTTGTAGGCATTCATATGCATTCCTAATATAGAAAGCCACCCCAACTCCTCTTCCACTCTCACCCTTTCTGAAAAGCTGGTAGACATTGATTACATCACTCCAGTTGTGTGAGGCATCCCACCAGGTTTCTGTGATGGCAACTATATCATAGATTTCCTGTTGCACAGTGGCCTCCAACTCCTGTTTGTTGCCCATGCTGCATGCATTCATGTAGACACACGTCAACCAGGTTGATTATTCTGCCACATTTTTGGGGACACAAGACCTAAATCCCACCCACTGACAGTTATCAACCCTATCATTACCCTTCATGACTTTGCTACCAAATGGATAGTCAATCCTTCACTGAGACAACAGACTACAAGTCCTTGCTAGCAATTTTACCCACAATCACTGACATGCTACTGTAGTAATCATGGTTTCATCCCCAACTCCCTTCAAACCTAGTCTAAAGCACTTTTTATGAGCCCTGCTGTCATCCCAAGATGCTTCTTATCCTTCAGGTTAGGTTTTCCCCACCTATTGCCAGCATGCCTGGTGTCCTGTATATTATCCCATTGCCAAAGAAACCAAAATCCTTACAGTGGCTCCAGACTGAACTAATCTGTTTATTCCACTCTCACTGCCTGCAACTAGGAGAAGAGACAAAAAGGCAACCTGCGCCCCTGAATTCCTCACCACCCATCCCGGGGCAGAAATTAGATATTGGTTGGTTTTAGATTATCTGTCCCAGCCTGCTCCCCAACCTTGTGGAAGATAAGTAAGAGATAATAATCTGAGTGCCATGCTAAACCAGGAAGATTCCCAGTGCTGTGCTTTACCCAAGCTCTGGGAAGACAGCACACCTCCCAGCTGGAAGGGTCCACCTGACATATTGGACTCTGTTCCCCTGGAGCAGGAGTCACCTACAGCTATAACCCTTCTTTTGTTCCTTCTGGATGATGTTGTAACAGGAGTGGTAAACCTTTTTGACTGAGGTGTGTTTTCCTCCTCTAGCAGCTATATGTCTGAGTCTTCAGCAGCCTACCATTCTCATTCATCTGCAGGGCACATGTTTCACATAAGACATTAATAAAAATATATATATAAATTAGTTGTTTGTTTGGCATTTTTAATACAATATGAAAACTACTTAAAAAAACCCATGCTATGGAAAAAAATATTTTTTGTTGTTGAACAGAACACCAGCTTGATCAACACCAAGAAGAAGCTGGAGACAGACATTGCCCAAATTCAGGGTGAAATGGAGGATACGATCCAGGAAGCTCGCAACGCTGAAGAGAAGGCCAAGAAGGCCATCACTGATGTGAGTTGGGGGCTCCTTTCCTGGTGGATCATCCCCCAGACTGTCTCCAGCACCAAAATGCCTTTGACCCTTTGTTCTCTTCAGGCGGCCATGATGGCAGAAGAGCTGAAGAAGGAGCAGGACACCAGTGCCCACCTGGAGAGGATGAAGAAGAACCTGGACCAGACAGTGAAGGACCTGCAGCACCGACTGGATGAGGCTGAGCAGCTGGCCCTGAAGGGAGGCAAGAAGCAGATCCAGAAGCTGGAGGCCAGGGTGNCAATAATTCTGCCTCTTGCCTCTTTGCTCACTGCTGCAGTCTGAGGAAGACAGGAAGAATATTCTGAGGCTGCAGGATCTGGTGGATAAGCTGCAAATGAAGGTGAAGTCCTACAAGAGACAATCTGAAGAGGCTGTAAGTATTTTCAAGGAACAGGCAAGCTTTGCTTTCTCTGGGTGTCATAAAGGTGCTGAAGAGAGGAATATGAGGAGTTTTCAAAATGCCAGTGATTAACAACGGAAGGTGTCAGGGGATTTAGCATCCAGATAAACCACACTGGCACCTGAACGTCAAACAACTAGGAGCAGAAGCACACAAAACACAAACCCAAGAGATGCAATTTGCTCCTCAAGAGTGAGGTGAAGCTTGTCACAGTGGGGTCCTAAACAGGGAGGATGAGGAAGTCTGTGGGAGGCTTCCATGTCAGTAATGGCAAGTGGGGGATGGAGGTTTCCAGGGAAGAGCTGCAGCTGCACAAGACTGAGGGGCAGCAGGAGTGAAGCCCTGCCCTGTGCTGCTCCCCACCGCCTCCCTCTCCCCGCCCAGGAGGAGCTGTCCAACGTCAACCTCTCCAAGTTCCGCAAGATCCAGCACGAGCTGGAGGAGGCCGAGGAGCGAGCTGACATTGCGGAGTCGCAGGTCAACAAGCTGCGGGCCAAGAGCCGCGAGTTCCAAGGCAAGAAGATAGGAGAGGAAGAGTGAGGCTGTCGTGAGGCAGCAAAGGACCTGAGGCTGCACAAAATGTGAACCTCTCAGGCACCTACTCATGCAATGTGTCTTTGTCACTATGTCAATGTCTAGAGAATAAAGAGCGTAGATTCTTTGCACACACAGCAGAAGCAGAAGTGGTTCTCAGTCTTGTAATGCAGGTCTGCAGTTATGTAGGTTTGGGGCATTTTCCAATGAAATATTTTACTTCACTTTAACTCTTGGATAGCAGCAGACTTTTAGTTACCCAACTCCAGTATTTTTTCACTGCTTCCTATTACATTGCAATTTAACTCCCATACTGGCAAACGAAAGGCAGAAAGAGTTCTATGCCTGTCCTGGAACAGCAAAAACATTTCTTCCCTAAGGAGTCCTCTTTCTTGCACACAGAGCAGAAGCAGAAGTGGTTTTCACTCTTACAATGCAGGTCTGCAGCTACATAAGATTTTGATTGGTTTCAAACTGGCATTTTTTCATGAGAAAGCTCCAAAAATCAGTTTATTGTGTGTCCCAAGATCCAGAAACTGGACTCAGCTACATTCATCAGGTACAGCCACCAGACCAAACAAAAGTGGTGAAACTAGAGTAGAGGTTTTCCCAGCAATGGAATTGTAATTTAAAGTGAGAATTAATTGTTCCAAGCACAGAAATAGTAAGCCAATATTTTGCAAGGTTTACAACTACGCAAATCAAGAGGAACTGGTTTTGATTATCTAAAACTGGAAAGGAGGTCAGCTGAGAGAACATCACAGCATAGAAGAAATATTGAGGTCAGACACCCTGAGAATACAGGCAAACATTAAACATGACAGCTCCACACTGCCAACCAGTGTCCACGGGACACTGCAAGAATCTGTGAAGTTGCTGGAGCTGCTGTAGGGAAGATGGGGAAGAGACAGCAGGAAAGAAGCCTTTTGTGCTGACCACAGCAGCCACAGTGTTTGCAGCAACAGCAGTCAGGATTAGGAGGATCTCCATCTCCCAGGCACACTGAGGCTTGCACCCAAGAAATTCTCCCATTTTATAACCTAATATGGAAGTCGTTTGCTGGGCAGCAGCTAAATGTATTTAAGGAAAAGATGACGTCCTGAGTTGACTCCTGTGGCACTGTAAGTGATGCTCTTGAGAAACAGCATCTTTAAGTGTGAAGCTGTGAAAGTTGCACCAGTGCCAGCCATATCTGGGCACCAAAGAAGGCAAAGCAACCCTCTTGCCACAGAATGCTCCCAAATCTTTCTTCACAAACCATTTGTTTCCTCACCTCAAAAGGAAGCAAAAGGATTCTGCTGGTGCTAAAGAAGCAAAAAAAAAATAACCAAAACCAAATAAATGATACCAAAGGCAAAGCTTAACTGCAAAGTCATTTTGTGACAGCTGTGCCCCAGTAAAAGCTTGGAGAAGCATTTCCAGCTCATAGGTCCTTTTGTGAACCTGCTGACTGACTGGCAAATGCCACAGCAGCTCTGGGTACCGTGTTTGGATGCCTACAGTCCCTGCTCCTCTTGGACAACATTACAGTGGCTATCCCGAATGAACAAGCTGTCCTGGCTCTGGAAGAACCGTGGTGCCCTTGAAGCATTTGAAAAGGTTTGGGCTCTTCTCTCACCTGTAAGAAAGAACAGCTTGAGAATCTGCTTGCTCCTAAATGCTGNTACAATTATATACAGAAATATACAAGGGAAAAAAGGTAATACAAACACAATTCCCCTCCCAGAAACCTGAGTCCCCAGGAGGGGCTCTCAACCACCCCTCAACTTCTCCCTACCCCTCTCAACCTTACCCCAGTCCTAAGGAAGAATGGAGGTTCGGCCAAGAGGGTTAAAAAGCAAGGTGAAGCAGCCAAGCAAAAGGAGGGTGAGGTTAGAAAGCAAGATGGAGTCCAGCCAGCAGCCTCAGCTTCTCCCCAGCAGGCAAAGCTCCCCAGCGAAGAGAAGAAGCAAGTGCCCTAATCTTTGTTTTGCCTTTCTTCTTTACACATCCCAGCAAGACTGTGAGGGAAGTAGACCTCACCATTGTTTTCATTTCTCAGCCTATCATCTAGTTCTTCTCACCAAAACATGCCAGCTAGGCTCAAACTAGCACAGTGTGGAATATTAATGGGAAGTATAAGGAAAATTAATTTCTCCTCCGTCTGTGACTTGTTGACTTAGCTGGAGGACAGGAGTCATTTAGCATTGACACTCTATTTCTGGAGTCAGACTGCCTGTGACCTGATAAGTGCTGATGCAAAGGTAACTGATCTTAGGGAAAAACATGTTTGTTAACAGATACTTCTTGTCAATACCTTGTTCTAAAGATGTTCATTGTTACTGTTCTCTAAGCACTTACAAGCCATACACTCAGGATGCAGAAACATTACCCTGACAGCAAAAATTAAGAGAGTGAGGAAGGAATGAATTTGGAAAACAGGAATTGGGAAGGAAGGAATTTGGAAGGAAGGAATTTGGAAGGAAGGAAGGAAGGAAGGAAGGAAGGAAGGATCATTGCCTTGGGACTTCAGTGCTTGCCTCACTGAGTCAAAGAGAAGCTTGGACAGACGTGATTCCTGAATGTCTGCTTTGTCCTGGCACTGCAGGAAGGGTGGGCAGGCAAGCAGTGTCTTGTGCCACCTCACATCCCAAGTCCTTGTGAGTGATGGTGCCAAAAGAAATGGCTGAAAACACTGAAGGGAAGTGCACCCTGGGACAGGAGGGGTCCTGCTGGGGACTGGGAGGGCAGTTAGGGTGTGGGACACTTCTGAGTGAGTTGAGAGAGGAGATTTGTATTTTGGGCATTGCATGGCAAACTGCTGCTTTGTGAGCTGGTAATGCCTTTAGATAGAGACCCTAAATGTAATGATGGCTATGGCATATGCATGTGTGAAGGAAGAGAGCATTAGAATTTGAGCTGTGCAGGAAGTTTTCCCATCATTGGATATATTCAGAATCTCCTTCTTTTGGTACATGAAATCACAGTGTTCCATATGTCCCATCCTGAAAGACACATATCTTGGGCAGCCAAACATTTTCCCTTACTGAGGGATTGACTCAGCGACTCCACATTGTAATAGGGGAGCACTGAAATCAAACCAGGTGACACTGATGACAAACACAGAGACAATCTGTTTTTCCTAGGAACTGGATTGTGGATGAACCCTCATGGAACTGAATGGGCATGGAAAACATAGTACAAATAACGCACAGTGGTTCTGTGTGTGACTCCCATGTGGTTCACTCCGTTGTCACCAGATGTTGTGTTTCTTAAGTAGCTTATGACAGGACCTAAGAACAGTACCACCACAGCTCAAAGGGTGACGTGTATGTTCCCTCCATTCACAGCATTCAAAAGCAAGGCTTCCAAACCACATTAACAGGCTGATGTTGTGGCATCTCTATTATCTGTCAGTGAGTGCAACTCATCAGTATGTTCTGAGACTATTTTGGGGAGAGCAGTCACTTTCTCCAGCTTATGCTATACTAATAACCCTGATTTCCCTTCATGCCCGCTCCTTCTTCTCAACTCCTTCTACCTCTTCTCTCTCTTTTTGCCTCTTCTATCCTAATACAACTCAACCTTCTCACCTTACTCACCTGCTCTGTAACAGGAGCTCCTCAGCTGCTTTGGTGAGTGATGGAAAGGGTATTCTTAATGTCATGTCCTCATCCAAGACCCACTTGCCAGTTGTCCTCCATTGGTGCTTGCTGGAAAGACAGGAAGAGACTAAAGTAACTTTACAACTTTGACAGTCATTTAGTACCTGCCCAGGTAATATTTCTTTACCTTCTCCACTCCACAGTGAAGTGGTGCTGAGCTGTCTTCAGAGCCCCAGTTGCTCTTCTCCTGCCCTCTCTTCTGAAAGACATGATTGTCAAAATGAAGCATTATAAGCAATCAAGTAGCAGATTCCTCTATAACACTAAGCTATATCAGAAACACATTGCAGAAATGAGCCTTGGAAAAGAATTCAAGCAAATACAATTTGGAGGCAGAGAGAGATTCAGAGGGCAGTCTTTACAGGCAACTTCTAGTCCCAGAAACGTGAGCTTACGTTTGCCATGGCCAGTGCCCTGAAGTGCCAGACTTGCACTGTACCAACTTTATGTGTGCCTTCTGGAGTATTTTTACATGTGTGGTAGTTCTGTCCATACATTTATTTTTCTCAAGAAACCATTTGATATCTCCAGTCTGATCTCATGCTCATTACAGGGTGCTTTAAAACTGCATTAACACAATAACAGCTCTTCATGTTAGACACCTCCTGCAGGGGATGTTAAAAGCATGCATTAGGTTAGTCAACAGGAGAAAGGGAGGTTGTAATAAGGAAAGTGTGTCCTACCATCTCCAGAGCCCAGGGTCCAGCTGCGGCTTGGTGTTGAGAAGTGCTGGGATGACAACCCTGCTCTGAACGATCGGCGTTTCAGCAATTCTGTTTCTTTGCTGCTAACATTCCTGGCAGCTCTCGTTTTACACAGAGGGCAGCAGAACTGCTGTTGCAGCAGAGGCTGGCAATTCCCTGTCACGATTCAGAGGGATGCCCAGAGTGTACCAATCTCTACAGCATGCCTTGCTCACAGCAAGAGTGGGGCTGACAACAGCACTTGCAAACTGCAAATCCCGTTGGGAATGCTCTGAATAAAATATCCTTGGTGTAGCAGGAAATCCAAAGAATGACAAACCTCAGTCTAACTGGGAGCACTGTTTCATTTGTCTGTGCTGTTAGCCAGCTTTCAGTGTAGCTTGTGCCATGGCATATATATCTTTGCATTACTGCCTTGGTGCTTGTGGCAACAGTTCTGGCAGCTTCAGTATTAACCATGACTGTGACAAAAGCTATCGTTGAAGAGTGATCCCATCAGCTGCATTGCTGGGATGAGCTTCAACTAAATCAAATGCCAACTCCTGCACTTGGGTCACAACCCCAAGCAATGCTACAGGCTTGGAGTAGTGTGGCTGGAAACTGTCTAGCAGAAAGAGACCTGGGGGTTCTTATTGACAAGCAACTGAATATGAGCCAGCAGTGTGCCCAGGTGGCCAAGAGGGCCAATAGCATCCTGGTTGAGATTAGAAATGCTGTGTCCAGCAGGAGCAGGGAGGTGATTGTCCTCTTGGACTCAGCTCTGATGAGGCCACACCTTGAGTACTGTGCTCGGTTTTGGGCATCTCAATCCAGGAGAGATGTTGAGGTGATGGAGTGACTGCAGAGGAGGGCAAGGAGGCTGGGGAAGGGCCTGGAGAATAAATCTTATGAGGAATGACTGAAGGAGCTGAGGATGGTTAGTGTAAAAAAGAGGGGGCTGAGGAGAGACCTCATTGCTATCTACAGCTACCTGAAAGGAGGTTGTGGAGAGGTTGGTGTTGGTCTCTTCTCACAGGTAATTAGTGATAAAACAAGAGGGGACGGCCTCAAGCTGCCACTGGGTAGGTTTAGACAGGACATTAGGATTTTTTTTTCCCAGAAAGAGTGCTGGGAATGGGAATGGCAAAGCAGCAGCTGAAAAAGCAGAGAGGGGAGACAGCAGCGAGTGCAGCAAGGGGCAGATAGAAGCTGTGCTTCCAGATACACAGGTTTTAATGCTCCAGTCTAATTATATTAACTTAGCCATTGTTGCCATTTTGTGGCCTATCCCCAGCATGGTCTCCTCTCCACTCAGAGACTTCAGCACTTTTGCAGTTTATGATCAGTGTCTAACTTTCTCTGTTCCTATTTTTTTACACCTGAGCTAGAAATCCATCTCAAACAGCCACACAAGGGGAGCCAGAGGCCTGAGGAGAGAATCATGGAATCAACCAGGTGGGAAGAGACCTTTTGCCACAAGCCAACCAGTCATGATCATGTGGGATTTTCCCAGCAGGAGAAGCAGCACAGCACTTGGCTCAAGGCAGCAGAATACGAGGGGGTGTATGGGAAGCCCTACACAGTGACACGGGCACAGACACACACACACTCAGACAGAGCCTAAAGAGGGCTCTCTTTTGTCATCTGCAATTTGACAGTCACAAATCAAGCAGCATCTTTCTGGTATTTTCTCCTCTGAATCTTAGGATCAAGCCTTTCTCCTTTCTGAGAAGACAAAGCTGTGCCAGTGCTGGCATCAAAGCATGTCCTGGCTCTGAGCTGCTTGCTCTGTGCATGCCTCCCTCCTACTGCGCTGCATGATTGAGCTGTGCTGGACACAGCCTGAATGCTTTGCATAATGTGGAAGCTAAACTCTTAGGTGCCAAACCTCCTTGTTATGCAGATAATCCACTGTTTAGCAGAGGCCATGCCACCCAGGCTCTTCCCGAACAATCCAAGTAGCCATTGCATGTGTGGATTGCTTCCTGGGCATGTTAACAAGCCCTTTGATGCTGACAGGTCTGCCCCATGGACATCCCAGCTGAGGCTGCGAGGGAACTGCTGCTTTGGCAAGAGTGAACAGCTGGAAGCCTGGCACTTTCCCCTGCCAACAAGAGTCTGGTCCTCTCCAGTCGCTGTGGTACATTGTCAAGTTCCTGTTAACACAACTCACTCTTCTGCAGTACTTCTGTGACCACTGAGCACATCCTCTCTTCTCTGGCCCTCACCTAGCATTCCTGAACAGGAGGACAGAACTCATTTGAGCATGATGTTGCTGAGTGAAATCTTCCATGGTAGCACTCAGACACAGGTGATAAAACTGCCCCCCCGTAATTTTTCTGTAGTGCCGCTTAAGATCCTTGATGTTGTGGACTCCCTGGACCTTCAGTACAGGAAGGACATGGACATGATGGAGCAGGAGGCCACAAAGATGATCGAGGGTTGGAGCACCTCTGCTATGAGGACAGGCTAAGGGAGCTGGGGGTGTTCAGCCTGGAGATGAGACCTTCCAGTACCTGAAGGAGGCCTACAAGAAGGCTGCAGAGGCACCGTCTCCAAAGGCCTGCAGTGATAGAAACGGGAGGCAATGGCTTCAAACTATAGAAGAGTAAATTTAGATTGGATGTTAGGAGCAAGTTCTTTAGTAAGAAAGTAGTGGAACACTGGAACAGATTGCCCAGGAAGCGGCCAAGGCCCCATCCCTGGAAATATTCAAGGTGAAGCTCAAGGGGACATTGAAGGTGAAGCTCAAGGAGACTCTGAGCAATCTGTTCAGGTAGAGTATGCCCCTGCGTACTGCAGAGGAGGTTGGACTAGATGAGCTTTGGAGGTCCCCTCCAACCCAAACCATGTTATGATTCTATGACTCAGAGGACAGAGATGCTGCTGCAGGCACTTCTCATGAGCCTAACGCACGGCGGTCCTGGTACCCTGTGATCTGACACCACATAGGAGACCTCCCTCCTGTGGTGTTACAAAGAGAACAGGTTGTTAGTCCAACAGGATATAAGGACTCTTTTTCCACTGTTCCACAGCCACCCTTGTGCCAAAGAAAGAAGTGGATCCACCTCTCAGTTCAAAAGCAACAGTGAAGAAATCTCTGTGAAACAATTTTTTCACATATGGAAAGGAAAATCATAGAATCGGAATTATTTCAGTTGGAAAAGGCCTTTAAGATCATCAGGTTCAACCATCAACCTGAGACCATCATGGCCATATTTACTCTCTGGCACAAAGGACCCTCTTTTCTTACCAGAGAGGCACAAATGTTGTTTTGTGTACTTCTGTGAGAACCGGGATGTTGAAACAGCAATAAGGGTGAATGTGGTCATGGCCAAAGGTGTCCATAGTTCTCTGAAGCAAAACTATTCTGTTTACACACTTACCCATAGATTCTCTCTCAGAAAGGCTTTGGACTCTGCACAGCAATGGCCAGATAAATCCAGAGAAGAAACTTTAGACTACCACAAATACTGTGGGACAGGCAGACGTGAATACGGGTGTAAGGAGAACCATCGCTTTAAATGAACTTCTAACACCTCAAACAAATGTCTAAATCTCCAGGTTCTTATATTTGGCCCAGATCATATTCCCTGTGCAGCTGGTGGAGCCAAATGTTTCTCTTACTCCCCAGAGACTTATGACCTCCCCCTCAAATTTTACAATGTCAGCGAAAAATTAGATTCTTTCTTCTGAAATCTGAGCCCTGAGAGCAGTGATATCGACAGCCATAAAAACAGACTCTTCATCTGGGGTCCTCAGAGATGTGTTTGCATTGGAACTGCTAAACCAAGAGACTTCATACCAAAGCAGGCTCCAGTGGGATCCCCCAGCACAGGTGCATTAACTTGGGGTCCATCACACAGTTTGTGTACACTGGCCAGGCAGGCAGTGTTTTTTCATCTCTTCCATCAGAACGTGAAACAGAATGAGAGATATTTTCTAGCACCCCACAGAGGTCACTCCCACTGGAAAGAGCATTCAGCATCCTCTGGCACATGCATCTGAAATGTCCTTCAGCATGTGAAAATGCCCAGTCAGCCTTGGGGCCTTCAGGCTGGCAGCTGGTTGTAAAATCACAAAAGGACAATGAGAGGAAGCAGATGGGTGAATGAATTTTCCTGCACAAGAAGCAGGGGAATCAAGTTCAAGTAACAGCTAGCCAAAGAGTGGGATCCTTCCAACCATTCCTACAGCTCCCTGTCTCCAAAAGCACGACTACCAAATGTTCCCTCTCATTCCAAAAACTGCCACGCAAATCCAGGGGAGGAGAGCCAGGTACAGACTGCTGGTTCCTCACCCAACAAGCACACCAGAGCTGGGATGTGCCTGAGCCAGAGGCACCTGGGGAAGCAGCCAGTGCTCTGGGAAAGCCTTAGCTTGTCTGCTTATCCCCATGATTCCCATACTTCATCAGCCTCAGACACCTGTGAGGGTCTTTGCCACTGCCAGGGAGACACTGCTCTGGGTTGGCCTTGGGGTTGATGCAGAGCAGTGGCCATGGCATAGAATCATAGAATCAGTCAGGGTTGGAAGGGACCACAAGCATCATCCAGTTCCATCACCCCTGCCACAGGCAGGGACACCTCACACTAAGAGCCTCGTCCAGCCTGGCCTTAAACACCATCCTGTGGCTTCCACCACCTCCCTGGGCAACCTGTTCCAGGCTCTCACCACTCTCATGGTGAAGAACTTCTTCCTAATATCCAGTCTAGCTTTGTTCCAGGCACGGGCAGTGGCTCTGGGCAGAACACACTCAGAAAGCAAAGCACTCCATGTACCCACACCATGACCACTGAGCCACAGCCTCTGGTGCCCACTGGGGTCAGATGCTGTGGTGTGGCTGCAGCCCAGCTGGTCCTGCTCGCAGCTGAACAAATGCCACCCATGGGCTGCTGTGGGCAGTGGTGCCACACCAGCAGGGCCTTCAGCAGAGCACTGGGGGTTGCCATAGACGCTGGGTTACTGCAGGGCCTGGCCCACAACATCGGTGTTAATGCTGTCTGATTAGGGACGTTTGAGCTGCCTTGGGCTGCCAGGCTGCCACCGCAACACCATGCAGACAGGTGACTGAATCAGCTGCAGGCTGCTTCTTGCCTAGGCAGAGAAGCTTTGCTGTGCTGCTTAGCCTGCTCTGTAGCTGAGATTAGGAAATCACACAGAATGGGTGAGACTGGAAGGACCTCCCAGAGGTCACCTAGTCCAACACTCTACTCAAACCAGACCTAATCAGATCAGGTTGCTCAGGGATTTGTCCAGTTCAGGCCTGACCACCTCCACAGGCAGAGTGTCTCTGGACAATCAGTTTCTGCCTTGGGTCACTCTCATGACATAAGTAATTTCCTTTATATCTAATCCAAATTTCCCAAGTTCCAGCTTGTGTCTACTCCATCCCATCACATCAGATAGTTGCAGGTATCAGTAAGCTCTTCCTTTATCCTTCTCTTCAGCAGAACTAAAAAACATTTTTTCTTAGTTTCTCCTTATTATCATGTACTCCAGTCCCCAGATCATCTTGATGGTCCTGAGACTGTGAAACAGTCCTTAGAGATGAAGTTATCACCTAGAGTTATTTGTGACCATGTCATGTTCCTGGCAGTTTTAGAGTAGAAGTGATTCTTCACATGGAAACATCCTTTCCTTCCAGTACTTCACCAGTATAGGAAGGATACTCCTTGTGGCACCTGGGGACACAGAGCGGTGTTCAGTATGTAGAGATGGGTAACAGGAATCACATTTGGGTTGTCATTCAACTATTGCAATGGCTCTACTGTGTTTGCATTGAGATTTCATCCCACTGCCACACTGCCCTGCAAAATCTAGGGAGAAGAGCCCAACCTCCATCTCACTGCAGCCTTCTCTTGGGGAGCTGTAGAGAGCAATGAGGTCTCCCTTCAGCCTCTTCTTCTCCAGGCTAAACATCCCCAGCTCCCTCAGCTGCTCGTCTCCACCCTTGTTCTCTAGACCTTTCCCCAGCTTTACTGCCCTTCTCTGGACATGCTCCAGCCCCTCAATGTCCTTCTTGGGGTGAAGGGCCCAAACTGAACCCACAATTTCAGGTGTAGCCTCACCAGTTCCACACAGATGGTTCCTGCTGGCCACACCATTGCTGATCCAGGCCAGGATGCTGGCGCCCTTCTTGTCCAGCCAGGCAAACCCTGCCTGATCTTCATCTGCTGTCAACCAACAACCCCAGGGCCTGTTCCACCAGGTGGTTTCCATCCACTCAGCCCCAAGGCTGGAGCATTCATGGGGTTGTTGTGACCCAAGTGCAGGACCCAGCATTTGGCCTCATTGAACTTGCATACTGCTGTATTCTGAAGTCTGCCATGATTCAAACCTGGTCACACTGTTCATTTCATCTTAGTTTGTGTTCCACAGACCATAAAGCAGCTAGGGAAGGCCACAGCCCTTTTATCTTCTCTGCTCATATCAGTAAATCCTGCTCCCTCTTCCCAGTGTAATAACTCAGTTCCACCCAAAGTATGGAAGGCAGTTAAGTAAATAGTCTTAGCACAGCTCTGCTTCTAAGAGCGGCAGAAAAATGCTTAGAAAGACAAACATTTTCCAGATAGTTATTTTTGCCCCTGGGAAGAGAACTTCCTCTTTCTAATTAGCCCCTAAAAGAAGGACTTTCACAGTAACTCAAGATGCAATCACAGCCTGAGGTGAGAAGGTGTGAACAAGCTGCAAAATCTCAATATCCAATGGTGTACTGCAAGGGGAGGTGTGGGCAGGAAGGGTTGGACAATGCAAGTTTCTTTCTGGATGTCAACAAGAAAGGCTCAACAACAGAGGGCTTACTAAAATAGTCACCTGCATAGCAGCTTGCAGCCAGTCCTGCCCACATACTGCATATTCTGTGCTCACTGGAAGCTGCAGATTTAGAAGCACAGAATCACCTGGGTTGGAAGGGACCTCCAGAGGTCATCCAGTCCAACCACCTCCTCAGTCAGCAGAGGCATCCTCAACTAGATCAGACTGCCTAGAGCCCTGTTCAGCCTCACTTTGAATATCTCCAGGGTTGGGGAACCAACCACCTTCCTGGGCAACATGTTCCAGAGGTCAGCCACCCTCATGGTGCAGAGCTCATTCCTGACATCCAATCTAAATTGACTCTTACAGAATTGTAGAATCATAGAATGGTTTAGGTTGGAAGGGAACCCAAAGCTCACCCAGTTCCAACCCTCTGTCATAGGCAGGGACATTTCCCACTAGAACAGGTTGCTCAAGGCCTCATCCAGCCTGGCCTTGAACCCCTCCAGGGAGGTTGTGGAGCACAGAATCACATTCTGTGATCACAGAATCTACTATCACATTCTGTGATTCTGTGATCCACAACCTCCCTGGGCAACCTGTGCCAGTGTTTTGCCACTTGTCACTGGAAAGAACTTCTTCCTGACATCCAGTTTAAATCTCCCCTCTGCTAGTTTAAATCCATTACTCCTCAGCCTGTCATTACAAGACCTTGTCACAATAGTCCCTCCCCAGCCTTCCTGTAGGCCCCTTTCAGCCACTGGCAGGCTGCTATTAGGTCTCCTTGGAGCCTTTTCTCCAGGCTGTCCTCACAGCAGAGATGCTCCAGCCCCCTGGTCATTTTTGTGGCCTTCTCTGGACCCCCTCCATCAGGTCCTTGTCCTTCCTGTACTGATGGCTCCAGAGCTGGACACAGCAGTGCAGGTGTGGTGTCAGCAGAGCAGAGGGGCAGGATCCCCTCTCTCCATCTCTGCCCACACTGCTCACACTGTCTGCTCATTTCCAGCACATCTAAGTTCTTTTCCCAAAGGCTGCTTTCTAACACCTCCTTCTCCAGTCTGTAGTGATAGAGATGGAGTTTCATGTACATGCTTCATGTGCCAAATATCCTGTACCAAGGGTGGGTTCAGGGTATGAGGCAGCAGGTCTGGTGGCTGGCAATGGAACCAAACATATTGTGGTGAAAGGTCTGCAGGTGCCTGAAGTTATATCTCTGAGAACAGTAAGTGGCATAGGTGTGGCACTTCTAGGGGCACCAGAGGACACTTGCAGAGGCCCTGTTAGATGTATTCTGATGTTCTGATTGCATCACTTAGTTATGAAACCTATTGTGGTGCCTGTTTCCAAGGCACTGTGTTGTGCTAGCTATATAAGAGCACTGACACCAGATCTCTAGAGCAATAGCAGTAGATCTTCATTTTTTGTCCCAATATCTTCAGGCTCACTGAGTGTTTGTCTGAGACTTGACTGCCTTTGCCTGGACAAAGCCATCCTTGTCAATATGTGTGTGCAGAGTTCAGTGGAAGGAGAGAACAAGACGTGAAGGGTATGAATGTGAAGCTAAAGAGCAATCAAAACCACCAGATGCATTTTCATTCCACCCAAGGAAAACTAGAAGGGTGCAACTCAAAGGGCATTTTAGCAACTCATTTTGTGCAAAATGCCTCTCTGCTATGCTTTTGAAGCTCTCTGGGGGGTTGTTATTCAAATACTAACTGTGCAGCTCAGCTTTCTGCCAGAAAGCCAGACTGGAAGATCTGCAGGTACAGATCCCCTCTAAGTGATATCTATCCCCTATCATGCTCTCAGAAGTGAGGTTCTATGGGGTCTATTTCTAATGGGTGCAGAAAGGGGAAGAGAGGGAGGAAGAGATGGCATGAGAAAAAGATGTGGAAAATGTTTGGGAGAGATGGAATGTAGAGTTTGAAGGCTCTGCTTAAGAAGAGATGAAGAGGAGAGGTCACTAATCAGTGCTGCAGCTGCTTTCTCACACGCAGTAGCTTTCTCCTGGCTTCAAATTCCAGAGCCTTTGTCTTCCACTCCTGTCACTATTCCTTTACTCTGATATTTCTTGTCAACTTCATACAGCACAGAAAAAAATCTCTTTGAAGAAGTGAGTCTCTTCAACATGACTGCCAACATCCTCACTGAATTTCTTCAAGTGCTTTCATGTTGCTGGCTGCACCCAAAAGGAGTGGAAATTTTTTAATGAGGACATTAGAGTCTTTCCCTCTTCACATTTGTTTAAGGGTCTCAGCAGGCATTTCCCAGTCCAGATCATCACTAGAGCTGGCACAGCCTAGCTAAACAATTCCCCTGCTACAAAACATTCTCATACAAAGAGAACATCAGCTGAATGGCACTAACAGAAAGAGTGATAGACTGGGGAAAGAAGAAATAGTAGAGGAAGAACTGATGCCCAGTACTTTGAAAAGTGGATACAACAGTGGGTAACTGCCAAGCAAAGGAAGAGTCTGTGTCATGGTTATGGTACAGGCCTGCTTCTGATTGGCAACCAAAAGAACCCTTTTGGACCAACCAGAGAGGTATATCTTACTGCTAGCAGTCCATGCTTTCACTTCCTGAGAGCTGCTAGCTGTTACCTGTCCTGACACACCTGCCAGGGGGATTTAGGTTGGCATTTAGTATCTAAAAGGGGCCTAAAGGAAGGCTGAGGAGGGACTATCAACAAGGTCTTGTAATGACAGGATGAGGAGGAATAGGTTGAAACTGGCAGAGGGGAGATTGAAACTGGATGTCAGGAAGAAGTTCTTTCCAGGGAGGGTGGTGAGACACTGGCACAGGTTGCCCAGGGAGGTTGTGGATCACAGAATGTGATTGAATATTCTGTGATTCTGTGATCCACAACCTCCCTGGAGGTGTTCAAGGCCAGGTTGGATGAGGCTTTGAGTGACCTGTTCTAGTGGGAGATGTCCCTGCCTGTGGTGGGGGTTGGAACTGGATGAGCTTTGAGTTCCCTTCCAAACTAAAGCATTCTATGATTCTATGATTTCTAGAGACCCTGCTGAGAGAGAAGTTCCTGAACTCTTACAGGCTCAGCTTCAAACTGCTCTCCTCTTTGGTACGTATCGCCCTACAGAATGCAATGATTACTGGTCCTGTGCACCTAAACCAAAGCAAAACACTTTTCTGTTCATCAAAGCTGATGAGGATACAGAGACAGGACCCAAAGCCCGGTAAATCATCAGCAGGTAAGGCTGGAAGTGCCTTTTTCGTTGTGCTAGAAGCAGAGACGCCAGCCAGCCCAGAAAAGAATCACCCTGGCCAATGAGCAATATTCCCTACTTAGACTGGGCAGAGCAGTGGAGATCCAGACCACACCAGTGAAGGGCAGGAACACAATTTACAGCCTGGGACAGAGAGACAAGGAGGGAAACTCCAGGAGTTCAGCATTAACTCCAGGCATGGGGGAAAGCATCTAAATCAAAGACAGCTTAATAGCAGCTAGAGCCCAGATACCAAAACGCCCCAGTGAGCACTTAGGAGCTACAGAAAGCATTGCTGTGGGCACAGCAGAGCCTGCATGAGCTACTGCATTGCACCTACACAACAGCAGCCCCACGGATTTCTTGCAAGTGTTACAGCAAGGCTGATTTTCCTGTCTTTGGCTCACTGATCTGCTGTCCTAGAACTAGTGGGCAGCACTGGATGAGGGTAGCAGCACAAAGACTGCGTTCTGTGAGTAGATGCTTCTTTTGAAGCAGTGCTGTTCATGCCAGCTATGCCCACTTGAAATGTAAAAGTCGCCTCTACAGCAGATTGAACAAGAGAAGACAATTTCTCAGGGGTGTTTTGGAAGGGACAGGCCATAAACTGAGAATCTGGAGATGTGCTGGAACATGTCCAGAGAAGGGCCACAAGGATGATCAGAGGACTGGAGCTGCTCTGCTATGAGGAGAGACTGAGGGAGTTGGGGTTGTTCAGTCTGGAGAGGAGAAGGCTCTGAGGTTACCTCATTGTGACCTTCCAGCATCTTAAGGGGGGCTTCAAGAAAGCTGGGGAGGGACTCTGTAGGATGTCAGGTAGTGATAGGAGTGGGGGGAATGGAACAAAGACAGAAATGGGTAGATTCAGACTGGATGTTAGGAAGAAGTTCTTCACCATGAGGCTGGTGAGCCCCTGGAATGGGTTGCCCAGGAAGATGGTGGAAGCCTCATCCCTGGAGGTGTTTAAGGTCAGGCTGAATGAGGCTCTAGAGAGGCTGATCTAGTGTGAGGTGTCCCTGCTCATGGGATGGGAGGGGGTTTGGAACTGGATGACCCTTGTGGTCTTTGACTGAATCTGTGATTCTATGTTTCTAGGAGTCTATGAGTCTAGGAGTCTATGAGATATTTCAGTTTTGTTTACCTGAACTGCTGAAATTACCTAGCTGTCCTTTCTGGCCCCTCTCAGCAAGGGGGAAGGGAAGTCCTGTCTTCAGATCTGGTAGAATCTGAGACAGCTGCCTGATCTCCATCTCAAGAAGGATCTATTTTCAGCATCCCAATCCCCTCCTCCTCTACAGGGAATGCCAGCGTTCCAGTGTCTTGCTTGCACCACATTCCTGCACAGGATATTCTATATCCAGAGATGGCTTTCAATCAACCCCTTCTTTTTGGCTGTGCTGTGTTTTGCTTCTAGTGCCAGAGGAGTCCAACCCTGCACACACAGAAAGAGAAGTGGCAGAAAGTCAGTCACTGGCAGAACTCTACTTATTTTCCTTTTTGCATCCAGACATCTCTGGCTCTTTCAGGGCTGTCCTCATTCTCTAGCTGATCTTGTTGAGCTATGGCTATGAGAGTTGGGTCTCTTCAACCTGGAGAAGAGAAGGCTTCAAGGAGAACTTGGAGTGGCCTTTCAGTATCTGAAAGGGGCTACAGGAGGGCTGGGGAGGGACTATTGACAAGGGCTTGTAATGACAGGACAATGAGTAATGGGCTTAAACTGGCAGAGGGGAGATTGAAACTGGATGTCAGGAAGAAGTTCTTTCCACTGAGGGTGGTGAGACACTGGCACAGGTTGCCCTGGAGGTGTTCAAGGCCAGGTTGGATGAGGCCCTGAGCAACCTGTTCTAGTGAGAGGTGTCCCTGCCTATGACATGGGTTTGGAATTGGATGATCTTTGAGGTCCCTTCCAACCTAAACCAGTCTGTGATTCTATGATTCTGTGACATGTGGATTCACAGACTGAAAGCAATCCTGCTGTCAATTTCAGAGGCCATTCTCTATTTGTTTACAGAATCACCTTCCTTTTTGTAGGAATGTTTTGTGTGGTTTGCTTTTTTGTTTGGTTTGGTTTGGTTAGGTTGGGTTTTGTTGAAACACACAAACATAAAGACCCCTTCCATCTCCTGGGTACAACTTCCATTGGGTTGTACCTACCTGTGAGACTAACCTGTGCCCTATATTTGCATTTCCTTTGCTTGAATACCATTTCTGCAGTCTGCCAAGGTCCTTCTGAACAGAAGCATGCAATGTAACAAGAGCATTCAGTAAAGTCAGGTCAAGCAACTGTCCATGTGACTGATCAACAAACACCCACCACAGAAGGCTCAGAGGTGGTGACCAAGCATCTGAGCTCAGGAAGCTCAGAAAAGAATGTAAGAAGCAGTCACAGCTGTCCTAAAGGGAGCTGAACTTAGCAAAGCAGGGCCTTTTGTTTCCGATAAACATCTGTAGCAGCTGAGTGGAGCAACTGTTTATGGAAATTATTTGCATAGAATGGGTTGGGTTGGAAGGGACCTTAAAAATCCTCCACTTCTAATTCCTCTGCCATGAGCAAGGACACTTCGCACTAGCCCAGGTCACTCAAGTCCCCATCAAAACTGGCCTTGAACACCTCCAAGGAGGTGGCATCCACAGTTTCCCTGGGCAAGTTCAAGTGTCTTACTCTAAAACAAACACTAGAAAATGCAATTCTCCTGACCAGTCAGGAAAGGCAGGAGGGGAGAGAGATGGCTGGCTAGGAAAAGAAGTGTATGTGTGGCTCAGGTCAACAGAGAGTACCAAAATCAAACAACAAGCAAAATGAATTCTGAGGATAGCAATGGGCTCAGACTGGCTTCAACTCATATCTTCTTTCCTTGTGACTGGAGATGCCAAGGACCACACTAGTGAGCATCCAGAGACTGGTAATAGGAATCCTGTTTGCATTGTGCTCCCATATGTACTGTAATTGCTGTGTCATGCTTATGTCCTGTAGTGTGCAGTACCACTCAGCTAAATCAAAGCACTGCTTCACATCAAATTGCTATCAAATAGCTAAGTCTGGTATTAAAATTTCAACCCTCTTTGTGTGGAATATCCAAAAGATCCTGGTCAGTGTGTGTTGGAACATGGCAGTCTGGAAGAGGTTAGAAAGGCTCAATCCAGCCCAAAGTGCTTTGTCAAACTAGGCTTCTAGTAAACATTTCAAAGGCAGTTTCTGAATGCTGAGTGTGATAGCAAAGCTAACAGATGAAGCAGGTGCACAGTACCAGGTGTGATGCTCCCACGCTGAAGCACAATGGCTGGTTCTTCACACACCTCAGCACGATGAGCACTAAGCTGCAGCTCACTGCAGGAACATGTGCATAGGGTGATGGGGCAGATGTGTTGCACTACACTGCATACTGATTTTATTGCTCTCTACAGCTACCTGAAAGGAGGATGAAGTGAGGCTGCTGTTGGTCTCTTTTCTCAAGTAACCAGGGATAGGACAAGAGGAAATAGGTTTCAGTTGTGCCAGAGAAGGTTTAGGCTGGATTTCAGGAAAAACTTCTTCCCTGCCAGAGTAGTGAGGCATGAGAACAGGCTGCCCAGGGAGGTGGTGGAGTCACCATCCCTGGAGCTGTTCAAGAAATGTGTAGCTGTGGTGCTTCAGGATATAGTTTAGCGGTCATGGTAGTTGGATTGTGTTTGGACTGCATGATCTTAAAGGTCTTTTCCAACCTGAATGATTCCCTGATTCTGTGATTGCATTAGGATCTAGGTGTCATCTTCTGTTGCTGCATTGTTTGTCTGGAACAGATTCTGGGGTGAACCCATCTATCACTCTGTGCTGTAGCTGCCAGGTGGAGAGAGCCAGCTGGATTTAGGTGCTCCAGGTGCATCTCCTCTAAGCTGTTCACTTGACAGCTGTTGCTAAGAAAGGTTTAGTATTTACAGAGAGGAAAGTTGTGGTCATGTCATGCTTCAGACTGAAACGAGATGCACAACAATCCTAGGAATCCCAAAGGGCAGAAATGGCCTTGCAGGCTGGACTGACAGGCATCCTGGTGCTCCACATAAAAAGCCTTAGCACTAGCTCTGGATAGTCCCATGTTATGAATGAAGTCCAGTCACACAGAAGCGTGTTTGAGCTCTCCTAGTTTAACAAAACCCATGGGCACAACTGCCAAAACTGCAAATACACAATACAGGGAGTGTGGGGCTAGAAAACACAGGGTCAGCAGTGTTGCACTTCATGATTAACAGTCTGGAGGATGGGACAGGGCACACTCCCAGCAGAACAGCACATGTGTCCAGAGAAAGGCACCAGGGCTGGTGAAGGGGCTGGAGCACAGCCCTGTGAGGAGAAGCTGAGGGAACCAGGGGTGTTCAGCCTGGAGAAGAGGAGGCTCAGGGCAGACCTCATTGCGATCTGAAGGGAGGTTGTAGCCAGGTAGGGTTGATCTCTTCTCCCAGGCAAGCAGTGACAGAACAAGAGGACACAGCCTCAAGCTGCACCTTAGACTGGATGTTAGGAAGAAGTTCTTCACAGCAAGAGTGATTGGCATTGGAATGGGCTGCCCGGGGAGGTGGTGGAGTCCCCATCCCTGGAGGTGTTTAAGAAGAGGCTGGAGGAGGCATTTAGTGCCATGGGTTAGTAAATTAGAAGGTGTTAGGTGATAGGTTGGACTTGATTATCTCAAAGGTCTTTTCCAACCTGGTTAATTCTGTGATTCTGTGAAAATATAAACTTGGGAGAAGTAGATGACAGGCTGGATAAAAGAACTAGCATGAAGTTCAGCAATGGAAAGCAGAGAAAGAACAGCCTTGTGCACCACCACAGTCTGAGCTCCAGGCGTCGGGAAAACAGCTTTGCAGAGCAGGACCAGACTGTCTCAGCACTCTCAGCTGCAGTAGGAAGAGCATTACGAGCAGGCTGAGGGACCTAAAGGAGATCCCTCCCCTCTGCTCAGCCTAGGTAAAAAGGGGGAAACAAACTGCAGAAATTGACAAAATAGAGACAAAACCCCAAAACAAGTCCCCAGGTTTTTGCTTCATTGCAATGAGTCTGTAGCACCTGATCAAAGTGACTGGTCCTACGCCTCACCCAAAGAGAAGAGAGCAGAACTGGATAAGTTGCAGAGAGGACAATAAGCATAAGTGGCTTACAGATTTGAACAGGATTCTCTACCTGCACTAGCATGAGCAATTCCTTCTGGTGGACCTATTCTCCCTTAAAAAAAAAAAAAGAATCTAATTTAAAATTATTATTATTATCATTATCAATATTATTAATATTAATATTGTCTACAATGTTGATATTTATATCAATATTGTATTAATTGTTCTATATTATTTACTATGTAAATTACCCTATATTCTACTATAGCAATAATAATAATATGAAGAAGAAGAAGAAGAAGAAGAAGAAGAAGAAAAAGAAGAAGAAGAAGAAGAAAAAGAAGAAGAAGAAAAAGAAGAAGAAGAAATAATTTAAACCACAACACACCTTGCTAATTCTTTTCAACTCATTAACCTTTTTGATCTTCACGATGTCCTGTGGAAATGTCCTGCAGTTCAGCTGGGCACTCAGATTGAAACTACCCCATTGATGCCACCTGATGTCCCTTAGCTGTTTCTCCATTGTTTGCCTACCATCATTTCCCAAGATTTCTGAGGCTCAGGTGTAATCAGCCACTTCCATCCCAAAAAAGAAGGGTCCCATCCTATGTAGCATGTTTTGTGTGCAGGTCACTCCTGATCCCTGATGTCTCTCCCTTTTTCATTTGGTTTCTAACACATATATACAATGTTAAGTGCAGATGGACATTACAAGGTCTAGTAATGTCAGGACGAGGGGTAATGGTTTTAAACTGGCAGAGGGGAGATTTAGACTGGATGTTAGGAGGAAGTTCTTTCCAGTGAGGGTGGTGAGACACTGGCACAGGTTGCCCAGGGAGGTTGTGGATGCTTCCTCCCTGAAGATGTTTAAGGCCAGGTTGGATGAGGCCTTGGGCAACCTGCTCTAGTGGGAGGTGTCCCTACCTTGAGGTCCCTTCCAACCTAAACCATTCTATGATTCTGTGATTCTATGAGCTGTGGGTGCCCAATCCAGTTAACAGCCTAGCACAGGGGCTTTACTCCATTGTTTCCAGTGCTGCAAGTCTTTGATTTTTATCATTCTCTCTCTGGATTTGTTTGGTTTGGGGTTTTTTTTTTGTTTGGTTGGGTTTTTTTTTGAGTGCCACATTTTAAGCTTTTTTCTTATGTCTCTCAGGTGTGTGGTTGTGCCATGAACTGACCAAAACTTCACAGCTGACCTGCACAAACCATTTTTGTAAACAGATGAAATGAAGACTATTATGAGACTCAACTCTGCAGGACAGTTTGCAAGAACACAAAAGAAATTAGAAACGGATCAGAAGCATGAAGATTTTATAAACCAATCTCTCCTATCCTGACTCCTGGCAGGTTGCTTCTCTCATTCAAACTAATGGATCTGCTGTGAATTCTCTGTAAGAAGAGAGGAAGAACCGTCCAGAGAAAAGTCATTTTGTTTGATGCAGCAAGTTGCACCCTCAGGTACAGGAAGCCTGGACAAAAAATAAGCATAGGAGTATTTGGTCCAGGATTACCTGTGGTCATGCTGAAGCAGGGATAGCAGAGGAAGCTGTGGAGTTACTAAAGGAGAACTTGGAGGGAGCTGTGAGTAGTGTTTGTGGCCAGGTGCAGTAGCAGGGTGGCCAGCAGCAAATGGAGCTGCTGCAAGGTATAGGGAGCAAAGAACATTGACCTTCAAACGGCTCTTGCTTGTGGGCATTCGTGTCCTGAACTCACTCCAGGAGATGCAGAACCAAGTAATAGGCAAAGCTTCAAGAGAAAGAGGACACTAGAGACCACTTGTGCCTTTTCAGAGATTACTCTGTTTTCCTGCCATCTTTCCAGCCTCTTTGGTTGTTGATGTACTAGCCACAGGAAAGGGAGGGTGTTTTGATCAGCTGCTTGAACTTTCCTGTTCTTCTGGGAGAGGCTTTCACTTGGCGCTTTAACAAATGCTCTTGGAATTCAATGCTCTTTTCCACCAGCCAAGTCATGGTGATAAGGTTATCACTGCTCTTACCTATCCCTAGAGTTGCAGCTCAGAAAGAAATTTCACTGGAAGGCATTTTACAGTAATGTTTATGGTCAAGGTTTCCATGACTACCTCCAACAAGCAGAGAGGCTGGAATTACTTTGCCAAAAATAAAAATTTATAGAGGACTTCTTGATTTAAAGATTGAGAGACTGTAGAAGAGCTCGTACCTTAGGGTGAGGTCCTGCTGTCTTCTTGCCTTAAATGTCAGCAGGCTTCCCAGCTGGCTTCACAAGCATCTCATTTTAGATCAGCTACTTCATCAGACAGCATCAAGCATAACAAGAAGAGGTAAAAGGTGGAGTGGCTGACACACACCAGAGTGTTGTGTGGCCATCCAGTGAGACTTAGCCAGGCTGGGGAGCTGGGCAGGGAGAAACCGAGTGAAATTCAACAAAGGCAAGTGTAGAGTCTTGCACCTGAGAAGAACAACCCCATGGACCAGTACAGGTTGGAGACTGACCTGCTGGAGAGCAATCTAGGGGAAAAGGACCTGGGGATCCTAGTGAACTGAAGGTTGACCATGAGTCAGCAATGTGCTCTTGCCCAAGAAGGCCACGAGTGTCCTAGGGTGCATTAGAAGGGCTGTGGTTTGTAGGTTGAGAGAGGTTCTCCTTCCCCTCTCCTCTGCCCCGGTGAGGCTGCATCTGGAATATTGTGTCCAGTTCTGGGCCTCTCAGTTCAAGAAGGACTTCAGGAAACTGCTTGGAAGAGCCCAGCAGAGAGCCACAAAAGTGCTGAAGGCAGTGGAACATCTTCCCTACACTGTCATCCTTTTTTCACACGCAGCACTTCCAGTTGTTGCTCCAGCCTGGGTGACTTTCACTCCTCTATATCCAAGGTGATTTAAACAGCACGAAACACAACACAAAGTGCTGATTGGCTTAAACAGTTTGGGCAGTAATTTACAAATCACTTTTTCTGTGAAATTGAAGGAATTTTCAATTGTTGGTTACACTTCCCTCTCTTCCTCCCCTTTTCTCTTTCCACTGATCATTGCAATGTAGGGAGAACAAATGGCAAGGCAGAGGTTTATTATTGTTAAAGTAATTTTAAGTTCCATTTTTCCTCTCTGCAACTTCAAAACTTGAGAAGCCCTCAAAAGTTACAGGACACCAAGTGAAGTGAAGAAGGAAAGAAAAATAATTGTGCTGGAAGAGATTACTTCTCTAATTACATGCACAGATAAGGGGATGAGAGAGAAAAAAAAGTGGACTTTAGTAAGGAGTTGGACATTTTTCCTTACAGCAATCTGATTCATAAGAACACATTGGACTATTAGACTGTTAGATCTGTTGGAAATTGGCTGGAGCCCTGAATTCCAGGTGTAGGGATGAATGGCTTGGCATTCAGCTGGCTGTCCATAACAGGCACAGTGGTTCAACACTGTAGCCCACACTGTTGAACATTTCCATCAGCAGCTTGGACAGTGAAGATAGAAAGTGTGCCCTTGGTAAGTCTCCAGGTGACAAACATGAGCATGAGCCAGCAGTGCATTCTTACTGGGAAGGAAACAAACCATGTATTAGGCTACATTAGGAAGAGTGGCACCATCACATTGGAGAAGTTGATTCTTTTCTTTCTATTCAAGAAGAGTGTGGATGAACTGGAGAGTGCAGTAGTAGGATAGTAAGTTGGCCAGCACATAGCCTACAAGGGGCTTAGCCTGGCAAAGAGGTTGGGAATCACTATCCAAACCTATAACTACCTGACATGGCATTTTAAAAAGTGATGAAGTCATATGATGGAGCACAAGTAGTGGCTCTGAAGGTTTAGCCTGGGCATTATTTCTCAGTAAGACAGTAGGGCACCACAGGAACAGATGTGTGATGGAGATGAGATATTTGCATTACTTGAAAACATAGAATCACAGAATGGTTTAGGTTGGAAGGGATCTCAAAGCTCATCCAGTTCCAACCCCCTGCCATAGGCAGGGACATCTCCCACTAGAACAGGTCGCTCAAGGCCTCATCCAACCTGGCCTTGAGCACCTTCAGGCAGGGAGCAGCCACAACCTCCCTGGGCAACCTGTGCCAGTGTCTCACCACCCTCACTGAAAACTTCTTCCTGACATGCAGTTTCAATTTCCCCTCTGCCAGTTTAAACCCATTCCCCCTCGTCTTGTCATTACAAGCCCTTGTCAATAGTCCCTCCCCAGCCCTCCTGTAGCCCCCTTCAGATACTGAAAGGCCACTGCAAGGTCCCCTCAAAGCCTTCTCTTCTCCAGGCTGAACAGCCCCAACTCTCATAGCCTGTCCTCATAGCAGAGCTGCTCCAGCCCTCAGAGCATCTTCATGGCCTCCTCTGGACTAGCTCAAACAGTTCCATGTCCTTCTTGACTAGGAATACCAGAGGTCCTTCATCATCACCACTTCTGTGGTTCTGTGAAGTTACTGCTATCCTTTTTATCCTATCTGCAAACAGATGGATTTGGGGAGCAAAAACTTTCAAAGCCTCTGTCACAAACTGGCAAATGAGAAAGATGAGTTGAGGACTGGAATCAATGACTTGGCCAGTAACATGAAGTCCACCTCTACAACCAGTTATAGGGGAAGCAGAACCATCACTCCTCTGCATTTACAAATCTTTTCTCCATCTGTAAGTCAAAAAAATTTAGGTGACCTTTTCCACAAGCCAAAAACAGTAGGAAGTGGCTAAAGCACAAGTTGATGCTATCCCAATGTAACATACTCTGTAAAAAGTCTTCAGTTGAACGGGAGCAAGAGAACATCACAAGTCTGAAAACATATTCATAAAACCCCAGAGAATCAATTTGTCACTATTTTTGTAATAGTAACTTGCTGTTCGCTTGTTTTCCAGACATGGAAGGCCACAGAGATTACTGCATGCCATACAAATCCAGATGTGAGGGTTTACTATGGATCTGGCTAGTTGTCACCTAAATTCTACTTATACTTGCATCAGGATACTGTCTACTATTGCCATAACATCTGTTCATTCTCTGTTGCACCCTTATGCTGCTGGCTGTGGGAAAAACCTCCAATGAGCCACAAAAATAAGAGAGAGAGAATCTTGTGTTTGAAAACTCCTGACAATTGTGTCCTTGTACTTACTAGACACAGAGAATGCTGAGTGTATGGTAGTGACTTTATTTAGGAAAGCCTTTAGCAAACCATAGCCTCACTCCTCTGAGTCTTCTCAGCAACGGGAAACTTGACATTAAAGAGCAGAACAGGCTTTGGGACCTGGTGGTGTCCTTACTGCAGGAGCTGGCACCTGAGCTAGGTAGATGAAAGCATGCTGCTCCTTCAGAACTGGATTTCTAGCAAGGGAAGTTACTCAGAGAAGAGAAAAACAAGTCATCTGTCATTCCTTCTCAAATCTGTTGCCTCCCCAGATGATTCCCATTACCCTAGGAGCTGAAACCAAATACAAGATGTCAAACTGACAAGAGAGGATGATATACTGCGAGTGTGATCTTTGAACCAGTGAGCTGGAATCCAAGCCATCCTCTCTAATTAATATGTGCAGTGGAGACAAGAAGGAAGCCGAAACATAAGAAATAGTTTTGCAGCTCCTAGAAGATACCCAAGCACAGTAATGACTGGAGAAGTGGATGTTGCCAGGATCGCAGAGAAGCTCAATCAGAGTTCAAACAATGAGAGGTTTGCTACAGCTATATGGATTTGAGCTGCTAAGCTTTCAGTTCTTGCACAACTTGCAAGCCATTATGTCAATGGTAGAGACAAGCTCATCAAAACCCTGCAGATCCAACTTGGTGTTCACTTCCTGTGCCACATACAGAACAGGCAGGCTGATCCTTCTTCAACATAATGCATTAGAAAGAGGGGGAGATCTGTAATTTTCTGTCTCTCCCTTTGTCTTGTTTTGTGTGCTGGAGGATGAGACCTTTCCCATTTCTTCAGTGGCGTTTCTGCAAGGGCTCATTATTCTTCAAGCAGAAATGATAAAACCTCTACATTTATTCTTCAGAAAGACATTGGTAGCCTGATAACAGTATAATTGAGCTCAGATGTTTCAGTTGAACATGCAGTGTTGGAAACCTATGAAAGTTCTTTAAGGCAGTGACTGGTCAGCCCCTCTGACCCTTCTTACAGTGCTTCACCTCCCAGACATTTGACATCGAGTGTGAGCCTTCAGATAGAATCACAGCACCATGGAAGGGCTTCAAATAGCAGATGACACCTAACTCTTTGCAAAGGAGATGACAGATCTACTGGACACCTATCAAGCTCAAACTTTCACTATATAAAGCAGCTAGAGAATTCTACTTATGTCTTTCTCCCCCACAGCCCTTCCACAAGTATGCTATAAATTTTATGCTGCCTGATGCACATCTGCAGTGCCAGAGACGACCAAGCCTCATTCCCTGAAGTGGGCATACCTTTACAATTCCCTCCGGATTGCTAAAAGCCACGTGAAGGTTTTGGGGGTTTCCTCATTACTCAGTGCATCTCTTCCCAGGTTTACTAAACGTTCACCTTCATTGAGAATAATCCTACTTAGTCTGGAAGCCATCTGCACAGCTGGACTTATCTGCATGTAGATAAAAACCTCTCTTATCTCAAGACACAACACATTGCTGCTGTTGTGTCAGAAGAAATCAAGTGCTCTTCTTCCTCTCTATAAGAGTATCCAAAATCTTGGTGAAATTTGCCTAAAATAATAATTGCTTCTTTGTTTGTTTGTTTTAGAAAGATGCAGCATTTTAAGACTGAGAAAGGTTATTCCTGTTAATGCTTTCTGTTGAGCAAAGCTTCCAGGAGAATACCTGAGATTCGTTCTGGATTCCTATGGGGGAGGAAAAAAAAATAAAGTCATATCTACAGCTTAGACATGTCAAGATCCAGAGCCTCCCAGGAGTTCTCTACCATCCTGTGGTACTGGTGTTTGTGCTTGGGAAGGCTGCAGGAGGTGTGTTTGTGATCTAAACCCCATTCTTGCACTTCTGTCCAAGGCCCAGAGACACTGTCCAAGGCATCTGCAATAGCAGCAAAATGGTGATTTAAACTGCCAATAAACCTGAAAAACTAAGGATGTAAAACAACAACAATCACTGCTAATCTGGCCTTAACAAGACTTCTGCTAGATGTATGTCTGAGCAAACCAGCACTGCCAGATATAGAATCGTAGAATCAACCAGGTTGAAAGAGACCTCCAAGCTCATCCAGTCCAACCTAGCACCCAGCCCTGTCCAGTCAACCAGACCATGGCACTAAGTGCCTCATCCAAGCTTTTCTTGAACATCTCCAGGGACAGTGACTCCACCACCTCCCTGGGCAGCCCATTCCAATGGCAATATGGAGAACAGCAAAATGATGCCTTTAAAATCCAGCTTCAAATTGTAGCCCATTGGCAATGAAGTGAGATCATGAGCAGAGATGTAACTGAATGCACTGATAAAGGAGGATAAACATTTCTCATTTTCTGAAAGTAGCTGGCCAAAAGCTAAAGAGTTGCAAATAGGTGCAGCAGCACACACAAATTGTCATCCAAAGCTTTGGAATTAGACTGGACTAGGTTGATCCTCTTCTTTATTTCCAGAACACTTCAGAACAGAATCTCCCCAAAGCTCTTTGTAATAGTAATCCTGCTCACTACTGCTGAGTCCTGAGAGACACAAATCTTATATGTCAAAGAGCAATTCAGAGTCAGGAAAAGGAAAGCCAACAGTTCCAAGTTCCAGTGCCCTGCTCTTTGCTGGACAGCACTTCCTCCTTTCAGATTCCTTGTCAAAATATTTATAGGAGATTTATTCACATAGCTTGTTAGACTTCAAATATTTCTAAATATATCCCCAAGCACGAATGGGAATCATGCACTCAGGCAAGTTTGCCAGACAATGCTTTGCCAAAAATTTTTTGACCTAAGAAAGAGGAGGAGGGAGTAGTCTGTGCAAAGCAGAACCTATAAAAGTGCTGGTGAGACAACTCTGTTCTGTCTCCACGGAAAGCTTCAAGGTAAGAGGGCTGGGTGCTGGCAGAGCCCCGCTGCATTCTTGCTGCCTTGAACTGCTGTCCTCAAAGGAGTGTTTGTACCAAGAGAGATTTTCTTTCTGCTTCCAAGTCCCTGTGATTGTCTTTGGGATTCTGTGCAAAGTAAGAAGGAAGTTGTCATTTCTCTTTTTTCAGTATTGACCAGCTTCCAGTCTGAAAGCCAGCTGGTATCACAAGAGGTAAGATTCTGATTTACCTACTCCACAGCAACAGACTCTCCAAGATGTTGGGTTTTTTATGCAGCTGTATGGGCACTTCCCATTCCCTTTTCACCTCTGCATACTAATGCAGTGCAATCCTACCTGATCTGCCTAAAGACAAATTTCCTTTTCGTCACCTGGTCGGACGTATTTGTTTGGTACCTGCCGGGTAAGAGTTGACTTCTGACCATACAGAACAGCAGACTGCCTGTAAACAGAAATCCAGGAAAGAGAAGATAAATGAACAGCACACAAATAGTCAACATTGTGTCAAACCCCTCTGATATTTCTGTATTGAGAAGTTTTCCCTTTTTTGGTACAAGTTAATCTTAAAGGATGAGTCAATGTAGAACAATTGGAGAAGCCTCCCTTGTAATCTCTGCTTCATAGAGAAAAAAAATTACATTGTGCTGATCCATCCAAATATTCTGTACAGCTTACTGAAATATTACTGGATCTCAATATGCAAACTGGAATAAGGGAGAGAGGCTAAAAATAACCTCAATCAAATATATCTGTCTGCAAAATAAATGATATCTGTGGTGAAAAGTAGATAAGACAGAGAGGGGAAACCACAAGAAGAGGCAGAGCAGCATGCTGCAGAGTGTAGCGCTGCAGGGTGCGGTACAAAGGTGTTTTCTCCTTCACTCACCACTCTGCCTCCCCACTCCAGGCCCGTGCTGTGCTGCATGCAGTGAAGTGTAGCCATGTCGTCGGACTCCGAGATGGCCATCTTTGGGGAGGCAGCTCCCTACCTCCGCAAGTCAGAGAAGGAGAGAATCGAGGCCCAAAACAAGCCCTTTGATGCCAAAACATCTGTCTTTGTGGTACATGCAAAGGAATCCTTTGTGAAAGGGACAATCCAGAGCAAAGAATCAGGGAAGGTCACTGTCAAGACTGAAGGTGGAGAGGTGAGTGGAATGCAAGGTTTACAAACAACATTTAACTCCCACTCTAAGGTCTCCAGTGACATAGGTGTATCTTTCCCTCTTCTTCTGACAGACCCTGACCGTGAAGGAGGATCAGGTCTTCTCCATGAACCCTCCCAAGTATGACAAGATCGAGGACATGGCCATGATGACCCACCTGCACGAACCCGCTGTGCTGTACAACCTCAAAGAGCGTTATGCAGCATGGATGATCTACGTGAGTAGCAGCAGCAGGCTGCCTTTGGGGGCCAGGAGGAGATGCTGTGCCAGCCTGAGCGGAAGCCAACCTGCTGTCTCCCTTGCCCACAGACCTACTCGGGTCTCTTCTGCGTCACTGTCAACCCCTACAAGTGGCTGCCGGTGTACAACCCGGAGGTGGTGTTGGCCTACCGAGGCAAGAAGCGCCAGGAGGCTCCTCCACACATCTTCTCCATCTCTGACAACGCCTATCAGTTCATGCTGACTGGTGAGTGGCTCTCAGATTCCACCAAAAAGACCTGCAATGCAATCAGAGTTTCCCTGATTATCACATCATTAGTCACTGCATGAATTGCTGTCAGATGGAACAGAGTTGTTTCACATCAGTATTGCTAAAGAGGAGTTCCAGAGTTGGTGTGTCAGGAAGACTGATAAATCACATGGAGCAGAGCATGGAGTCTGCTGATGTCTGTAATGAAAAGTGAAAGGGAACAAGGCCTGTTTAGCCTGAAGAAGAGGAGGCTCAGGGTGCTCTCTTTGCTGTCTACAACTGCCTGAAGGGAGGTTGTAGCCAGGTAGGGTTGGTCTCTTCTCCCAAGCAACCAGCAACAGCACAAGGGGACACAGCCTCAAGCTGTGCTGAGGGAGGTATCGGCTGGATGTTAGGAGGAAGTTCTTCACAGAGAGAGTGATTGCCATTGGAATGGGCTGCCCAGGGAGGTGGTGGAGTCGCCATCCCTGGAAGTGTTCAAGAAAAGACTGGATGAGGCACTTAGTGCCATGGTCTAGTTGACTGCACAGGGCTGGGTGCTAGGTTGGACTGGATGATCTCGGAGGTCTCTTCTAAGCTGGTTGATTCTATGATTCTATGATTCTAAGGCAGAGAGATCCATGCATGATTTGAAAGTTAATTCATCAAAGAACTGCAGGAAAGGTTCAGATTTGTCCTGGTAAACCACAAAATATAAAAGTGAAGAAGAATTAGATATTGCTGCAGGTTCTGCTTCCACCTTTCCATTCCTTTCTTCTCTGTTCTATAGAGGTCAGAATTATTATGCAAACTTAGGGTTCCTTTGTGATGGATCCTTTCTGTCTCTTTCTCTTCTGCTCTAAACACAGCCTGTGTAGCAGAAAATGAAATCCAAATTAGAAACATTTTATGGCATGCAGTAAATAAGTGAGCATGGAGTGCAGTGGGGAAGCAGCACATGGCTCCAAGAGACTCATTGTTCATGGAAAGGCATTGGAGAAACACAGAAAGGTTTGGGCTGAAAAGGACTCTTGGAAAATAGGTAAATCTTCCACTCAGCATCGAGAGGGACATCTTCCACTGGATAAGGTTGCTCAGAGCTCTGCCCAGCCTGAGCTGGCATGCTTCCACAACTTCTCTAGGCAACCCATTCCAGTGGCTCACCGCTCCCATCATTCCATATTCCTTTGGTATATCCAAGCTAAAACAAGCCTCATGCAAATTAAAGATCCCTTTTAGGGGCCCCTGAAAGGCCACAAAAAGGTGTCTCTGGAGCCTACTATTTTCCAGGCTAAACAATCTCAGATCTCTCAGCCTTTCTTCATAGGAGAGGTGTTACAGCCCTCAGCTCATTTTCATGGTCCTTCTCTGGACTCACTGTAACAAGTACACATCTTTCCTCTATTGGAGATTACAGAATTGGAGGGGATATTACCAAGAGTAGAGCAGAGGGGCAGAATCATCTACCTCAACCTGTTCTGTGTAGCCCAGGATGTGATTGGCTTTCTGGGCTACAAACATATGTTGCCAGCTCACTTCCAATTTTAAGGCCACCAGCACCCCCAAGTCCTTCTCTATCTGTTCTCAAGCCTGTCCTCCCCCCAAACTGGACCAATGCCGAGGATTGCTCCAACTTAGGTGCAGACTTTCCACTTGGCCTTGTTGAACCTGATAATGTTCATGAGTCCACTCCTCAGCCATGTCAAGGTCACTCTAGATGCCACCTTTTCTCACCGATCTCTCAACAGCACCACTCAGCTTGGTACGATCTGCGCGTTTGCAGAGGGTGCACTGTCCCATTGTATATACTGAATGATATTGGACTTGGTAGGAACTCTTGAGGGACACCAATCAGTGACCATTTAGATACTGAGACTTTGTAACTTTGAATGAATTGCAGTGAATTCCATATCCATCTAATACTCACTCTTCAAATCCCCACCTCAGTAACTTAGAGGGAAAGAGTGCTGTGGGTATGTTTAGAGGTAAGTATGAGGTGCAAATTGCACTGCAAAGGACTGAAACTGAAAAAAACCTGTGTTAGGAGAGAACATAGAAAAAGGTGCTTAAAGTTATGTTTACTGCATACATTTTCAGGCTTGTGTGCTCTTCACTTACAAAATCTCTCTGTTTCTGCCTCTCACAGATCGGGAGAACCAGTCCATCCTGATCACGTAGGTACCCTCCCTGCTTGGGTCCCTATGGGGCTACCTGGTGCCATGGGGAACTCCTGCCTGACCACAGGCTCTCTGCTTCTCCCTTTGCTCTGGCAGTGGAGAATCCGGTGCAGGGAAGACTGTGAACACCAAGAGAGTCATCCAGTACTTTGCAACAATTGCAGCCAGCGGGGACAAGAAGAAGGAGGAGCAGCAGCCAACAGGCAAGATGCAGGTGAGCTTCTGCGTGTAGGAACCTGCACCTGTCAGACTGATCCCTGAGCTACAGCATGACATTAAGGTTTCTATTTTAAGGGGACACTTGAAGATCAAATCATCAGTGCCAACCCACTGCTGGAGGCCTTTGGCAATGCCAAGACCGTCAGGAATGACAACTCCTCACGCTTTGTAAGTTGTGGCCTGGCACAAAATGACTTCTTTCCTGCCAGTGCACGGGCTCCAACATTCTTGCAGCCAGTGCTGCTACAACAGACCTCCACTGACTTTTCTGCTCCTCTCAGGGTAAATTCATCAGAATCCATTTTGGTGCCACGGGAAAACTGGCTTCTGCTGACATTGAAACCTGTAAGTGACCACCCTGGCCTGGGGCTTTTGCTGCCATCCTTCCTCAGCTCCTTGCCAACTCTCTCCTGCCTTCCTTGCCAGATCTGCTGGAGAAGTCCAGAGTCACTTTCCAGCTCAAGGCAGAAAGAAGCTACCACATCTTCTACCAGATCATGTCCAACAAGAAGCCAGAGCTAATCGGTAGGGAAGATCACAAACTGCTGCAGACAAGGTCAGGGCACAGCACCGCATTCCTTTGTGAGCCTCTTACCTCTGATCTGTTCCTGTTGTGGCTGCCTTTCAGAGATGTTACTCATCACCACCAACCCATACGACTACCTGTACGTGAGTCAAGGGGAGATCACAGTTCCCAGCATCAACGACCAGGAAGAGCTGATGGCCACCGATGTAAGTAGCACAGGGAAGCTTTCTCTGCTGCACTCTGACCTCTAACAGGCCTGGCACTTACTCAAGTGACTCTCTTGGCAGAGTGCCATTGACATCCTGGGCTTCACTCCTGACGAGAAGACAGCCATCTACAAGCTGACAGGGGCTGTCATGCACTATGGCAACCTGAAGTTCAAGCAGAAGCAGCGTGAGGAGCAGGCAGAGCCTGATGGCACAGAAGGTACCAGAGCAATACAGGCGCAGCACAGCTTACACCAAACACTCCCTGGCACAGGCAGTGACTGAGGCTCAGCACCCTGCACTCAGCCTGCTCATCTGCCCAGATGCTACTATTGTAGAGCAGCAGTGTGTCCTGATCAGAGGATCAGGCAGGGAGAGCAGAGCTCAGTGGAAGATGCAGACTGTTTTGAGCTAGGCAGAGTACAAGGCTCAGTGAATCCCAAAGCAGGCTTCCATTGCTGACACAGTGGATCTGGGCAGACACAAAGCCAACTGTGCTGCACTCTGCACCAGCAGCTTCCCTGATCTCCACACAACTGGCAGCCACTCTGCTCACTGACTTGTGTTTGCATATCCAGGTGGCATCTACCCCCTAGATGTCTCCTAGTGGTGAGATTTCCAACTGCCCAACTTCAGAAGCTTCTCTGCTTCAAAGCCTATTTTCAGGAGACAACTCACAGTGCTCAAACTGAGAGCTTTGTGCTACTTCATTCTACATGGGGGTTCAAAAGATTCCTGCTGCAGCTGTGGCTCACACCACTCTACATCTTCTGTAGGGTCTCAGCGTGTCTGCAGGGCTTCTGTTTGAGAATACACACCTATGATGTGTCTGTCACCTTTGCTCTGCCTAGAGTTTTTCAAGGGGCATTCCTTTAAAGGCCATGAAAGCATTTTCATGAAGCCAAAGTTATTTGTGCATATCTTAAACACACACTAGAAAGAGCTTTCTTCTTGAGGCATGGTTTTTTTTGGGGGGGGAGGGGTGGAGGGATTGGTTATTTTTATGAAAGCTCAGGCCTAACTGCAAGCTGCTGCAAGGAGCAAATAGCTGTGATCATGGTATGAGTATAACCAAAGGAAAGCATCACAGAAGAGTATCCTAGGATGAGACAACTCTTTCATTATTAAAGCCACCACCACAAAAGTGAAATACAGTTCCAGTTTTGTTCTTGTTTCATACCTTACTGTTTCTAGTGATAAATACACATTAAATACTGAACTGTAAACAACAGGCACCACAGAAGCAGCTCTACATCAGCGTATTTAGATGTGTATACTTTATAATGACTCTCAGCCTTCTGGCATTAAAGGGCTCTGCCAATAGTACAAACAACATCTATAACAGATGGCACCTGGGAACAACTGGAGCAGTGCTTGTAAGGCTCATTCCACTGACAGCAGTTCTGGTGCAGACATTGTAATCCTCTTCTGAGGATTACTCTGAACTTGTGATCAAATTTCTCAGTGTGGTAAAATCAGCTTTCATTTTGCTAGCTTTGATTGCTCATAAAGGTGGGAGAGGACAGTGAGAGGTCCATTTTCTCCATCTCCTGTGGACTCCATTTACTGTACTACCTTTCTTTCTCAAAGTGCTTCTGAAAACACTGAAGAAGACACGTGCTCCATTGCAGTGCTTCACTATCCTTTCTTACTGAAAGGTTTTTTCCCAATCTCTAGCTTAAATATCTCTTGACATAATTTTAATCTTTTGGGTGGTGTCCAATATTCATGCAGCTATCTGCTAAATGTTTTCTTTATCATCACTTCATATGAACTACGTAAGCATTCTTGAACAAACCACTTTTCATATTGTGCCTGCTGGCAGAGTTTGAATCCGTCAGGAAAAGCCATAGCAGAAGGCAAAATGCCCAAATTCTTGTTTGAGGATGCCCATCTGAACACAGCTCTTCATCTAGTATGTTTAGCTGTAGATTTATAAAGGCATAACTGGCACATGCATTGTACTGTCTTGGGTATTATGCCTTCAAAGTTAGCCTACTACAAGTCACTGAAACAGATTGCAGTGTATCACTTCTGAGTGAGTCTGACTGCAACTTCAGCACCTTCCCAGGCTTATCTTTCCTTTTTCAGCCTTTGCTATTGAAAACTGCCTACTTAAACATCTTTAAACTGATATTTCATTAAAAAGTCAACAGCAACTAAGAAGAGATGAAGAAAAAATAACCAACACAAATGCTCTGGAATTTGTGTGGAATGTTGTCTATGGTGAACTACAGATACATTATTTTTGTAATCTTATTTAATAATTCTATCTTTACTAGAATTGCCTTTTAATACTGGTTTTGTAGGAAACCTAATGTCTGCTTCATACCTTAACAACTGCTTATTTTGGTCTTTAGTTGCTGACAAGGCTGCCTACCTGATGGGTCTGAACTCAGCAGATCTGCTCAAGGCTCTCTGCTACCCTCGAGTCAAGGTTGGGAATGAATACGTGACCAAAGGTCAAACCGTGCAGCAGGTAAAAACCCCTCTTCTGCTGACAACCTCTCTCTGCCTCTTTTGCTCTGCATGATGACTACAAGTGTTATGGTTTTTATTTCAGGTGTACAATTCAGTTGGTGCCCTGGCCAAAGCTGTCTTTGAGAAGATGTTCCTGTGGATGGTCGTTCGCATCAACCAGCAGCTGGACACCAAACAGCCCAGGCAGTACTTCATTGGTGTGCTGGACATTGCTGGCTTCGAGATCTTTGATGTAAGAACAGTGTTTTATTGCCATGCTTTTAGAAGTGAGTCTATTGTGTGCCAAAATGCTTAAGAAGGAATGATTTTTGTGCTGCACATGGATCTTTGTGTTGCAAATGGAAATGCACAAGTGCGGGTTTTTGACCGCTTTCAAACCATAGACTAAGATGGAGGTGGTTGAGGCCCCATTTCTGGAGGTATGCAAAGTGAGGCTTGACAGGGCTCTGGGCAATCTGATCTAGTAGAGGATGCCCCTGATGACTGCAGTGGGGGTTGGACTAGATGACCTCCAGAAGTCACTTCCAACCCAGATCATTCTATGATTCTATGGTGTTTGGAACCTAATGCAGAGACTCCATTTCCACAGATGGAATGTTTTGAGATGAATATTTGGGAATGTTGGAAAAACTGTTGTGTATGGACCCTCCTGTAACTGAATTAGGCTTGTCTAGCAGGTGTCAGGTCTGACACATTGGCCTGGCCTAATGTTCTAGGTGTCATAAACATATGGATAAAGTTTAGCTTGATGAAAAGGACACATTGACAGAAGCTGCTAATGCCTGGCTGAGGAAAGATGGAGCACTCATAGGTCCTCCGGTAATTTGGTACAAAAAGCCAACATTGCTCTTTATCCCCAGCTTCCTATATGTTCATTAACAGTAACCTCTGTTTGCAATGGGGCAGTTCAACAGCCTGGAGCAGCTCTGCATCAACTTCACCAACGAGAAACTGCAACAGTTCTTCAACCACCACATGTTCGTGCTGGAGCAGGAGGAGTACAAGAAGGAAGGGATTGAGTGGGAGTTCATTGACTTTGGCATGGACCTGGCTGCCTGCATTGAGCTCATTGAGAAGGTATTGCTGTAATTTACTGTGTCTAATATTTTCAGGAATGCAGGGGGTTATATATTTATATATGAAAAGGGTATAATATATTTGTAGACATAGCTTGAAAGCATAACTGGGGTACTGTAAATACAGACATGGAGATTATTTTACTATTTGCTCTGCTGAGCAGAAGAGCAATCCCTGAGAGCATCAACATTGCCCTGCTCAGGAAGATACTTCTTAATTTGGGATTCTTTCTGCCTTTGTGCATCTTCCTCTTTCCTTTTGCTTCTCCCAGCCCATGGGCATCTTCTCCATCCTGGAAGAGGAGTGCATGTTCCCCAAGGCAACTGACACCTCTTTCAAGAACAAGCTCTATGACCAGCATCTGGGCAAGTCCAACAACTTTCAGAAGCCAAAACCTGCCAAAGGCAAGGCTGAGGCTCACTTCTCCCTGGTGCACTATGCTGGCACAGTGGACTACAATATCACTGGCTGGCTTGACAAGAACAAGGACCCCCTGAATGAAACTGTAGTGGGGCTGTACCAGAAATCATCCCTGAAGACACTGGCCTTGCTCTTTGCCTCTGCTGGAGGAGAGGCAGGTGAGTTCTGTCAAATTCATACATTCATTTTTATTTAATGACTCTGCCAAAGCCATGGATACCAACTAGAGTGTTCTTAAAGAAGCTACATGTTGTTCAGAGCCTCCCATGCCTTGAATTCATTAACAAAGGAAAAGATCAAATCTATTTCAGGCCTTGCACTCAGCCATGATAATCCCTTGGATTATCACACAACTTTGGTCCTGTATTCCTCCAGATTGAGCATGGACTCAATTTCCTGCTGCATCCTAGGTTCCTTTCTTAGCCTGTCTGATATGTATGAATAAGCTTCCTGCAGTCTCAGAGAGAAAAATTTTAGAAACTAAAGTTGCAAAACTTTTTCTTGGTGTTCTTCAGAGAGTGGTGGTGGTGGTGGTGGCAAGAAAGGTGGTAAGAAGAAGGGTTCTTCTTTCCAGACTGTATCAGCTCTGTTCAGGGTAAGTATGAAAGTCACTCTCTGTATTGTTTTCCTCTTTTCACTTGAAGCCTGTGAAAACTCACACTAGCTTCAGCAAGTGAGTTTACTGCACCTAGTAACATTTGTCTGCACCAAGAACAGCTCTTCAGGTATTCATGAAAGAATTGTGTACAAGTCAGCTAAGGCCAGCTCAGGAAGATACATCTTGATCTAGCCTTTCTTCAAAGGCTGGAAAGAGCACATGGATCAGGCTGCAGTTCCATTTATTCCTAGTTAGAGCACTCGGTAGGATCAAACTCTTCCTTCTTTGCCTTAGGAAAACAAAGGTGGATCTGGCTATCTGCTCTGGGAATCTCAACTCTAGATAGGCACATCCATGTGTGTGCATGTGATAATGACTAATCCATAGCATGGAATTGTTTGTACACAACCATACATGTGAAGATAAGGGCAATGCCAAGGCCAGCTACCTTTCCACCACTGGGCAGAGCTTAAGGCAGGTGGAAACATTCTTGTTCCAACACCTGTGGCATCTAGCTACTGCCTGGCATCCTGAGCAGTTTTTCACATGGTGAAAAAGGTGTTTGAGCAGGTTTGCTTTTGCTCCAAAATAGGGCTAAAGTGAGGGCTGTTAAGATACAGATAGTAAAAATGATAGTTAAAATCAGGTAATTCAAGAGTTTGTTTTTAAAAGCACTTGTGGAAAGGGGTGCTGTAGGACTGCTCAGACATGCCTTTTCTCTGTGACTTGTGTGCCCTGCTCTCACTGAATGTGGAGCCTTTTTTGTCTTCCTCTGCTCTAACTTTGTCAAATGTATCCTCACAAATAGCATCAAATCCCATTAGGCTTTCCTTTTTTCAGCCTGCTCTGCAGACTTGGCCCTTGCTCCTTTTTCCATTTGCCCAATTTTTTGTTTCTGTTCCCATCCATGGTTAGTGTCTCCCATGGAGTGAGAATCTGGCGATTAGAATGAATCTTGCACTCAGAATTATGCCTTTTGCCATGGATTTCTGGTGACTCTTCACCACGGGAGTCCTCTCTGAGTGTCTGCACCCCTCAGTCTCATAAAAACACTTTATACAGTTTTGTGACTTTCTGCCACACTCAGAACTTAAATTGGGATAAATATAAGTGGGAATAATAAATCTATTACTACACTTCTCTCACATCAGAACTCTAAGTGTTAATGAAAACTCTTTGATCACGAACCCACAGGAGAACTTAAACAAGCTGATGACCAATCTAAGGAGCACTCACCCACACTTTGTGCGCTGTATCATCCCCAATGAAACTAAAACACCTGGTAAGAGCCTCAAGCAGAGGGAAATGGTAGTGTCAAGCAGCCATTATTCTCTGCATTTTATCATGAAGTGCCATGTAATTGTCTTACCTCCTTAGGTGCCATGGAGCATGAGCTGGTGCTGCACCAGCTGCGCTGTAACGGCGTGCTGGAAGGGATCCGAATCTGCAGGAAGGGATTCCCCAGCAGAATCCTCTATGCTGACTTCAAACAGAGGTCAGTGTCTTTCCTCCTCTCCATCCTGTATTTACTGCCTAAGTTGTAAGTTAACATTTTTGGCTACTTTGTAATGCAAACTGTATGTGAATATGGCTGAAAGAAGGAGGAAATGCTGGAATGTACAAGATAACATGTAGGGATGGTTGGCAAAAGAGACAGTGAGAAAGGTAGAGATGTCAGTGACCGCAGTCCATCACACAACTCAGCTCTGCCAGTGTCCCTCAGTGTAGATGGAATCCTGTGAAGGCTAAACCAGCCAGTGATGACAAGACTGGAAAATGCAGTTTGGGAGATGTCTGCAACACATTCTCAGACAGAAGCTGCAAACTCAGATGGACTGCTTTGGCCACAGTATCTGCTGCACGTTTCAAGGGAAGATGCCCTCTGCCTCTACACACAGTGCCAATGTTCCTCCCTAGCAATTCTCTACAGCTCAGCTGCAGTGGAAAAGATTGGGCTGAAATGGCTGGCATCTATGATGGATCACCTAGAGACAGCAGAAGTTCCCTTACTTTAGTTATCAGACTGGGATGTTATCAGGTTTCTCTGAAGAAGGGAGGACATTCCAGCTTCTCCAGCCTCATTCTGCTCCTGTTGACTGCAGTTCATCTCAATGGCCTGTAAAGCCTGATGACTTGAGATTCACTCCTATTTGCTCCCTCCCACAGGTACAAGGTGCTTAATGCCAGTGCCATCCCAGAGGGACAGTTCATTGACAGCAAGAAGGCTTCTGAGAAGCTTCTTGGGTCAATCGATGTGGACCACACCCAGTACAAATTTGGCCACACCAAGGTACAGTCTCCTTGACCAACTCAGTATGTGTGCCTGTGCTGTGCTCTGCCTGGCAGTCAGGTGCTGCAATGTTCTCTTTCTCAAGGTGTTCTTCAAAGCTGGGCTGCTGGGACTCCTGGAGGAGATGAGGGATGAGAAGCTGGCACAGCTCATCACCCGCACACAGGCCAGGTGCAGAGGCTTCCTGATGAGAGTGGAGTACCAAAGAATGGTAGAAAGGAGGTACACATTGCTCACTTTCAGTAGTCACTCCATTTAGAACAGTGCTGGCACTTGACACAATGAAGATACTCAATGTGCATTTTAATTGTGCTTCAGGGAGTCCATCTTCTGCATCCAGTACAATGTTAGGTCCTTCATGAATGTCAAGCACTGGCCCTGGATGAAGCTGTTCTTCAAGATCAAGCCCTTGCTGAAGAGTGCAGAGTCTGAGAAGGAGATGGCCAACATGAAGGGGGAGTTTGAGAAAACCAAGGAGGAGCTTGCAAAGTCTGAGGCCAAGAGGAAGGAGCTGGAGGAGAAAATGGTGGCTCTGCTGCAGGAGAAGAATGACCTGCAGCTGCAAGTGCAGTCCGTGAGTATTGTCAGTATATTTCTTCCAGGTGAATGTAAGTCAAGTCTCAACACTCTCTCATGACACAGAACCCAGACACTGCACTCTAAATTTCCTTTGAGAATATTTCCTTCTGAATCACTACAGGTAAAATCAAAACACTCAGTGTCAACACTATAACATGAGGTTCAAACTTTGGAATGACTAAGTCTCTGTGCCTACAGATAGATTTCTCTATGCAGCTCACAATATAAGGTCCAAGTATAGTCACTAGAGATTTACAGATACACTTAACACAGTCTGGAGAACAATTCAGTTGACTGCTTACAGTTGCCTAAATTAAAGAGCCTAATGTCATTTCCTATGATATGTGACATCTCATCTGTCCTCCTGCAGCTACTATTCCATGAAGATACATGCACACTGTGCATCCTACCTTGCAGCCCTATACGTGTCTGCAATGCCCTTTAGAAGGGTAAAAGTTCTGGCAACACTTACACAACGCTCTTGTGTCATTAGTTGTCTACTTCTTAGCTTCAAAATAAAGTCAGGTTTCAATGCAAACCACCAAGGACATCTACACTGGATATCAACTGAACAAAAACAGAGCTGAGGAAGGAAAAAACAGATGTGCTTGATTATATTCAGTCATTAAATGTCATTAAAATATATTCCAAACAATCAAATGTTGAGATATTTGTAAATCTTATCGATACATAGCACAGGAGAGAATACTTGATGAGAGTTCAACAATTAGATAGCATGAAAATAAACTCTATTTTTCTCCTACAACATAAAAAAAACCCAATAATTCCATGCTGCTTTTTTGTTGGTTTTGTTTTGCCTCTTTTTGGGGGTTGTTGTGGGGTTAGGGGCAGAAAATACATTTTTTTCTGTTTAGCTTTTCATGAAAATCAACATCAGAATTCAACCCTACATGAAAGGGGCAACAGAAACCAGGAATAGTAGGAGCTGTCCCTGACCATGGAAGCAAAGCTAGAGCTAAATAATCAAAGCCAAACAGTCTGTGGTCCTGTAATTAGCAACCAAACCCATGTTTCTGTAACAGGAAGCTGATGCTTTGGCTGATGCTGAGGAGAGATGTGACCAGCTCATCAAAACCAAAATCCAGCTGGAAGCCAAAATTAAAGAGGTGACTGAAAGGGCTGAGGATGAGGAGGAAATTAACGCTGAGCTGACAGCCAAGAAGAGAAAACTGGAGGATGAATGCTCAGAGCTGAAGAAAGATATTGATGACCTTGAGCTAACACTGGCCAAGGTGGAGAAGGAAAAGCATGCCACTGAGAACAAGGTATGAGGCAGGAGGTGTCCCTCACAACTCAGAAAAGAGCACTGTGCAGTTTCAGGACTTCTGTATTGACTTCCTTTACTTACACCTCTTCCTTCTCCTCAAAGGTGAAAAACCTCACAGAGGAGATGGCAGCTCTGGACGAGACCATTGCCAAGCTGACAAAAGAGAAGAAAGCTCTCCAAGAGGCCCATCAGCAGACACTGGATGACCTGCAGGCAGAGGAGGACAAAGTCAACACTCTGACCAAAGCTAAAACCAAGCTGGAGCAGCAAGTGGACGATGTAAGCACACAGGCAAAGAGCAAGAAGAGGGCAGGGGTGGAGTTTGAGCTGCTTGGCAGAGCACTGATGGCTTCTTCTCTTTAGCTGGAAGGGTCCCTGGAGCAAGAGAAGAAACTGCGCATGGACCTGGAGAGAGCCAAGAGGAAACTGGAAGGAGACCTGAAGATGAACCAGGATTCCATCATGGATCTGGAAAATGATAAGCAGCAGCTGGATGAGAAGCTGAAGAAGTAAGTGTGGCTCCACATGGGGCAGCAGAGCACAGTGCTGGTGAACTTGTCTGCTTCCTCTGAGCTCTAACATGGTTTGCTTTGCCCAAAGGAAAGACTTTGAGATCAGCCAGATCCAGAGCAAAATCGAGGATGAGCAAGCCCTGGGCATGCAATTGCAGAAGAAGATCAAGGAGCTGCAGGCAAGACTCTGATGGTTTTCTTCTTTAACCCAGACTAAGGGCAGGCAGGAGAAGGGCATGGGTGTGAAGGGTGCCTTGTGTTCCCCAGGCTCGCATTGAGGAACTGGAGGAGGAAATTGAGGCCGAGCGAACTTCTCGGGCAAAAGCAGAGAAGCATCGAGCTGACCTCTCACGGGAGCTGGAGGAGATCAGTGAGCGTCTGGAAGAGGCAGGAGGGGCAACAGCAGCTCAGATTGATATGAACAAGAAGCGTGAGGCAGAGTTCCAGAAGATGCGTCGTGACCTGGAAGAGGCCACGCTGCAGCACGAGGCCACGGCTGCCGCCCTGCGGAAGAAGCATGCGGACAGCACCGCTGAGCTTGGGGAGCAGATCGACAACCTGCAGAGAGTGAAGCAGAAGCTGGAGAAGGAGAAGAGCGAGCTCAAGATGGAGATTGATGACCTTGCCAGTAACATGGAGTCTGTCTCCAAAGCCAAGGTACACAAATGCCTTAAAGTCTCACTAACCAAGTAGAGCCCAGCATTAAGATTGTGGATCAATAACTGCTCTCCTCTTTTGGTACACCCAGGCAAACCTGGAGAAGATGTGCCGC
>WAAF01011703.1:837-15624 GCA_013400475.1 Tricholaema leucomelas
CCTCACCAGCTTTGTTGCCCTTCTCTGGACACCTTCCAGCACCTCAACATCTCTCTCGAATTGAGGAGCCCAGAACTGGACACAGCACTCAAGGTGTGGCCTGAGCAGTGCTGAGAACATCGGATGAATAACCTCCCTCCTCCTACTGGCCACACTGTTCCTGATACAGGCCAGGATGCCATTGGCTCTCTTGGCCACCTGGGCACACTGCTGGCTCATCTTCAGCTACTATCTACCAGCACTCAGAGGTCCCTCTCTGCCTTGCTACTCCCAGCCACTCTGTCCCCAGCCAATAAAGCTGCTTGGGGTTATTGTGGCCAAAGTGCAGAACCCTGCACTTGGCCTTGTTAATTCCCATCCCATTGGCCTCTGCCCACCCATCCAGCCTGGCCAGGTCCCTCTGCAGGGCTCTCCTACCCTCCAACAGATCCACACCTGCTCCTAGCTTGGTGTCATCTGCAAACTTACTAATGCTGGACTCAATAAATTTAAAGCCTACTTTCAAATGTCCCCATTGGTATCTTAACAATCCAGGAATGTTCTTTTTTTCATGGCCAGCTGCATTCAGAACTTTGTTTTCAACTGCCTGTACTATAGGGTCAGGAGACTCTCCATAAGAAGAGTTATTGATCAGTTTGGTTAATACCAGCAGAAGGGTGATTTGCTTTTACAGAGAATGGGAGAAAGCAGGTCTTAAAGCAGATAGAAATATTCACTGAAGGGAGTTTCTATTCCTCTCACATTCCTTTGCTGAACTGGAAGAATAAATAACCCAAACCAATACTCCATCTAGATTTCAGAGCAGGAACATTAAATAATAAGCTGTGAAAACAACGTTCCAACATTTCCAGATGATAACAGTAAAGGACTTTGACGTATTGCTAATGGATCTTGACAGAGGGAATAATCTGAATTCAGAGCTATTTGCCTTAAGCTTCCTTTGAAGCACGCAGACAGTGAGTTTGCGAGTTGTCCAGCAACCTCTGAGGTCCATCTGCTGCCCTGCACCTGACACCAGCAGAGACACAGCTCTGCTGGCTGTGGTGACACCACGCAGGAAACAAGAAGACTTCTTGAATGCAGTGGTGGAGTGTAACATTAACAACAGTCGTGAAAGACATGCTTATGTTGTTAAAAGCCTGAACTTGTGCAGTGTAGAGAGGGGCTGGTTTGTAAAACTAGGCAAAACTGAAAGGACACCTTTGTCACATCTATCTGCATGATGGCCAACCCACTGCAAAGAGGGCAAGGAAGAAGGTTATCTCAGAGTCCATGCTTTCAATAAGTTTTCCATTTTCTTCAGTTTTCTTAGCCATCTATGTTTTTGTGACAAAGCTGATGGTTGCAGGTTAAGTCTGTAAGCCATTTGGGCTGCCCAGGGAGGTGGTGGAGTCACTGTCCCTGGAGGTGTTCAAGACAAGATTGGGTGAGGCATTTAGTGCCGTGGTCTAGATGACTGGATAGGGCTAGGTGCTAGGTTGGACTGGATGGTCTTGGAGGTCTCTTCCAACCTGGTTGATTCTATGATTCTATGATTAACCTCCTGAGCAGCAGAGCTGACAGTAACTGCCTTGCCCATTGCACTGCAGCGGCAGTCAGAGGTGTGCTGACAACAGCAATGGAGAATGCTCCTTGCTGTACAGACGCTGGACTGTGAACAGGCAGAACAGTCAGCAGCAGAGCTTGCTCACAAAGCCAAATGCCTGGGCTTTAAGGAACTAGCCACCTTCCCAGGGACCTGCTGCAGCACTGGGGTATCAGTCATAGAATCATAGAATGGTTTAGGTTGGAGGGCGCTTCAAGGATCATCCAGTTCCAACCCCCTGACATAGGCAGTCCATCAGGAAGAGTTTTTATTTCTTCATAACCAAAGAAAAGAAACTAAATTAAATATTAGTTTTGGCACTTGGTGAGGTTGCACCTCAAATAATGTGTTCAGTTTTGGGCCCAGACATCCTGCCTGGATGTCCTGTAGCCAGGAGTCACCAGCTGATCTTCCATCACCTGAACCTCTTCTGGCCTCTTCCTCCTCTCCTGAGTGTACTGTACGCTCTTACAATCCAAGAACGTGAAGCCATTTAGCAGATGTCATCAGCCACTGAGCTGAAAGGCTTTTCTAAAGAGCTGTAAAGAAGAATCTTCAACCAAAAACCTTAAAGAATCCTTTTTTTGTTGCTGTTGTTTTGTTGTTTTTTTTCAGGAACATTCCATGCAGTTGCACTTCAGAGGAAGCTAATAGCATCAGGAAATGTCTCACTGGTTATTTTCTCAGGGAAACACAGCTCAAACAGCAATGACATGAGGTAGCTCTGTTTAATCACAAAACTCATTGGACTGCACACTACAATCTGCACAGATTCATTAGCTGGAAATCTCCAAAGCAAGTCAACCTCTTGTTGGCCCTATCTAGGAATCCAACGTTCCCTCCTACTAGTGCTCAAATGAAGTGCTGGCAGTAACACACTGTATCGAACTGTAAAGTATCCCAGAGTCTGAAACAGTTGTGCTGGTGTCTCCCGAGAGGATTCCTATCAGCACATTTGCATGGGCACTTCGAAAAGGAACTAACCATTTTTTCACTGAAAGGGTTCTCAAAGGCTGGCACAGGCTGCCCCAGGAGGTAGTTGAATCCCCACCCCTGGAAGTGTTGCAAAGAGGCAGTGATACGGTGCCGAGGGACACAGTTCTGCACCAGCCTTGGCAGAGTTAGACTATGCTTAGAACGGATGATCTCAAAGGGCTTTTCCAACCAAAATGACTCTATGATCCTGTGATTCTATCCTACGATCTCCCAAGCAGAGCAAGACCCTGCATAACCTCTTCTGTAACCAGAATCACTACGTCCTTGCTCCATTTGGACTGTGACACTCCATTAGCTGTTCTCTGATCCATGCAATCAATTTCTCCCTCTAATATAATAGCTTAAAGACTAAACAGCTGTGTGAATTTGTGTCATGACTTTTAATTGAATCAAAGGCAAGATAGCTCACCTCGTGTGTAATTAGCTCTTCATTTAAATAATAGATGCCATGTCACCCTATTTCTGGGAACTGATGGGAACCTAATTTTATCAATCTCCAATTTTTAACCTACTCTGCTCTTCTTGCTATGAATTTAAGATGGCAAAGAACTGAAACAGCAGACTGAGAAATATAAACTCTTTAAAACACCTTTAAAATCCTAAAAGCAGGGCCATGCCTTGTCATTCCCCTAGGTAACTGCCATGGTTGTCTTAGGTTGATGGTTGGACTTGATGATCTTAGAGGTCTTGTCTAACCTGGGACCAGTCTTGTTCAGTATCTTTGATGGTGCCATAGACAGAGGCATTGAGTGCAGATTCAGCAAGTTTGCTGATGACACCAAGCTGTGTGGTGCAGCAGACAGGCTGGAGGGAAGAGATCCATCCAGAAGGACCTGGACAGGCTGGAGAGGTGGGCACAAGCCAACCTCAGAAGGTTCAACACGACCAAGTGCAAGGTCCTGCAGCTGGATCGGGGCAATCCAGAGTACAAATACAGGCTGGGCAGTGAATGGCTGCAGAGCAGCCCTGAGGACTTGGGGGTGCTGGCAGATGAGAAGTTCAACATGAGCCAGCAGTGTGCACTTGCAGCCCAGAAAGCCAACCAGAGCCTGGGCTGCAGCAGGAGAAGTGTGGCCAGCAGGTCGAGGGAAGTGATTCTCCCCCCTCTACTCCACTCTGCTGAGACCCCACCTGGAGTACTGCATCCAGNGCCAGGCTGGATGAGGCTGTGGCCAGGCTGATCTAGGGTAGGGTGTCCCTGCCCATGTCAGGGAGGTTGGAGCTAGATGATCCTTGTGGTCCCTTCCAACCCTGACTGATGCTATGATTCTATGATCCTAATTCCATGATCCTGTGAATCTATGACATAAGCATTTCTATACCTATCACAGTTAAAAGGGCAAGGCAGGGTCACAGGGTTACCTTGACAGCTCATGATGTGTTGCATGTGCAGCAGAAGGGCGACAGAGCGAGCAAAGGTTTCTGGGCTAACAAGCACAGGTTCACAACAGTTTTACTCCACCTCACATGCAACAGGAAGAGCAGGGATTTCTCCTGGGTTACCAAACAGTGCAGCAACTCCTTCAGCCTTACACGGGGATGATTTCATACCAGACTGCACCCTTGTTTTCTTTGCAGAACCAGGAATGTCTTTCTGTTAAACATCAAGCTTTGAATTACAGCCTCTCCATAGCAATTTTGGTGGAAACCTTTTGGAAGCAGTGATTCCAGTGAAGTTGTGGCATTGCTGTGCAATACTTGCCCCATTGGCATACGTGGAAAATTCCCATTGATTTTGCAGAGTAGATGTGGACCCCTCACCTCCCATCTGCCACGAAAATTGATTGAAAACTGTTTACATTGCCCACTCAGACATGCAAACATCAAAATTTGGACACATCAAAGTTAAAGGCAGTACTCCCCAAACTGCCAGTTATGTTTCCCAGTGAAAGCCAAGCACTTCCAGGGTTTTTTTCCACTCTCTCTTTTTCCCAGGATGTTATTTTTATCTTGGCACTGTTCATTTTTGCTATTTCATTTACACCATCTTTGGTGCAATTACTGAGATAGAATTGTGTCAAGCCTCCCCTGCACTAGGCTGGTATCCACTACCTTTTCTGCTGGGTTTGTAACTCTGCAATCTATTTAATTGGCATTTTAAACATTATAAAGATCCAGCTTTGGACTTCAATACTCCCTCTGTCAGCCTACGTTCTACTGCTATAGAATTTAAATGTTTCACAGCATTTAATAATCTGTGGTTCAAAATTACAGATGAATAACCCAGGATGGGATTCTGTGCTGGAGTTTAATCACCTCCAGTGCAGATGTCACCATCTGTGTTAACCATCTCGACTCCCTTTAGAGACAGAGAAGACTCAGGGTTTGTAGTGCATAATTCAGTGGAAACTCCTCAGAAGGAGACTCCACAAGCTCTCTGGATAGCCTGCTTCAGGGCTGCAGCATCCTAAAAGGAAAGAAGTTTTCCCTAAGTTCAAGTGAAACCTCCTAGGTTCCAGATTGGACCCACTGCCTCTTTTCCTGTCACTGGACACCAGTGAAAAGAGCCCATCCCCATCCTCATGACTTGAGGTACTGATCAGTACTAAGAAGATCCCCTCTCAGGCTGCTCTTCTCCAGGCTAAACAGCCCCAGGTCTCTCATCCTCTCTTTGTCAGTGAGGTGCTCTAGTCCCCTCAGCATCTTCATGGCCCTCCATTCATTCCCTTTCTCTCTTAAACTGGAGAGCTCAGAACTGGACACAATATTCCAGATGTAGTCTCACCAGGGCAAAGTAGAGAGGGAGGAGAACCTCTGACTTCACTCTCAAACTCTGTCCCCACCTGTACCCCTTGACAGTCTGCCTTGGCTGGCACTGCACGTTTCACCCACAGACCACAGAGGAACGTGGATAATTGGCACACATGAAAACATCTACACCTTCAACAGATACCAGGAGATTCCAGACAAGGATTTCAGCTGGAGTCTGGCAGGTGCCTCACCCCAGATCTCTAACACAGAGCTCATTTTCCTCTTTGCTTGCTCCAGGCTCTCTCCTGGCTGGCTGTGAGGACATGGCATGATGAAGCGTGTTGACATACACAGTCACCAGGCAATTGAAGCTGCTCAGCCTCTCCCTGCTCTTGTGGCAGAGGAATATTTAACAGCTACAGTTATCCTCAGAAACCAGATACACACTCAGCTCTCGCAGTCCCCCTTTCCCCCATGCACGACCCTGAATTTGCTTTAAAGATGTAATATCTTGTGACTTAATCTCCCTTCCCACTTCCACCCCTGCTGCCACACGAGTCTGATAAACGCCGAATCGCTGGGGGGGAAAAAACAACCAAACAACAAACCCACAGATCCGAGGCACTTCTCAAATGCTGCATCTATCAGAGGATAAATCAGTTTTGTGTGGCCCTGGGCACCTGCACCCTCCGAGTGGCAATGCCAGCCAGAGCTCCATGAAACCTCCTGTGCTGCACCTCCTCTGTCACCAGGGTATCTCCGCCAGCAGCAAACGCTGCTTTTAACCCAAATACGAGGAGCCGCCCGCGCCCAGCCCTGGGGATGCCAGGCGGGGAGGAGGGCAGCAGCGGGGCCGGGGCGAGACACCCCCCTGTCCCCCTGGGGAGGGGACAGAGCCGGGGCTAACGAGCTGTGCTGTGGATATCGGTGGCGGTGGGGAAGAGACAGCCACAGCTCCCGAGCCGCACCGAGGGTACCGGTAGCGGGGCGGGGGAAGGGGAAATGATCCGGGGCTCCTGAGCCGTGTCGGGGGTAGCGGTGGCGGTGGGGAAGGGCCAGCCTCAGGGCTCTTGAACCGTGCCAAGGGACACCGCCGGGGTAGGGGCAGCACTGGAACCTCCGCGCTGGGTCCCAGCGCCCGGGTACCGCGGCAGCCGCAGCTCCTCCCGCCCGGCAGCGCCCGGGGCTGCGGCAGCTCCCCTGCGCGACAGGCGCAGCGACATCCCCTCGCCTGTCCCTCGCGCGTTGTTTTTTGGAGGTTAGCGAATTTCCACCGGCTCCTCCTGCCCCGCACCGCAGCCAGCCGCCGCAGCGCAACGTGCCGGGAGCGCAGCGGGACAGCGCCGTGTCGCCCTTCCGAAATACGAGGGGCAGGGGGTACCCTCAGCCCCGCTTACCTGTGCCGGTGCTCATGGCGTGCCGGAGGGGCCGCTCCCCGCCGCTCCCGTCGCCGCCGCCTGTCACCGCGCCCCCGCGGGCGGCACCATCCCCGCCCGCCGCCGCCCCCCGCGGCAGGTGCCGCGCACCCACGGCCCCGGCTCTGCGCTGCGCGGGCACCTTGGGAAGTGTAGGCAGCGCCGCGTACTACAACCCCCTCCGTGCCTTGCTGCGGCCCGAGGAGGGAGGCACCGGCCCCGCCGCTGCTGCGGGCAGAGCTGCTGCAGCAGTCCCCTCCCGCCTCCACCTGCGCAAAGTTCTGCGCTGCTTCGGCGAGAGCCGCACCGCAGCCCGCTCGCACCGAGCTCCGCACCGCTCTCCCCCCACAGCTCTGTGGGCGAGGTCTTCTTCTGCATCTGCTGTTCGAGACAGTCCAATGAGGGCAACGAAGATGCTGAGGGGCCTGGAGCGTCTCTGTGAGGAGGGGAAACCGAGACACACGGGGCAGTTTGGCCTGGAGGGGGATCTGATCAATGCCGATCGATAGCTGGAAGACACGGGGCAAGAGGATGGGGCTGGGTTCTTCCCAGTAGTGGCCAGTAACAGGACGAAAGACAACGGGCTGATATCATCGAGAACACAGGAGGGAGGTTTCACTTGAATTTAACGGGAAGCTTCTTTAACTTGAGGGTACTGAAGCCGGCTGCCCAGAGAGGCTGCGGAGTCTTTGCCTCTGGAGAGATTCCAGATCCGTCTGAACACATTCTGGGCCATCTGATCTAGCTGAACTTGCTCTAGTAGGAGATTTGGATTAGATGGTCTCTGGACGTCCCTTCGAACCCCACCGTTCTGTGATTCTGTGATCTTCCTGTCCCACTTGTGCTCGGTTTTATGATACCCAAGCAAAGCAAGTTGATGCATGTCCCCAACGTGCCCAGGGAATGACAACGAGGATGTTTTGCGTTGCTTCTCAGCTCAGTCTAGACTCTACAGTGCTGCATTGCACTGTTGAAGAGTGGAAGGCTGCCAGTGCTTTCTGGAGCAGGCAAACTGCTGGTCCCTCATCTCTGAAAGTACAAGGACACAAAGTTTTACTACAGACAGATTATTCAGTGTTGCATCAGTCTGAGAATCTGCTACAGTTCTGGAAGAAAGAATAGTTTTCAAACACCCCACCCAGAAGGAGCCAGCCAGTTATGTAAGAGTGATGTACTGCACAGCCCCTCTGATGCTGACTTCAGGCTGGGTTCTGGGCAGCTTGGAGTCACAGCATGAGGGAACAGGGCTGGGAAGACTTGCTCTGTATTTGTATCAGCGTGCTTATTATGCTATGATCTGCCAACAGCTATCTAAAAGTTAAAAAGCTAACAGTTGTGACCATAAATCCTGCACAACCTTCCCACCCTACACCAGTGACTGAGGTGACTGGAGCTCTGTAGCTGTGATGTTTGACCTGACAGAGATGGCTTTTGGCTTCATGTTCAAAGCTGACACAGATACTGAGGTCAGATAGCAACCTGGAGTGAAACTTAAAGGGACAATTTGTCTTTGCCAGCTATAGCATGAACTGCTTAAATCCTTCTAAAGTCATCCTGAATGGATAGCTCATAGAAAAAATGAGATCAGGAAAAAACCCTCACTTAAATTAGATATTCTTTTGTAAATCCTCCTGTGCTTCTCTGCCTTTCAGTTCCAGTAGGTAGTCACAGGATTCACAGGATCACAGGACGTTAGGGGTTGGAAGGGACCCAAGGAGATCATCCAGTCCAACCCCCCTGCCAGAGCAGGACAATCCTATCTAACACAGATCACAGAGGAACACATCCAGACAGGCCTTGAAAGGCTCCAGAGAAGGAGACTCCACAACCTCTCTGGGCAGCCTGTGCCAGTGCTCTGGGACCCTCACAGTAAAGAAGTTCCCCCTTGTGTTGAGGCAGAACCTCTTTTGCTGCAACTTACACCCATTGCTCCTTGTCCTATCCCAGGGAGCAGTGAGCAGAGCCTGTCCCCCTCTCCTGGCAGCCCTCAGATACTTATAAACATTTATCAAATCCCCTCTAAGTCTTCTCTTCTCCAGACTAAGCAGCCCCAGGTCCCTCAGCCTCTCCTCATCAGCCATGCCCTCCAGTCTCCTAATCAGCCTCGTAGTCCTCTGCTGGACCCTCTCCAGCAGATCCCTGTCCCTCTGAAACTGGGGAGCCCAAAACTGAACACAGTATTCATGATGAGGTCTCATCAGGGCAGAGTAGAGGGGGAGGAGAACCTCCCTTGATCTGCTGGACACACTCCTCCTAATACACCCCAGGATCCCATTGGCCTTCTTGGCCACAAGGGCACATTGCTGTGCCATGGGTAACTTGTTAGCCACCAGCACCCCCAGGGCCCTCTCCACAGGGCTGCTCTCCAGCAGATCACCTCCCAGCCTGTACTGGTGCAGTTTGTTATTCCTCCCCAGATGCAGCACTCTGCACCTGTCCTTGTTGAACTTCATCTGGTTCCTCTGTGCCCAGCTCTCAGTCTGTCCAGGTCTCTCTGGATGGCTGCACAGCCTGCAGCTGTACCAGCCAAGCTTCCCAGCTTGGTGTCATAGTGCTGAAAACTGAGTTTAAGCTCCTGAGAAACATTCTTTACTTTTTCTTTACTTTTTCACTTAAACTCTAATTATTAGTCCACATCCATTCCAAATTGCTTTCTTTTGACAACTGTATCTTCTGGAAGACAAAAAGTAGTCTTAACAATTTGTAGTAATTTCTTCTGAAGTGCCTTTATTTTTTTTTTAATGGCAAATTGTCCCTCAAATGTGTTCTATAAATTTCCAGCAATGTGTCACCTTTCCTATTATTTCCAAGATAACAATGAGTTTGTATCACAGAAAACCAAGAACCTGGTATGAGATGCTGTGATGACCTCTCTCTTGTGTTTGACTGATTCTCTGTTGTGTAAAGAGACCTCTCTGGACATCTCTGTGCTAAAAACTATTTTTATTCCTTTTTGATTTGTATATCTCTGAGGAATTCAGGGGTGGAGTGCTTTGTGGTCCTATAACTGCACCTGAACTAGGCTAATTTTTTGTCTAATACCAAATCTCAAGGATGAAATTTGTCACAAACACTACTATATTAGAGATATAGATATATGCTACTATATTCCACCTCACTTTTGCTACCAGCTCTTTCAAATTACTGGCTCTGGGATGTTGCCATGGTGGTGTTAGGTAAACAGTTGGACTCAGTGATCTTCAAGGTCTTTTCCAACTGAAACAGTTCTATGATTGAGTCCAGCAACAGTAAGTTTGCAAATGACACCAAGCTAGGATCAGATGTGGATCTGTTGGAGGATAGGAGAGCCCTGCAGAGGGACCTGGACAGGCTGGATGGGTGGGCAGAGGCCAATGGGATGAGATCGAACAAGGCCAAGTTCAGGGTCCTACACTAGGGCCACAACAACCCCAAGCAGCACTACAGGCTGGGGGCAGAGTGACTGGAGAGCAGCCAGGCAGAGAGAGAGCTGGGGGTGCTGGTAGATAGTAGCTGAAGATGAGCCAGCAGTGTGCCCAGGTGGGCAGGAGAGCCAATGGCATCCTGGCCTGGATCAGGAACAATTTAGCCTGGAGAAGAGGAGGCTCAGGGCAGAGCTCGTTGCTGTCTACAACTACCTGAAGGGAGGTTGTAGCCAGGTGGGGTTGGTCTCCTCTGCCAGTCAAGCAGCAACAGAACAAGGGGACACAGCCTCAAGTTGTGCTGGGGGAGGTCTAGGCTGGATGTTAGGAGGAAGTTGTTGGTGGAGAGAGTGATTGGCATTGGAATGGGCTGCTCCACTTGGTGGAGTCGCCATGCCTGGAGGTATTGAAGCAAAGCCTGGCTGAGGCACTTAGTGCCATGGTCTGGTTGACTGGCTAGGGCTGGGTGCTAGGTTGGACTGGATGATCTTGGAGGTCTTTTCCAACCTGGTTGATTCTATGGTTCTATGGTTCTCTGAACCACACCTGCGTTTGTAACCTGTCTGTGCCTGCAACAGCAGTTCCCTCCCTACCACCTCACCATGTTGTTGCATTGATGTGACACTGACATTAATGAGTGTTTGAGTTTTCAGAAGAATAACAGCTTAAGATCTTAAAAATTAGATTCTGGGCATGGAAATATACCCCCAGCAGCCCACTCTGCCAGAAGTGTTTATAAATAATGAACTGTGTGAAGCAGCTGCAATGAAATAGTAACTCAGCACTCCCTTCCAAGATGGCTGTAACAACTTTTAAGCAAAACTCCTCTCACACTCCGGGCAGAATATAAATATTGCATCAGCAGCTCAAACTTAGTTACCCATTGCAAGCCTAAATGCATTATGATCAGCAGGTCAGAGAAAAACTCCCAAGCAAACTTCACAAACAGAAAGAATGAAAGAACATCAAAGGGAACAATGGCTGAGGATGAAAGAAGTCCTTGTTAGAGTGAGACAATCAAGGACTGTTCTGTCCTGTCAGCCGTCAGCTCCTAGGAAGTTGGTCAGAACAGATCAGTTTGACTACCACAGACTGCTGTGTGTGACAGCAAAGCCTAGCAGGTAGTGGTGAGCATCAGTCTGTAAGTCACACAGGAGGATGACACCCACCCAGGTTACAGCAAGGAAATCTGCAGGAACATGATGCAAAGGATGGCTTGGGGAAGAGCCAAGGCAAACCATGAGTAGCATCAAAGTCACTACACTTGCAAAAAACATTGGCCCAAATTTGATTTCTATTGATGAACAGCAGATGAAGCATGTGGGGATCTGAGAGCAAGTTTACTCAATCTGTGTCTCCAGTGATACCAATGCTCCTGGCTCTACACATGGAAATAATGTAGTGCTTTCTGCAGTAACCAAGTGGGAAGTGGGACACTGTCCCTTTTGTGCCTGCTGCAGGCACTCTTTAAGCATACTGTGATCTCTTGCAAATGGGATGAGATTTAACAAGGCCAAGTGCAGGGCTCTGCACTTTGGCCACAACAACCTCAAGCAGTGCTACAGGCTGAGGACAGAGTGGCTGAAAGCAGCCAGGCAGAGAGAGACCTGGAAGTGCTGGTAGATAGTAGCTGAAGATGAGCCAGCAGTGTGCCCAGGTGGCCAGGAGAGCCAATGGCATCCTGGCCTGGATCAGGAACAGTGTGGCCAGTAGGACAAGGGAGGTTATTCTGCCCCTGTGCTCAGCACTGGTCAGGCCACACCTTGAGTGCTGTGTCCAGTTCTGGGCTCCTCAATTCAAGAGAGATGTTGAGGTGCTGGAAGGTGTCCAGAGAAGGGCAACAAAGCTGGTGAGGGGCCTGGAACACAAACCCTATGAGGAGAGGCTGAGGGAGCTGGGGGTGTGCAGCCTGCAGAAGAGGAGGCTCAGGGCAGACCTCATTGCTGTCTACAACTACCTGAAGGGAGGCTGTAGCCAGGTGGGGGTTGGTCTCTTCTGCCAGGCAACCAGCAACAGAACAAAGGGACACAGCCTCAAGTTGTGCTGGGGGAGGTCTAGGCTGGATGTTAGGAGGAAGTTCTTGGAGTGATTGGCATCGGAATGGGCTGCCCAGGGAGGTGGTGGAGTTGTCATACCTGGAGGTATCCAAGACAAGACTGGCTGAGGCACATAGTGCCATGGTCTGGTTGACTGGCTAGGGCTGGGTGCTAGGTTGGCCTGGACGATATTGGAGGTCTCTTCCAACCTGGTTGATTCTATGATTCTATGAAATGTGACTTGTTGGAAGACTTTGTGAAGCTGCAGCTTCTGTTTGGAAGTCAGTGACTACAATCCTTTGTCCCTCAGTCAGTTTCACTCTGTTCTGCAGTACAAGCTGATGTGTGCTGATTTCCTGCCCTGTGTCCTACATTACATCTCTGATGCTGTTCACAGAATCACAGAGTGACAGGGGTTGAAAGTGACCTCTGGAGATCATTTAGTCCAGCTCCCCTGCAGGAGCAGGGTCACCTAGAGTGGGTAGCACAGTTTAGCATCCAGGGTGGTTTTGATGACTCCGGAGATGGAGACTCCACAACCTCTATAGGCAGCCTGCTCCAGTGCTCTCCGACTCTCAGAGTGAAGAAGTTCATTCTTCACATGCAGAAAAATACAGCATCCTGCTAGCAGAATTTAGATTCTTCTTGAGTGCTAAACTTAGATTCATAGAATCTTGCATGCCTAAGTAAGTAAAAAATTACCTCCTCAGTGGCAGGAGTAGCTCAGGAGGTATCTGTGCTCCATCTGTGTTCAGGCACCCAGAAATAAAGTTCCTTCCCCCTGCATTTTCTAGCACTCAGCAGAATCACCAAGCAGATGGGCAAATTTTCAGTACTGCAAATTAAGTGTTTCAGTGCACAGCTAAGGGCTGTAAGTGCTTCTCTGCTGAAAGTCTTTTTATCCATTCCAGAAGTATTCTAGCACCAGAGGAAAAAAATCAAGAGGCATGAGTATTTCTATAGAAATAGAAAAAGATATTTCAAATACATTTGTGCCAATCCTGAGAAAGGAGGAGGATTGAGGCACAGACAAATATTCATCGCTGCTGCTGCTCCTCCTCCTTTTTAAAAACCAAGGAGCTACATTTTTCTCCTCCACTCCTCACAATAAACAGTTTCAGCTATAGTGACTTCATTTGTTTTCTGGCTTAAAAGCTTTGACAGCATAAATGAAATAACTCATTTGGGGCAAAGTCTTCCTTACAGCATCTTCAAGGGGCAATGGATGTAAACTATGGCATAGGAAGTTTCACCTCAACATCAGGAGGAACTTCTTTACTGTAAGGCTCACAGAGCACTGGAACAGGCTCCCCAGACAGGTTGTGGAGTCTCCTTCTCTGGATGCTTTCAAGCCTTGTCTGGATGCTGGAGTGGGTGCAGAGAAGGGTGACAAGGCTGGGGAGAGGTCTGGCAAACAAGACCTATGAGGAGCAGCTGAGGGAGCTGGGGGTGTTTAGTCTGGGGAAGAGGAGGCTGAGAGAGGACCTTATTGCCCTTTGCAGCTACCTAAAAGGAGGTTGTAGTGAGGCTGGAGCTGCTCTCTTCTCCCAAATTACTAATGATAGGAAAGAGAAAATGGCCTCAAGTTGCATCAGGGGAGGTTGGCTGTTGGGAGGAAGTTCTTTCCTGAGCAGGTGGTCAGGCACTGGAACAGGCTGCCCAGGGAGGTGGTGGAGTCACCATCCCTGGAGGTGTTTAAAAGGAGAGTGGATGTGGTGTCTGAGGCTATGGTCTGGTGATGAAGGCTGCTGGGATGGAGGTTGGACTGGATGACCCTGGTGGTCCTTTGAAACCATAGCAATTGATAGTGATGAGATGTTGTGCTGAGGGATTTGGTATAGTCAGGGACTTGCCAGTGTGAAACTAAGGATTGTACTCGAGGAGCTTGAAGGGCTTTTGCAGTCTAAGAAATGCTGTGACTCTGTGATGCATTCCTGTGTGACATGCACTAGATTCTGTGGTCCTGCTCTGGCAGAGGGCTGGACTCAGTAATCTCTGGAGGTCACTTCCAACCTCTAACACTCTGTGATCCTGTGCCCTTTTCTGAATGCTTAAGATGGAAAAGATTTCTCTGAAGGAAAAGAGCTATTCAATTAAGTTGCTTAACACAATAAATAATCCCTACTCCATATAGCACTCTGTGAGCATTTCCTGGACATGTAGGAGAAGGCTACAAATCCTTCCTGAAGAACAAACTCTTATTTCTACCTGCAGACTTCAAGCAGCTGGAAAAACTTATCCTTTCATGAACAACTGCTTTACCTGGTTATAAAAGGAGGTACCCATTTTCCTTACACCTTGTGCAATGCTATCAGAGGTGGAGTTTTTAGCCTTTGTTAATCCCAGCAGATAAACTATGAGGAATTTGACATGAAATGAAAAGAGACAAAGTTCATTTTCCATACTGAAGCTTATGAACAGAGTCTTTCTAAGTGATTTTGGCTTGGGGGCGTTCAGGAGTAAATGTTTCTGTGCCACTGTCACAGTCTCACAGTATCACCAAGGTTGGAAGAGACCTCACAGATCATCAAGTCCAACCCTTCACCACAGAGCTCAAGGCTAGACCATGGCACCAAGTGCCACGTCCAATCCTGCCTTGAACAGCTCCAGGGACGGCGACTCCACCACCTCCCTGGGCAGCCCATTCCAGTAGCCAATGACTC
>WAAF01011703.1:16029-52067 GCA_013400475.1 Tricholaema leucomelas
CTTCCAACCTAAACCATTCTATGATTCTATGACTCAAAGCCTTGTGTCTAATTTGGGGAGGTCGTTATCCCTGTGAGGCAGAAAATAAATCCTGGTGACCCAGGGAGTGAAGAAAGGAAATGATTAATCTGCAGAGTGGTAAGCGCTAATTACCCAATTTTCATCTGTACCCATTTCAACTGTTTCAGAAGGTTTCTCTAATACATGGAAGACTGCAGTCCATGCCATGGCTGAGATGGAACAGCAAATCTGATCATGACCTTCTAATCCACTGGGGTTTGGGTGTGAGCCCAAATTGTTTCCTTGGCAGAAGCACGTCGGCCTGTTGATTGATGGTCAAAATTGTACTCAAGTGAGTAACAGTGGCTCCTGGGAGCTGCTAAACTTAGGAGGTCAGGTGTGTGCTGTGTTATTGCTGGAGCTGAAGAACAAGAGGCTCAGTGACATCTATTAATAACATTCGGTAATAGGGAGTAAGCTTGGCCATTGCCTTGGCAGCCGGGCGAGTAGCTTAGCAGTGCTGCAGCAGGGAACAGCTGGTGTTTGGCCTCAGCACTTCCCTGCAGACTCCCAGGCGACAGCATTTCCGTGCAGATCCATGGCAGGGGAGTTTTCATGTTTTCTGTTTTTGCTTTCTGAAGCAGGCTGGAGCTGGGCTCCTGGCTTTTTCAAGGCTGGAGGAAGTAAAGCTATCTGGATTTCCAACCGGGCAGGCAAAAAAGCTGACGGGACTACACGACAACACACTTTGACTCTTCAGCTACCCCCGAATGCACTTTCTGTCAGGAGATAACAGACTAATCAAAAGGAAACACATGGCTAAACTATTTCTGTGGCAGCTTTGTGTAGCCATAGTGTGAACACAACCAATATCCATGCTGACATCACTAAAATTCATGTTATTATTGGCGTAAGTTGTGAAGTAAAAAGTTGCCACTGTGAGTTCCCACTTCGGGCTGGACAGATTTCATATCTAGGGGCTCAACTGAACTTTGCAGCACACATTGCATTGCATTACCTTTATCTCTCTGGATGAAACAGAAAGAATGATTTAGGCAGCATCTTGTGTGATTTCACATCCATCATGCCAGCTGCACGCAGTTAAGGATGGTAATTTTAGCCAAACATGAAACACAAAACATGAAACAAAGAGGAGATTTTTAATGATAGGGTTCAGCAAGTAGAAATCAGCTTTGTCATATTTAGTGGAGCTGAGATGGAAGAGGCCAGAGAGGATTTTGGTGAAGCAGCTACAAAGATCCCTCCTAGCCCAGTCTGGGGTTGGCTATCAGGGAACAGTCACACAAGTTCCACTTTAGCCTGCTTATGTGTTAAAAAATTAGTTCCTCTGGCAGCAATCTGTTCCTTCACAGGTATATCCCCAGCTGGGCTGAGATAATAACTGGAAGGTAAAACTTGGCCTTCATGTTTGGCTGTGTTGTTTTTCCTACCACACACTGCTGGAGTGAAGAGTGGTCAGATGAACGAGCAGCTGCAGGAGGACTGACAAACAGGATGATGAGAAGAAATGCCAGAGAGAGACAATTGGAGGAAGTGTTTTGTTTGCACATGAAATGACCTCCTCAGTTCTTTCAGTAATCCTGACAAGATCAGGGACAGCCCAACATAAGCAGGGCCACCAAGTCTTCATGTAACCTGAGCAGCCAAAGAAGAAATATTCTCAAGTCTATGTTTCAGCATAACCTGAGCAGACAGCACCATTTCCAGTGATTAAAGTGTAGTGTAAGGGATGTTGTTGCCAAGATGGAAACTGCTCTGTGCTACCTTTGTGTTTTCCTCTTTGTTACCATGTGGTGGTCTCTGGAGTGACTTGATGAGAGCAGCTGCTCACCCTGTCACTATGGTTATTCACTTCCAGTTCTGTCATGTAGATTGTGTAAATAAGACAACAGGAAGTCCAGGGTCAACTTTTGATGTCTTTACCCTTCAGCTGAAAATTGTTTTTCTTGTTGCCACTTAAGCTACATATCAGTAGACACCCCCATGAATGGAAGTACTGTGAAATGAAATACACTTTGGAGTAAAATCATAGAGGAGAGGAAAGAAGATTTCTGATCTACTTCATCTGGAGAGCTGCCTGTTGGAAAAGCACCTGGGGGTGTTGGTGGCCAGCTGGCTGAATGTGAGCCAGCAGTGTGTCCAGGTGGCCAAGGAGGCCAACAGCATCCTGGCCTGTACCAGCAATGGTGTGCCCAGCAGGAGTAGGTGATCATGCCCCTGTACTCAGCACTCATGAGACCACACCTCAAGTTCTGTGTCCAGTTTTGGTCATCACAGTACAGGAGGGACACTGAGGTGCTGGAGCACGTGCAGAGAAGGGTGATGAGGCTGGGGAGAGGTCTGGCAAACAGGACCTATGAGGAGCAGCTGAGGGAGCTGGGAGTGTTTAGTCTGGAGAAGAGGAGGCTGAGAGGGGACCTTATTGCCCTCCACAACTGCCTAAAAGGAGGTTGTAGTGAGGCTGGAGCTGGTCTCTTCTCCCAAACTACTAATGATAGGACAAGAGGAAATGGCCTCAAGTTGCATCAGGGGAGGTTTAGGTTGGCTGTTGGGAGGAAGTTCTTTCCTGAGCAGGTGGTCAGGCACTGGAACAGGCTGCCCAGGGAGGTGGTGGAGTCACCATCCTTGGAGGTGTTTAAGGAAAGAGTGGATGTGGCACTTGAGGTTATGGTCTAGTGATGAAAGATGCTGGGCTGAAGGTTGGACTGGATGATCCTGGTGGTCCTTTGGAACCATAGCAATTGATAGTGATGAGATGTGCTGAGGGATTTGGTTTAGTCAGGGACTTGTCAGTGTGAAACTAATGGTTGGACTCAATGATCTTGAAGGGCTTTTCCAATCTAAGAAATTCTGTGATTCTGTGATTCTGTGTCCCTGCTAATTGCAGGGAAGGGTTGGGCTAGATGACCTTTAAAGGTCCCTTGAACCCGAACTACTCCATGATTCTAATCATATATTGAAGAGGGAGTCAAGGAGCCTGCAGTTCAGTTGTAGCTGTAGTTGTTGTTCCCTTAAGGGAGTTGCATTTCTCCAGCTTTCACTTCCCCAACATAAACCCTGGTTGTATTTTTCAGATGTTTAGGAGCACACTAAGCAGTGTTAGGTTCTGCAGTGAGTGGGTCATAGAAACAGAGGAAGCAAGAGTGGTATAAAGAGAGAAAAACACAGGGTTAGATGAGTCTTTGGGGTTTGCAGGGCTCCCTGGGGTACACATAGAAGAGGTGACAGGAATGCCAGTGAAGCATTGAGGTTATAAAGTGCAGCTAAGCATTATCCTTAAATATACAAATGAAATGTGATGAAAAGATGTAGGCATTTATGAAGCTCAAAGAAAATTAGTCAGGTAAAAGGTGACAAGAATGTGGTATTTTGTGCTGTTGGCATAGCTGCTCCATAAATAAACAAACCCAAAGAGGCATGCCTTGTTTACTGCTCTAGAGTGCAATATCAGATCAACTCCAGTGGGAGGAGACCCCTCTGGGATGAGTGGCTTGTTGTGATTTGTACACCTACTTGAACACCTTCCAACCTCATAATTCCTGGAGAGATGGAGAGTTCCCAAGCATGCTGCAGGAACAGATTGGCTGATCAGTGTGAGGTGGCATTTGTAACTCTTGTTAACGTGGTGTGTTGGGATGAAGGTGAATGAGAGTGATTTGTAATTAATACCCTGTTTATGGAGTCTGAAAACATTTGGAGTTCCTGTTTCTTGAGGCAGTTTAGCAGGGATTGTAACTAATGCCTTTTTTAGGCATCCAAAGGATGAGTTTTTTCTACCCTCCTCGGCAAGAGCTGTGGGAGGGCAGCAGTGTCCATCACCTTAAACCATCTTCCATCTTCTCTAGGTGCTACCCAGTCCAACAGGCACTCTCCAGCTTTTTGACACATCTCAGGACAACACCCTCCATAGCCACACACATACCTGGTTGATGGCCTCATCTTAAGTGCTGGGCTGTTGCTAACTGGAGGTGTCTGAAATTGATGGACATGGTCTGTATTGATGATATGTGGAGTACTCAGTGCTTTAAGAGTAGTGTAACTGTGACTGACCACAGGTGCAGTACATCAGGGAGGAAGAGGATATAAAACCATCTCAAGGTGTGGAGGACAAGCAAGCAGGCTGGAAATAGCATGGACTCTTTGCAATTCCTCTCATCCCAGACTTGGTAGCTTATTTAGGATGCAGCATTTGGATCAGTGACAATGTCTTGTGACAAAGAAGTGCTCTGCATGTACCCCACACCAGCCTTGCCTAAATCCCACACCTGGTATTTGGTGCTGGAGTAGCTGCAGGGTGTGTGATAGTTTGCAAAACGCTTCACTCCTGCAGTTTAAACCCATGCCAGAGCAAACTCCTTGTCAAACAGTTCTTCATCAGGCTTTTGTACTGATAGCAAGAAATCTAACTCTGTGATGCAAAGAAAGGGGCACCAAAGCCTGGTGCTCCATCTGAAGGACCACTTGTCACTCTGAACAATGCCCACGTAGCACAGCAGCCTCGATGTGTCTCGTGGAGCCTTTTAGCCACTAATGCAAAAATGCCAGCAGGAATTATGGCTTTGGAAAGCAAAAGTGTGTGAATCAACCTTCCAGCATGTTTGATCCATGTCTGCTTCACACAATGAACTCAGCTCAGCTCCATGCTCAGCATTTACTTTGTCTTTTTCTTTCTTCCTTTTCTCTTTCTTTCTTTCTTCCTTCCTTCCTTCCTTCCTTCCTTCCTTCCTTCCTTCCTTCCTTCCTTCCTTCCTTCCTTCCTTCCTTCCTTCCTTCCTTCCTTCCTTCCTTCCTTCCTTCCTTCCTTCCTTCCTTCCTTCCTTCCTTCCTTCCTTCCTTCCTTCCTTCCTTCCTTCCTTCCTTCCTTCCTTCCTTCCTTCCTTCCTTCCTTCCTTCCTTCCTTCCTTCCTTCCTTCCTTCCTTCCTTCCTTCCTTCCTTCCTTCCTTCCTTCCTTCCTTCCTTCCTTCCTTCCTTCCTTCCTTCCTTCCTTCCTTCCTTCCTTCCTTCCTTCCTTCCTTCCTTCCTTCCTTCCTTCCTTCCTTCCTTCCTTCCTTCCTTCCTTCCTTCCTTCCTTCCTTCCTTCCTTCCTTCCTTCCTTCCTTCCTTCCTTCCTTCCTTCCTTCCTTCCTTCCTTCCTTCCTTCCTTCCTTCCTTCCTTCCTTCCTTCCTTCCTTCCTTCCTTCCTTCCTTCCTTCCTTCCTTCCTTCCTTCCTTCCTTCCTTCCTTCCTTCCTTCCTTCCTTCCTTCCTTCCTTCCTTCCTTCCTTCCTTCCTTCCTTCCTTCCTTCCTTCCTTCCTTCCTTCCTTCCTTCCTTCCTTCCTTCCTTCCTTCCTTCCTTCCTTCCTTCCTTCCTTCCTTCCTTCCTTCCTTCCTTCCTTCCTTCCTTCCTTCCTTCCTTTCTTTCTTTCTCTTTCTTTCTTTCTTCCTTTCTTCCTTTCTTTCCTTTCTTCCTTTACTACTTTTTCTTCCTTTACTTCTTTTTCTTCCTTTCTTTTCCTCCTTTTCTTCCTTTCTTGGAAAAAAAAAAAAAGATTTTGAATTAACAGGAGTTGTTAATAGACAACTTTTTGTACTTGCCACATCCAAGCCAGGCTGTGCAATCAACAGGAAAGATAAGAAGGTCAAACAGGAAGAGCTGTGCTGGAGTCAGTTTTGAGCAGAGCCGAGGAGAGCACGGATCTGTCTGCTCCTTACCAGCATGTTAGAGGGAATCAGGCTTGGAAAAGGTAGGAGAAGTGCTGTGCTCTGTATCTGCATGTCCATCTCTTGCTCTGCTTTAGGTGCTTGTGGCTGCTATTTGACTATAGGTTTATTGTCAACGTGTTAGAGCTGCAGTCGGACAGGGGCAGCTTCAGTAGCTTTCAGTGCTGTGTCCATAGTGAAATGGCTGGAGAATCCGGCAGTGTGATCTGCCAGAGTGATGAGAACCTGCTGGAAGCAGGTGAGCTGCTTTGTGCTCCCTGCTTTAGGGAGTGCTGTGTGAGCTGAGCTGCTCTCCAGGAACAAGAGCATTCCTCCTGGTTTATTCCTCTGCATTAGCTGTCACAGGCCAAACTCTGTCAAACCTAGCACTCTAAGAATAGAGTGCTGAGATGCACAGATGCCTTTTTATAGTTCTCTAACAGTGATCTGGCTTCCTTTAAACCTCCCCTAGAATTTATGCTTGTTTTAAATTGGCTCTGACATTTTGGAGCTTAGTTGACAATTTTCTATATCTGAAGTTGGAAATGTTGGACTTTGGGTTGTTTTAGAGCTGGACTGCAGGTGGTAAGCATGCTTCAGTGCTGCTCAGGTATGAAGAAAATGAATCAGAAGAGATTTGTAAAGGAATCTATTGCATCTTGATTGGTAGAGTGCTTTTGTTTGTAGACCAGCTGTGAACAATGCTTCTGCTTGCAACACAGTTTACTAAGAATTAACTAACCTGAAGTTTCTTCAGTGATAAATGAGTCAATCTTCCTTTCTGGAGAGGACTCACATTCCTAGGTCTGTTTACCTGGATTACAGGTTTGCTTTTCTGTTATACAGCAGCACTGGAGGGAAGTGTAAAGTGTTGCCTGTACTGTACATAATGCAGAGTTCCTTTTAAAAACTCATGTCAGTGACTGGATTTTACAGAGCTCAGGGCTGTCATTTACTTTCTCTGATGACAAAGTCTGCAATGATCTTAGCTGTGAGGTTCTTGTAGCCTAACACACACATGAAACAAGTGTGAGTCAGAACTGAGGAGAAGGGGAGAACTACTCTAGCATCAGCGTGGGAAAAATTACTCAGATTCCCTTATGGTGGTAGAGTTGCAAGACTGAGGTATTGTGACATGTGGGATGAACAGGAGGTGAAGCAGAGCAGATCAAGAGCACAAACAGCGTCAAATATGAAGGCTTCACCCCTTGGTCTGGACCTTTGGAGGCACTGCATGGGATGGATGAGTAAAACTTTGGGGGCTATCAGGGTTCTGTTGTGTCAGATATGTGTTTGGGAGAGTCTGGAGACTTCAAATTCAGAAGAGTTGCCCCCACCAGGGGCTCAGCTGAGACGAGGGCAGAAACAAGCAGGAGCTGGCGCTCATCATCTTTGGGTGAGATGGGAATTGATGCATAGAGGAGCAATGACAGCAACCTTGAACCATCCTGGAGGTTTCCAATATGTAGGGAACAATCCTGGCTACTTCTCCAGCACTTCTGTAGCAGTCCTGGATGATCACAAATAACCTTTGTCTTGATTTCCATCTCTGTAGAACTTCAACAACTGGTAACCTGAAACTAGTCATTAATAAACTGTCCTGAGCCTCCCAGGGGGAAGATGATGAATGAAGGCATTTTACTGCATGAAGGGTTTAGGCAACTGATTAAAACAGAGGCCATTTTTTGGGGGGGGATCCTATTGTCATATTCCGAAACACACCTTTAAAGAGACAGAAGCTGTTCAGTGAATGTTATTAGTTTCCTTCCACATCTCCCTTTAAATGGGAAGCAGTTGTTGGGAGAGAGTGTTCCTGTCATCCACAGCTCTGAAACCAGCAAAGGTAATGTTGGGGGATGTCTCAATCTGCATAGCCAGGGGAAGTGGAAAATGTTAGCTATGCTTTTTCCTTCCACTTAGCTGTTTTGAAAACAGAGATAGAAGCACTCAGTGCAGAGGAAGCAGCAACAGAAGGGAAAAGCATGATAAGGGAATTGTTCAGTTTAGCTTGTAGCATGAAAGCTGTGCCTTGTTCCCACCTCCTGTTCAACAGCTGCTGAGTGCAGACCTGTCCAGCCTGCCGTGCTCTCTGAGAAGGCAGGGGCAGGTGGACTGACCTGAGCCTCACAGGTGCTGCCAACGACTCTGTGCAGGGCAGTGCCAGGCCATGGGGAGGGATGACATCAGTGAACCCAGTGCTTGTTCTCAGCATTTATACAGAGCCGTGTGGGCTGACACTTGATAGCTAAGGCAAACACAAAGGAGAGGAGAGCACGACTGTTAGAAATGGGTTTGGGGGTTGAATTTTCAGTTGATGTATCTCAAAGCCAAGAGAAAATGCTAACAGCTTTTTTTTTCTGCTCATTCTGTGTTGGTTTGGTGTTTCTTTTTCCCTTTGGTTCAGGCTCTGGGATCCTGTCATTGAATCTTCTTAAACAGATCATATCCATTTTGATTCCTTCATACATCCAACCTGTTCTTGGGATGTAAAGGTTCATTCATAGCCTTGTTTATATGTTTCCCTTACCAATATGCACTGGTACTATAGACAAGAAAAAAATAATATCTTTTCCCTGATTCAGTTGAACTCTAAGATTTCAAGTCCCAGTATATGTATTTTTCCCCTCCCTACATTTTGTTAAGGATATTTATCCTTGTAGATAGGAGCTGATGGGGAGACAAAAAAAGTAATATTCCAAACACTGAATTTCCTTCCTGGAATTAAGGATAATCCTGATCTAAAACTAACAACTGGCTTTGGAGTCATGGAAAAACAGTAAATGTAAAGAAAAATAAACAAAGTGTAAAACTTGGCCATGCCCAAGGTATGCTAAGCAGTGGTGGCCACACTGACTCTAAGAGTAAGTTTGAATCCTTTTCATAAAATCACAGAATCATAGAATCAGGCAGGTTGGAAGAGACCTCCAAGATCATCCAGTCCAACCTAGCACCCAGCCCTGTCCAGTCAAACAGACCATAGAATCATAGACTCAACCAGGTTGGAAGAGACCTCCAAAATCATCCAGCCCAACCTAGCACCCAGCCCTGTCCAATCAACCAGACCATGGCACTAAGTGCCTCATCCAGGCTTTGCTTGAACACCTCCAGGGACGGCAACTCCACCACCTCCCTGGGCAGCGCATTCCAATGGCAAACAATGGATAACAGTTTAGAACAATGTAATTAAAACAGACAGCTTTGGAATGAAAACACCCTTAACATCACAATATTTATAGCCTGGTCAACAGGAGATTCCAGTATTTGCAAAACAGATGGAGAAAGCTTAATTCTTGAGCACAAAAGTGTCCACGTTCACAGGCAGAGCACTGAAGGCAGGGCATTAGCTGCTGCCAGTGCTGCAAGGAAAGGATCGGCTGCATAAATGGAAAAGCACATCCCCTGCAAAGTGGGTTTGGGCTCTGGCAGGCTTATGTTTATAGTCATTCATAACTAGGTCATCAAGCCTGATAGAGGCTGCTTCAGGGAAGTTAGCAAGAGAAAGTGAGATCAAAACAAGCAGGCTAATGAAATGCATTAGTGGGGATACTCTTTTCTGAGGAGATTGCCAGTTTGAGTTGCTGTCTGAGTTTCACAGGTTTACATGAACTCGTGCACAGAGCTTCATGAGGAGAACTGCAATGCTGTCGAAAATCAGCCTGGGAGTTTTGAATAAACAGCAAAATGGGACAAGGAGAACATTCGACCAACATCCAGCTTAGATTTCTTCATGCTTCATTAACTTATCTACTTCAGGTAGATGTGGTTAAGGTCTAATTCCTAGGGCTGGTCAGACCACCTCTCAGCATACCTCCTTTAATCCTTTATCACTGCTTCCTTTCTGTCTGTGTAGGCTACTGCTCCTTCAAGTTTTCCATGGGATAAGGGTTCAGTGACTGCACAACAGAGTTGGAATGCTGAGCAGACATCACTGCCTTGTCCCATGTGCCTGCCTACCGTGGTGGACAGCTGGCAGCTGTTGTGCAGTTCACGTTGGAGCTGTTTCCTCAGATTTGGGGTTGTGTGACGTGAAGCTTGGAGGGCAGGAAGTGGTGGCAGATATGCATGTGAAGGAACAAGCCAGAACAATGTGATTTTTGATTCTCCATTCTATGGTGAACAGAGAAGGCAGAAATTTCCTGACCAGTCTGAAGGCAGATCACAAAGGGCTACTGGGTGACCAGGCACTGAGGTTTCGGCAGAGCAAAAGTAATCTATCAACAGCTTCAGTTTTAACCAATTTCTGCTGGAAAACAGCTGAGAGAGGACATTTGAGGACATCTTCTGAAGGCTGGGGATCAGGAGTTGGGGGACAGGCTCTGCTCACTTGTTGCCTGGGATAGGCCAAGGAGCAATGGATGTAAGCTGCAGCACAAGGGGTTCCACCTCAACACAAGGGGGAAATTCTTTACTGTAAGGGTCCCAGAGCACTGGCACAGGCTCCCCAGAGAGGTTGTGGAGTCTCCTTCTCTGGAGCCTTTCAAGGTCTGTCTGGATGTGTTCCTGTGTGACCTGAGCTAGATTGTATGGTCCTGCTCTGGCAGGGGGGTTGGACTCAATGATCTCTTTGGGTCACTTCCAACCTTTGACATCCTGTGATCCTGGGAAGAGTGTGGGGGGGGTAACTCCCAAACCATCACAATATTTCTTTAAAATACTGATTTGTTTTTTCTTATTTAGTTTTACTTGTTGTTGGGTTTTTTTTCCTCTCTCTCCTTAGATTGTTGATAATGTTAATGGCATCACTGTGAGGAATTTGACTATGGAGAGCTTGGCAGCAGCAGGCAGCACATCCATGCTCAACCTTAACACCATCCCTGGTTTAGAGGGAAATCAGGACGAGAACTTGGAGAAGAAAGAAATGGAACAGGAAAGGTGCAATTCTGAGTGGGTACCTGTGAAGGTTGATGCTACTATTAGCACTGTCAAGGATGGAGTTGGCATGGACATGTTGCAAGAAGAAATGGGTAAGACCTGGATCAATGCATGCTGGTCACTTGCCACTGGGCTTCTCTTTGCATTTAAACTACTGTGCTCTTTAGCTGTCATTTTGTGGTTTTCAGCTGAGCTTTGTGGGTTTTAAATACATCTGCACATGTTAAGCAAGACAAAACAGGCAGCTGCATCTCCTCCATGGCAATGCTGCATAGGTTGGACTCTTAATTGAAAGTCACTGTTGGCAGACAAGGATAGAATGACTTGAGTTGGGAAAGACCTTTAAGAACATGCAGTCCAGCCACTGTCTAACTCTACCAAGGCTGGTGCTAAACCACATCTCTCAACACCACATCTCTGCCTTTTTGAAACACTTTCACAGATGGGGTTTCAACCACCTCCCTGAGCCTGTTCCAGTGTTTGAGAACCTTTTCAGTCATGAAGTCTCTTCTAATGGCCAATTTAAACCTTTCCTGAAGCTTCCATCTTGAAGCTTAGAATCATAGAACCCTAGAATCGGCCGGGGTTGGGAGGGATCATCCAGTTCCAACCCTCCTGCCATGGCCAGGGACACCTTACCCTAGGTCAGCCTGGCCAGAGCCTCACCCAGCCTAGCCTTAAACACCTCCAGCCATGGGGCCTCAACCACCTCCCTGGGCAACCCATTCCAGGCTCTCACCACTCTCATGCTCAACAACCTCCTCCTCATGTCCAGCCTGAACCTACCCACCTCCAGCTTTGCTCCGTTCCCCCTAGATTAACTCCCTCCCCAGAACGATAGAAATGACCTGCAGATATACTGTCTGTGAGGCTTAGAAATGATAGAGCAGGAAGGGGGAGGGGGGAAAAGATTGTTATTTTCTTTTAGTAGCTATCCAATGCATCAAATACTTGGCAAGTATGGGGAGCTGGGGTTATCTTTTATCGGTGTGATTTATACAAACTTAGAAAGGCACTTCACCATCCATTTAATCTCTCAAAACAGAGTGTTCACTAATTCAGAAGTGCATAAATGGCAGTTCAAGGACCCCTCCCAAGCAAGCAGAGAATTTCCCAACTGGTAAGACATCTCTTTCTACATTCTCCCACAAATAGAGCGCTTGGACCACCAGGATCATCCAGTCCAACCTTCATCCCACCATCCTTCATCACCAGACCATAGCCTCAAGCACCACATCCACTCTCCTTTTAAACACCTCCAGGGATGGCAACTCCACCACCTCCCTGGGCAGCCTGTTCCAGTGCCTGACCAACTGTTCAGTAAAGGACTTTGTCCCAGCAGCCAACCTGAACCTCCCCTGATGCAACCTGAGGCCATTTCCCCATTATTCTATAATTCTATGATTAGAAGGAAATGATTAGTTGGGTTACACAGATTCCAGCTCAAAGCAGTTAATATGGCAGAAGCAAGGGAGAAACACAGACACAGACTCAAACTGCCTTATCTATGTTTGTGTTCTGGTTCTTATACATCTCAGCAAACCTAGCAGTGAAGTANCATTGTTTGAGCATTGTTTTCACAGCCTATAATCTAATTTCTCTTATTAAAACATTCCAATTAGCTTCAAACCAGCACATTCCTTTACCTCTTTCTGATGCTGCACTCTCAATAAAGTTGCAATTGAGTGCAGGTCTTCATTCTCTTCTGGAGGCCTCTTGGCCTGCTCTAGGGACTGAAGGTCTAGTCACATTCCCCTTCTGTTGCTTGTGGAAGAAGAGAAGTAACCATCTGGAATCAACACTGGATGTGCACTGCCTTCTGACCCAACAAATGACAAGAGTGGCAGATAGTCTCCCTCAGGGGACTCACAGCCTGTAGGTAGTTCAGCCTAGAGAAAAGAAGGCTCTGGGGAGAGCTAACAGTGTCCTTCAAGTACCTGAAGGGGGCACACAAGAATGATGGAGACAGACTGCAAAGGGCCTGTATTGACAGGACAAGGGGCAATGGCTTCAAACTAGAGAAGAGCAGATTTAGATTGGATGTTAGGAACAAGTTCTTCACCGTGAAGGTAGTGGAACACCGGACAGGTTGCCTGGGGAAGTAGTTGAGGCCTCATTCCTGGAGATATTCAAGGTGAGGCTTGATAGGGCTCTGAGCAACCTGATCTACCTGAGGATGCTGCTGCTGACTGCAGAGGAGGTTGGACTAGGTGATCTTTGGAGGTGTCTTCCAACCCAGACCATTCTATCATAGTATCACAGTATCATCAGGGTTGGAAGAGACCTCACAGATCATCAAGTCCAACCCTTCACCATAGAGCTCAAGGCTAGACCATGGCACCAAGTGCCACGTCCAGTCTTGCCTTGAACAGCTCCAGGGACTATGATCTCCTTTTCCAGATATCTCCTTGAAGTTATTGATGGTAAGACGAAGGAGTGGATGTCCTGATCCCAGACTCCAGAGACAGCTCAGAGGGCAGCTCCGTCTCCTGGAGAATGACAGCAGAGATGTGATGGCAGTTTTCAGTGTAAGTCAAAAGGCCTGGGAGCTGTTTTATTTGGTCAGAGAACTCACTCCTGTGCAGCTGAAACAGTCTATGAGATACTGGAGTACTGTTTTCATCTATGTGCTGTTTGCTTGAATTGAAGCGGCCAGAGATTGCCGTGACCCAAAACCACCTAGGGATGTGGAAACACTGAAGCACTGAAAGGTTACACCACTAGCTGCACTTGCCTATTTTACATCAAATTAAAGAAGACATTTTAAATGAAAGAAAACATTGAGTAAGGCATTTGAAGGCTTTTAGTTTGAAAACATTCTGCTTTCAGTTGCACCAAAGGAAACGATGGAGTTGTGATTGCTTTTTACATTTGCCCTCATTGATCCTTCACTTCAGTTTCCAGTCACTTGGAGTCATTTAGCGTCCAAGTTACTCAAGGAACCCACTGCCAAAGAGGAAGTCTGAAGGAGAACAGTATAAATATTTGACTTCCTAAGGCTAGATGGTCAGAGCCTTAAACAGCACATAAGAGGGCTGGCTTGTTTTTATTGCTGTCTTTGTATATAGGAACTGTGTCAATGAGCTCTGCTACAAATACAACTTACAGTCTCCTCTTCCCTCTTGATGAAAAAGCAGGATGACACCATTTGACCTTTTATATCCCTTTTTTGTCTGAGCCATAAGTTCCAGCCTCCTTCAGTAGCAAGCTGGATGCCAAGACCCTAATTAGTTGTGGCTTTGATTGTCCTGGAAGCATGTGTTCCTACATGATTTTCCATCCATGTGTTTTGAACTCTCCATCAGCAGCCTGCTGATTTGTGGCTGTGAAAAGCCTGCACTCTTGCTACTCTGCTTTGGCTGGAGAAAGGGATCAGGAGGTGATGGAAGCCAGCATGCAAATAGACCAGATTTGTGGCCTCATGGGGAAAAGAGTTTTGGAGGAAGATAGATTTGTACTCACAAGTTTCCTTAGAATGCTGTTTTGATATTCAGCAGTGCATAAAGCCCTGGAGGCTGAGATATTTTAGCAGTCTTGGCAATTTATTAATAGATTTCAAGGTCGTGTTAATATTTAATCTAGCGTAGAAGGAGGCGTGCAGGAGATCAGAGCATTGATGAGGCATGCCTGCTGAAGAGGCTTGGACTTCTGTTTTTTTCCAAAAGGAATTGCTCTTTTAAGCTGTTTGAGTTGTATGAATTTCAAATTGGAATTTAAAACCTCAAATGATATTTTTTTTTAAACCCTTTTTAATATGTAGCATTTTAACTGAAGTATTTCCTGTAAGAAACTGGGTTCAGGTCTAGCACAACTGTAATTAAAATGTTGATTTCTTTGTAGGAGCTGTCTGCCAGGCTGCTGTCTATTCATAGTGACCAAGATCTAATAGTGGTGACATTTAAAACTTTTGAAGAAATCTGGAAGTTTCTAACCTACCACTCCCTAGGTAAAGCTGTTTCACCATCCAGCAGTTCACTGAGATTTCCTTCTTCCTCTGCACTTAACTTCTGATCGACCAGGAACTCGTTCAACAGGCTTTTGAGACTCTTTATATTAAGTCCTAATAGCAGTAAATAATACTCCTGGACATGGGTACTAGTGATAGGGCTGGAGAGACCTTCCAACCCCCAGGGGAACCTGCCTTTGTCCCAAAGCAGATAACAGCTATCATTCTTGGCAGATTTTGTCCAAGTCAGACACTCCAAAATCAGATCATATTTTCTTTCTGAGCAGTCCGTTCCAATCCATATGGTTTAGTCCTAAAGTCATAGAATCATAGAATCAACCAGGTTGGAAGAGACCTCCAAGATCAGCCAGTCCAACCTAGCACTCAGCCCTGGCCAATCAACCAGACCATGGCACTAAGTGCCTCATCCAGGCTTTTCCTGAACACCCCCAGGGACGGTGACTCCACCACCTCCCTGGGCAGCCCATTCCAATGCCAATCACTCTCTCTGTGAAGAACTTCCTTCTAACATCCAGCCTAGACCTCCCCTGGCACAGCTTGAGACTGTGTCCCCTTGTTCTGTTGCTTGTTGTCTGGCAGAAGAGACCAACCCCCACCTGGCTACAGCCTGTAACTATCATACAGCTTTGAAAGCTCTAAACCCTAGTGCAAGGTGTCCTACTTGCCAAGACCAAGCATTCCCTTCCTTATATTTACATGACTCTGGTAAGCTGGAGCATCTTTGCTCCAGAGGAGTTCCAGGAATCTGAGAGTCAGGCATAGGACCTGCAGAAATCAGCAGAGCTGAATCAGGCAGCAGACATTTACAAAGAGATTATTTGGTGAGGTTATTTCCAGCCATCTGTTGTTAAGTGGTGCTGAGCACCTGTTTCTCAGAGCTTGCATAGTGATTGCCTCTTTCAGACTGCAAACCTTTCAAATATAGCTAAATTATGGGGAACTCTTGGCAGGGGAGGACATGGTCTGCTTCTATTTTTAGGCACAGAAGAGTTGTGCCTTTTTAGGTGTAGTTTGAGAGCTCAGCATCAAAAAGTAGCTCAATGCATGCAACTTCCTGGCTGCATCTTTGCCACTACTGTGTAGTTGTGGGTTCAGCAATAACAGAGTTCTCCAAATGCTGACCCAATCCCTGCCTTCTGAATGGTTATTTTTCTTCTGTGTTTCTCTAAAACTACAAAGAAAACAAAATTGATTTTCTTTTTTATTCCTTCTAGGTTTTATAAATCACTGCATGGAAAATTTACTCATAGATCAATCTTTCTGGCTCTCTTCTCAAGAGGAGGAAGAAACAGGCATTGAAGTCTGTATAAATGAGAAGTCATTAGATTTGATGTACAGAAGTCTGCTAGCACAGGAAGGTAAGGAGGAGGGTATGTGCTAAGGCTAAATACAGAGAAGCATCTCTCCTAAAATCCCCAGATCTAATATTAAGACCTATTCAAATCCTTACCGAAGCTGACATTCAAATCTGTCCACTCCATATGCACCAGAATGAGAAGGACCAAACACAGACTGGGTTCAACAGGATCACAGAGGGATTAGAAATTCATGTCTATAAAAGGGTCTCAAAAGGATTAGGGCAGGATGCACATTCCAACTTAACATCATTGCAGGTCCTGGAGATGTACAGGAGAGGGGTTACAGATAGATGCCATACTCACATCCTTCTCCTAAGTGGCATCACCTGCTGCCACCAGCAGAGACAAGGATGGGCTGGAAGGGTTGTTGGTTACTGCAGCAGCCTGGGGAACGTTGCAGGAGCAGAAGGTTCTGCACTTAATTGAACAGCTCTGCAGTTATTTTATTGTTTACTTTTTCACTGCAAGAGAAACCTGACAAGTGTGAACCCCTGAAAGTCTTGGTTTCCAGTTTCTAATTGCTTCGATGCTCTTGAAGCCAGTTATGCAGCTTGTGTAACACTAAAACGTCGCAGAATATGATGTCTGCTCCACTGCCTTTCTTTCAGGGGCGTTTTTTGTTGTATGTCCTGACAACCTGATAAGAAAGACAACAGCTACTGACAATGAAATAAACACTTATGTTGAGAATGGGACTTTCACTGAAGGTGTGACAAGTGGACCAGTGAATGGTGACACAGCTGTGCTGTCTAATGCTTCTCTGGAGCCACTGATCCCTTTCCATCAGTAGGTACCTGACTTCAGCTACCTATTTCATACAATAGAATCATAGAGTCAACCAGGTTGGAAGAGAACTCCAAAATCCCCCAGTCCAACCTAGCACCCAGCCCTAGCCAATCAACCAGACCATGGCACTAAGTGCCTCATCCAGTGCTGAAACTGGAAGGGTGAAGCCAGGTGGGGGTTGGTATCTTCTGCCAGCCAACCAGCAACAGAACAAGGGGACACAGTCTCAAGCTGTGCCAGGGGAGGTCTAGGCTGGGTGTTAGGAGGAAGTTGTTGCCAGAGAGAGTGATTGGCATTGGAATGGGCTGCCCAGGGAGGTGGTGGAGTCAGCATCCCTGAAGGTGTTGAAGCAAAGCCTGGCTGAGGCACTTAGTGCCATGGTCTGGTTGATTGGCCAGGGCTGGGTGCTAGGTTGAACTGGCTGATCTTGGAGGTCTCTTCCAACCTGGTTGATTCTGTGATTCTATCTGGTTTCAAATAGATTTAAAATATCACTGTAATTGTCATAGCAGCAAGCTGATTTATACTCTTAACTGCAATTTCTTTTTCTCCTTCCAGATGGTTCCTTAAAGCATATTCTAACCCTATTGACTTTACATACAAGACTGCCTCTGAATCCATCAGGCAAGTTGGTAAGGAGCTTTTGCACTTCTAGTTGCTCAAACCAAACTGGTGAGGTTTGGATGCTTTAAGTTTCACCACACTGGGTGTGCAGTTGTGGGTTCCAGGAATGTCTTTTGTTAAACAAAACAAAAGTTTCTGTAAGTGTGCTTGTACTGTTAAATTGCTTTATCTACAAGTATTATTTATCTCCTTCATACACAGCAATGGGATCCTGTCTAGCTGTGGTGACTTATGAAAGTGCTGCGTCAGAAGAGATGAGTTTCCAGGAAGGGGACAAAATTGAGGTCCTTGGCTACTTCGTTGAATGCATGGAATGGTTTCTTGGAAGACATGTGCCTACTGGGCAAAGAGGTTTTGTAAAGACAGGTCATGTCAGACTGGACTTACCTAGGGATGAGTAAGTCATATTTATTTAACTTCAGAGACTTAAGCTCTTCAGCTTTCAAATGCTGAATGTTAAATTCAGGTTTGGGTGGTTTTGGGGTTTTCTTTTTGTGTGTGTGTGTTTATTTTTAATGAGAACTGTTATGGTGTGGATCAATCAAAACAAATCCAAGAAACTGGATTATGAAGCCTGCTTAACTGCTGGGAAATAGCAGCCTGCACCATAGTTTTAGTGGGAAAAGGAAATGCTGTAGTTGTATCTGGTTTGGTTATTCTTCTTTGGCTCACAAGAGCCAAGAAGCTTTACTCTTGCGAGATATTTTTGCCAGTCTCTCATGTTCTATGTCAAAATGTTTGTGCTGGTATCCTTAATGTGCTTCAAATAGGGCTGCTCTGGCAAATAATTGCTGATAATGCAGAGAAGGCTGCAGAAAAGTGCATTTCTGCATGCACTGGCACCATGTCAGTAAGCTGCTCATGTGTCTGGATTGTCTGCATGCTGAAACAACAAGTTCTGAACTGCTGTTTACAGGTCCATTTGAGGTGTGACTTTGTCTTAGAAATTCAATACCATAATGTCCTTTTAATGAATGTCTCACAAAATGCTATACCATAACAGCCAAAAACCTTACTCCTACAGGGCAGAAACTGAGAGGTGCAAGCAGAGCTACTCAGTTTGTATGGTTGTGAATGTGACTGATAGAACCACTGAATTAACCAGGTTGGAAAAGACCTCTGAGGTCATTGAGTCCAACCTATCACCCAACCCTTCTACTTAACTAAACCATGGCACTAAGTGTCTCATCCAGCCTCCTCTTAAACTCCTCCAGGTATGGTGACTCCACCACCTCCCTGGGCTGCCCATTCCAATGGGCAATCTCTCTTTCTGTGAAGCAGTGTTCTGTGATAGCAACGTTGAGCACAGCAGGACCATATAAAGACTGCATTGGTTTCTCTACCAAGACCCAAAATGATGCAGAGAGCTCTTTAAACCTACTCTGCTTTCACACTCCTTCAAGGCTGCTCCTTTCTCTGCCAGACCACAAGACCTGGATTTCCTGGAAGCAGAAGAGCTGTCTTTTTTTTCAGAAGAAAAGAACTTGGATAACCTGATACACTTTTTGGAACAAACCTCCCTCACCAATGTGTGCTCTGTGTACAGAGTAGGTAAGTGTGAGTTTTACTCCTTTTTACATCATGAGACACAGGTGCAGATCCTAGGTGCTCATTCTGATCATTTCTGTTTCAACGAGATGCCAGCCTTTACACCTACTTTGAAATATCTTGGTATCCAGTTTGATCATGGCTATGGCATGTAAAAACCCTTTAGATCATAGAATGATAGAATCAACCAGGTTGGAAGAGAACTCCAAGATCATCCAGGCCAACCTAGCACCCAGCCCTAGACAATCAACCAGACCATGGCACTAAGTGCCTCATCCAGGCTTTTCTTGAACACCTTCAGGGACAGTGACTCCACCACCTCCCTGGGCAGCCCATTCCCATCCTAATCACTTTCTCTGGCAACAACTTCCTTCTATCATCCAGCCTAGACCTCCCCTGGCACAACTTGAGACTGTGTCCCCTTGTTCAGTTGCTGGGAGAAGAGACTGACCCCCACCTGGCTACAGCCTCCCTTAAGGAAGTTGTAGACAGCAATGAGCTCTGCCCTGAGCCTCCTCTTCTGCAGGCTGCACACCCCCAGCTCCCTCAGCCTCTCCTCACAGGGCTGTGCTCCAGGCCCCTCACCAGCTTCGTTGCCCTTCTCTGGACACCTTCCAGCATCTCAACATCTCTCTTGAATTGGGGAGCCCAGAACTGGACACAGCACTCAAGGTGTGGCCTGACCAGTGTTGAGCACAGGAGCAGAATAATGTCCCTTGTCCTCCTGGCCACACTGTTCCTGATACATCTTTGCTACTTTCCTGCTGATGCAAGACTTTACCCAGCAGAGCAGTTGCAAACCTTTTGTCCTTTTTTTTGAGTGAATTAAAGAGGGTTTTAAAAGCTCTAAGCTGAACAGATCTGCAAACTTCCAAATGGTAGAGTGCTGCATGACAAGAGTCAGTGTGTCCAGCCAGATGCTGCTATCTGGAAAGGTGGAATAATAACAACTGACAGCTAATGTGCATCTCTGTGTGCTTGATTATAAATTACAAAGGTACAGGAAAATAGCATGCAAAGGAAAAAAAAGCAACCATACTTTTAGCTTCCCAGCCTCTGACACAGCTGTTATTTCTTGAGGTGCTCATGCTTTACATAAACTGCTCAGGGCAACTGAGCTTTCACCTTTAAAGACTTAGTGTAAGGAGGTGTGCCGCAGCTGCGTTGCATAGCGATGTCTCATCCCACCACAGGATCTCCTGTGGTGATGCATATGCTTGGCAAGTAGCCACCACCGTTTTGTCTCTATCAGTTCTGTCCTAAGACAGGTCTGTAGGCTCCAGTTTGAAAGGATCTGGTCATGCAGGTCTGACTCAGGCACGTTGATTTCACTCCCCACATCAGTCTGCGTGTGAACGATGACTGAGACTTGTCAGACCTGAGCTGCGAAATGCAGCTCATGTCAAGGTGCAGAATGATTCCACATCTCTCCTTCTTTGCTCAGTTGAAAAGGCTGGGATCAAAAGCTCAGATCTCTGTCAGGCACTAAAACAATTCCATGGACTTAGTGGGCATACTGCTATTTATGTCTGCACATTTGCCACCGTATCTCAGCTCCTCTCTAATCTTTACAAGTGCCAGCTTCTCAAATCTCCCCCAGCTAAAAGTACCATCTACACCACCTGGGCTTTAGTTCTACCTGGGATATGCAGATCTTCCCCCACCTCACCATGCAGTGGTAGCTGCATGATCCTAACCATGTAGAGAGAAGTGACTTTATCAGTAAGAGGGTCCATCTCTAGTCTCTGTTAGTCTAAAGTGAGGCTAATTTTCAGTTCAGAATTATTTGTCAGAAGGATTGGATGTATCCTAGAAGCTTAGTAAAGAAAATTCTAAGCCTATCCCCAGGTCATTTAAAACAGAAAAGGCACTAAAATACTATAGCTAACATGACTTCTATTCTTTCTCTCCTACAGACCAGCGAGAAGAACCAGAATTGCAGAAATCTCATGAATGTGGTAAAACACTTTTTGCCTGAAACTATTAACATGGCTTCTGAGATTTCTGATCCCTTTGACAGCTTTCTCCTTCTGTCTCTTCCCATTCTGATTTTCCTCCCTGTTTGCTTTCCTAGGTCTTGCTGTAAAACTCTGTGGTTTCACACAGAGGTCTGTCTTGGACCTTACTACTCAATTGCAAACTGTATGGCTTATGTTTTACTGCTGTGACACACACCCCTGCCACCTCTGACCACTGGCAGTAACAGGGCAAAATCATAGAATCATAGAATCAACCGGGTTGGAAGAGACCTCCAAGCTCATCCAGTCCAACCTAGCACCCAGCCCTGTCCAGTCAACCAGACCATGGCACTAAGTGCCTCAGCCAGGCTTTGCTTCAACACCCCCAGGGACGGTGACTCCACCACCTCCCTGGGCAGCCCATTCCAATGCCAATCACTCTCTTCCCAACAACTTCCTCCTAACATCCAGCCTAGACCTGCCCTGGCACAACTTGAGACTGTGTCCCCTTGATCTGTTGCTGGTTGCCTGGCAGAAGAGACCAACCCCACCTGGCTACAGCCTCCCTTCAGGGAGCTGTAGACAGCAATGAGGTCACCCCTGAGCCTCCTCTTCTGCAGGCTGCACACCCCCAGCTCCCTCAGCCTCTCCTCATAGGGTTTGTGTTCCAGGCCCCTCACCAGCCTTGTCGCCCTTCTCTGGACACCTTCCAGCACCTCAACAAAAAATACTCTATGGGGCACCTGGCAAGTGCTGACTTTGAACTTCTAAAGATTTTCAATCTGCTGGAAAATTTCATCCTGCAAACGTATTCCCCAAAGAAGATGTTTTGATGAGGGTGCAGAGTTATTTCCTGTTGGCATTCAGTTGCTAACTGTCACTGCCATTACTTGTATTGTCCTATGTTTTTCTAAATATCAATTTTTATATCCATGACTCTGAAGAACACTTTCAGAAATGAAACTCTAAGCAATCTGAGCTCTAAATCTGCAACTTCGTTAAGCTTCTGTTGATAGGCAGCTGTAAGCTTTACACTATGACTGAATGACATCCCTAGTCCCTGCCCTACTCTGCTGGCTGGGTAACAGTGTGGGGAACTAAAGAGATGATGCCATGTCCTGCCTTGTGGTCACTGATGCCATGTCCTGCCTTGTGGTCACTGACCTAACTTCTGCTTCTACTGGCTTTGTTTAATGCCTTACAAGGTATTAAACAGGTAAGGTATTAAACAAAGCCAGTGTGTGCAGAACTTAGGTCAGTGACCACAGCAATCACCACAAACTTGGTGATTTTGAGAGAGTTTCTGTGCCAGCAGAGGATCAGGGTTGAGTGAAAGAAGAAATGTTATTCCACATCACACAGGCATGGCTGGCCACACAGATAACATGGGCAGAAGAGGACCTCTGCAGACACCCTCACAGCACCCATGTGAGACTTCAACTCAATCAGCTGGGTTTAGGCACCCTCCCTGGCTAACCTGCTTAGTTGTCTGTCAGGACATGGGCACACCCTTATCCAACTCACAGCCCTGCTCAAATTCACAGTGTCCTTATCCCTTAAGCCCATCCATTCCCTGACCTTGGGCTCTCTCACCAGTCTCCAGGTCACACCTTGGGTCTTCCCAGATTCTGGTCTTCCTCTTCTTACCAGCTAGTTGGGATTGTAACTCCTTGTCAGATCTCTCACTCACACACCCAGAGAGAACACATAATGTGCACTCAGTGTGTGTTTTTTGAGGATGCACTCAGGCACAAAGCACTCTTAATTAATGTTGGACTTAATTAATGTTGGTCAGTGCTGGATCAGGCACAAGGCCTAGCTAGCCAAGTGCATTGATCAGAAACTTGCTTATAAGCCCCACTTATACCCATTCCTCCAGCCTCCCACACTTGCTTCTTCCTAATCTGTCTTTGCTCCCACCTTTGGCACATCTAGACAAATGGCTAGTGTGCTAGTTTGAGCCTAGCTAGCATGTTTTGGTGAGAAGAACTAGATGATAGGCTGTAAAATGCAAACAATGGTGAGGTCTACTTCCCTCACAGTCTTGCTGGGATGTGTAAAGAAGAAAGGCAAAACAAAGATTAGGTCACTTGCTTCTTCTCTTCGCTGGGAGCTTTGCCTGCTGGGGAGAAGCTGAGGCTGCTGGCTGGACTCCATCTTGCTTTCTAACCTCACCCTCCTTTTGCTTGGCTGCTTCACCTTGCTTTTTAACCCTCTTGGCCGAACCTCCATTCTTCCTTGGGACTGGGGTAAGGTTGAGAGGGGTAGGGGGAAGGTGAGGGGTGGTTGAGAGCCCCTCCTGGGGACTCAGGTTTCTGGGAGGGGAGTTGTGTTTCTGTATTACCTTTTACCTTGTCTATTTCTGTCTATAACTGTATGTACTGTAACTATCTGCTTGTACATTGTGCCAGCTGTAAATATAAGCTTCATTCAAATTTCCAGAGCCGACTGAGTCTAGTCTGGGTGATTTCTAAAGTGTGGGGGGGCGGGGGATACCTAAACCATCACAGCTAGGGAAGTGCAGGATGTTTACACAATGTTTTCCTAGCAGCATCTTTTCATCTTCTCCTGGTAAACGTTTTCACTGGTCTGTCAAAGCTCTTTGTGTGCATGCACACATGGAGTTGTGATCTGTAATTTATTGTTTGGATTTCAGGTGCTCCATCTTCACTTTCTAGCACAGGATCCACGAGCAAGAACGGCAAGATAGAGGAATTGCTGAAGAACTTCAAGAATTTGGAGGCCACCCAGGCAGAAGAGCCAACTGCTGAAGGAAAGGATTCTGCTGGCTCTCCAAACACAGCAATCTTTCCTCCACCTGAGGGACCTTGCTTCCACATATGTCAAGATGATGTTCAAGCATCTGACATCTTTGAGTCATTAATACTTTTCTTAAATAGGAAAGAGTATGACAGGAACTTCAAAGCCCTGTATGATTTCTCTTGCCCCTTTCTCAGTAGCATGTTCTGTGGGTTTGCAGAAGAGGAGGAACTGGTCAGCTTCTTCAGATTAGCAAGGGAAGCAGCAAAGAAGGCAGGGAAGTCCTGGGCACTAGCAAGGCTGTGCTTTCTCTTAGGCAGGCTGAGTGTTAGAAAGCTGAAGCTGTCCCAAGCCAGGGTGTATTTTGAGGAGGCGCTGGGAGCAGTGGCTGGAGAGTTCAGTGATTTGTACCTTGTGGCTGCTCTCTACACAAACCTCACTTCCATCTACTTGACGCAGAAGAACAAAGAAAAATGCACTCAGGTTTTTGAGAAGGCTGCATCTCTTCTGATGGGAATTCCCAACTACATTTGCAGTGCTGACCTGGAGTCAGGTATTCTGAAGTATGCTCTGAAGAGGACAATTCTGAGCCAGAACAAACACGCAGAGGCAAGGGCATGCTTTCTACTAGCAAAACACTACAGTGCACACAAGCAGCACGAAGAGGCACTGCCATTCTTGGAGAGGTTTCAGCTGCTGCTTAATGACTTGGGTTTACAAAGCAGCTTAGCAAACCACTGTTACTTCAAACTAGCAGAGTCCTACAACGAAAAGTGCTTGCCACACATTGTGTTAAGTTGCATAAAGCTCACCTCTTCCCAGAGCTCAAATACTTTAATGGATTCCTTGCAAAGGATTGATTTAGTCATCAAAAACGCTCCCAAGATTTATGGCCTGAGGAGACTCGGACAAATACTCCCATCCCAAACTGCACCTTACCTTGTGCAAGCACTTTCCTCTGTGTTCACTGCTGAGCAGCAGGGCCTGTGCAGCACTCTCTGCCTTAGCCTAGCAGAACTGTACAGCCACCACAAGCAGTATGGAAAGGCCATTGCTTACATGCTGAAAGCACTGGACTCTGTCTCTGCTAAGCCAGGGGAAACTGTTAACTACTTGCTTTCACTTGCTTGGTTATACATCCTTCACAGGCAGTGTGATGTGGCTTTAGCCATTTTAAATGCTGTGGTAGACTCTTCATGGAGCAATCCCCAACAACTAGGCATTGCTTATAACATGCTTGCTATTGCCTGGAGAAGAACAAACAACACCAAAGCAGCTGCTGAGAGCTACTACAGAGCACTGCGCCTCTCAGAGGAGACTGACACGACCCACAACCAAGCTATAGCCCTGGCTAACTTTGGGGCACTCTGCCTGCATGCAGCAGCCAGCAAGCTGGCAGAACATTATTTCATCAGGGCAGTGAAGCTCTTCTGCAAGCTTCCAAGTATGGCTTGTGGCCAAGACTTTATCCAAGTCCTCCTTCAGCTGGGTTGTTACTATGTTGGTGGAATGCAAAGAGAAAAAGGAAGGGTTTATTATGAATGGGCTTTTTTGGTTGCACTGGAGACAAGTCACCTGGAAAGTAAGTTGGTTTGGTTTCTTTTTCTCTCAAAGCTGTGAAATGTACTATGTGGGAATGCTTGCTGAAGTATGGAATGGCTCCTTAGACAATTTTTTATGTTCAGTTATGTGCTCTTAGCTCTGTCCCATAATGGTGGAGAAACAGATGTTGTTTTGCTCTTCTGGTGGTACTTAGGTTTGCCCAAAGTGCTAAAGCAAATGAAATGTTAAGAAAAACTGCTATAATTGGTAAAGAAGCTAGGGATTTCTACTTAATGCCATGGGATTTCACTTAGTGCCATGGTTTGGTTGATTAGATGGTGTTAGGTAATAGGTTGGACTTGATGATCTCAAAGGTCTTTTCCAACCTGGTTAATTCTGTGATTCTATTCAGTAATGCTGACAATATTTATTGGTGGTACAAACAGATCAGACTCCAGCTGAAAGATACAAAACTAATCAGTGCTCTGGGTTGCTTCTGCAACAAATAGTTGTGTTCACAAGACTCACACTTGCTTTATTGAATCTTTAATCATCTACCATGCTGAAGGCAGCTTCTACAGCGCAGATGAATGGCTTAGTAGTTCATTTTGAAGAGCAAGCCTGAGGTAATCTCTAGCCTTTGTTAACCCTGGGGGTGAAGAAGCTGGCAGTACAATCTTCTTGTTAAGACTTTTATATTGTGATTTGTGAAAAAGAAAGAATGAATTACTTTAAAGCTCATTTAAGTTTTCTTTTGGAAGAGACTCGCATTAGTATTTCCTATCTGTTCTCCTAGGCCAACTACAAGCAATTAAACTGCTGTGCCACTTCTACACTACAGTTGCTCCCAATGAAGCTCAGTGTGTGATCTACAATGAGTATCAACTCTCCTTGGCTAGAAAGATGTCCAACAAAGTTTTGGAGGGACAGATACTGGAAACTATTAGTCAGCTCTACTTGTCTCTAGGAACAGAAAGGTAAGATCTGCTGAATGTCTGCTCAACGTGAGCCAGCAGTGTGCACATGCAGCCCAGACAGCCAACCATGTACTGGGCTGCATCAAGAGCAGTGTGGGCAGCAGGGCAAGGGAGGGGATTCTGCCCCTTGTCTCTGCTCTCCTCAGACCCCACCTGGAGTACTGTGTGCAGTTCTGGAGCCCCCAGCACAAGAAGGACATGGAACTGCTGGAGCCAGTCCAGAGGAGAGCCACGAAGATGCTGAGAGGGCTGCAGCAGCTCTGCTCTGAGGACAGGCTGAGAGAGTTGGGGCTCTGCAGCCTGGAGAAGAGAAGGCTTCGAGGAGACCTTAGAGTGGCTTTGCAGTATCTGAAGGGAGCCTACAGGAAAGCTGGGGAGGGACTATTGACAAGGTCTGGCAATGTCAGGACGAGGGGGAATGGGTTTAAGCTGGAGGAGGGGAGATTTAGACTGGATGTTAGGAGGAAGTTCTTTCCAGTGAGGGTGGTGAGACACTGGCACAGGTTGCCCAGGGAGGTTGTGGATGCTTCCTCCCTGGAGGTGTTTAAGGCCAGGCTGGATGAGGCCTTGAGCAGCCTGCTCTAGTGGGAGGTGTCCCTGCCTATGGCAGGGGGTTGGAGCTGGATGATCCTTGAGGTCCCTTCCAAACTAGCCCATTCTATGATTCTGCTTTTATTCTGACTGTAACTTTTGCTACATTTTGAGGTTGTGACTGAATTCTGAAGAACTCTCTGGTCATGAGCAGTTTTCCTTGTTTCAGGGCTTACAGGTCAGCTCTGGAATATACCAAAAGAAGCCTTGGAATATTTATAGATCTGCAGAAAAAAGAGAGAGAGGCATATGCTTGGCTGCGGGCAGGGAAGATATACTATGTTCTGAGGCAGAATGAGCTGGTGGATCTGTACATTCAGGTAGGCTGCCAACGGGTACAGGAATGCACATGTCAACGTGGTGCAGCTGGCGTGGTGAGAGTACTTCAGTACAATGATCCCTGCTGTTCTGAACAAATGCTGACACCATTTATGTACTGCTTGACAGCTGAAAGCCTCAGCACTTTCTGCTAGTCACAGAATGTCAGGGGTTGGAAGTGACCTTGAAAGACCAAGTCCAATGCCCCTGCCAGAGCAAGATCACCTGGGCAGGGCTCACAGGAACACATCCAGGTGGGTTTTGGGTGTCTCCAGAGAAAAAGACTCCACAACCTGTCTGGGCAGCCTGCACCAGTGTTTTGTCACCCTTGCAAGGAGTGGGTCAGGGTCATGCATGTATATTCCACACTGTGCATGCCTGGAAGCTGGCATTTAGAGCTGAGTCAATGCCTGTCCACGAGGAAAGTCTTAAAGCAGGAATCTGCCCACTAAAGTGTTGGTTGGTGTGCCAGTAACTTGTGAAAGTCCTCACACCTTAACTTCCATATAAAACACAACTGCCACAATGTGATTGGAATGGGCTGCCCAGGGAGGTGTGGCAGAGTCACTGTCCCTGGAGGTGTTCAAGGAAAGACTGGATAAGCACTTAATGCCTTGGTCTAGCTGATTGGATAGAGCTGGGTAAAAGGTTGGACTCGATGATCTTGGAGGTCTCTTCTAACCTGGTTGATTTCATGATGCAATGGAGTCCTTAGGTGCCTGGAGCCAAACAGGAGGGAAGCCATTGCTGCCTTTATGCTTAAGAGCAGAGCTGGACTTGGGTCAAGTGATGCAGTTTGAAAACTACAGATCACAAAGCCAAAGCAAGATTCTTAACCTTGCTCCTTCTGGGAGTCTTTTCTCATACCTACTTACCCTATCACTGAGTACCCCAGAATTCCTGGTTGGAAAAGGATGTGTGCTTCTTTCCATGCCTAACATGGCACAGATTTAGCTCAGGAATAAGACAGTAGAGCTGCATTTATTTACAGGATTCCACTTCAGGCTTTTACACCTGCACCGTTAGCAATATCTAACTTGCAACTAGAATTTATTTCTGTGGTAAGTTTGATGTAATTCCACTGTACTGTGGCAGCTACCCAAATACACTGTTGCTTAGAGTGCCACATACTGACAAAGCGAGCAGGATACTACTGGCAGAAAAAGAGTGGCCACAATACTCTGTGTCCAGCTTTCTTAGGTTCCTTCTTCAGCAGCTGCCACTGGCTGCCAAAGAACAGGGTGCCAAAGAGGACAGCATGGTCTGTTCCTACACAGCCTTTCCTACCTGACAGTGAGGAGAGAGCCTTTAACAAGTGCAGGGTTAACTTAACAAAGTGCAGGGTTCTGCACTTTGGCCACAACGACCCCAAGCAGCACTACAGGCTGGGGACAGAGTGGCTGAGAGCAGCCAGGAAGAAAGGGACCTGGGGGTGCTGGTAGAGAGTAGCTGAACAGGAGCCAGCAGTGTGCCCAGGTGGCCAAGAGAGCCAATGGCATCCTGGCCTGGATCAGGAACAGTGTGGCCAGCAGGACAAGGGAGGTTATTCTGCCCCTGTACTCAGCACTGGTCAGGCCACACCTTGAGTGCTGTGTCCAGTTCTGGGTTCCCCAATTCAAGAGAGTTGTTGAGATACTGGAAGGTGTCCAGAGAAGGGCAACAAAGCTGGTGAGGGGCCTGGAACACAAACCCTATGAGGAGAGGCTGAGGGAGCTGGGGGTGTGCAGCCTGGAGAAGAGGAGGCTCAGGGCAGACCTCATTGCTGTCTGCAGCTCCCTGCAGGGAGGTTGTAGCCAGGTGGGGTTGGTTTCTTCTGCCAGGCAAGCAGCAACAGAACAAGGGGACACAGCCTCAAACTGTGCCAGGGCAGGTCTAGGCTGGATGTTAGGAGGAAGTTGTTGGCAGAGAGAGTGATTGGCATTGGAATGGGCTGCCCAGGGAGGTGGTGGAGTCACTGTCCCTGGAGGTGTTGAAGCAAAGCCTGGATGAGGCACTTAGTGCCGTGGTCTGGTTGACTGGATAGGGCTGGGTGCTAGGTTGGACTGGATGATCTTGGAGGTCTCTTCCAACCTGTTTGATTCTATCAGTCTAAGGCAGAAATCTCCCTCTAAGGAAGAACAGGCCCACGCTCTTGCAGAAGAAGTCTTCCTTCCACACAATGAGTTCAGGTTTCAATTGCTAATAGTTATGATTTTTAAAATTCATTTTCTTTCTTTCCCTACCCCTTGTTTTCTTCTCAGGTTGCTCAGGATGCTGCTCTGCACACAGGAGATCCCAATTTGGGAATGGAATTGTCTGAAGCTGCTGGAGATATATTTTTCAACGGTACTTGGGAGAAGGAGAAAGCAGTGACTTTCTACAGGGTTTGTGCAGCTTTTCTACTGCATCAGTAGTTATGCACCCTCCCTTTACCAGCAAGAGTTCCACACGTGCTGCAGCAAAACCTGATCCTGTCAGCAAACACTTTATAACCCACTGCAGCTGAATGCTTTGTCATGGTGTTAACAGAGATTACCTTTTGCAATTCCTCTTCTGTGTGTAAGAGAGAGAGCAAAATGTGATTCTGTGAAACCAGAAACTTCCTGATGTACACTGACAGGCTTCCATTTGTGTCATCTTGGGAGTTCAGCCCTACCCAATGTTATGTGTTTCAGGACAGGGCTCTCCCACTTGCTGTCCAGACCGGCAACAAACCCACTGAACTCAGGTTGTGCAATAAACTGGTGGAGCTGCTGGTGAACCTGAAGGCTTATGAGGAAAGTCTGGAATATGCAAGAGCATCTCTCACACTCAGTGTAAATTTAGGTAAGACCAATTTCAGTTACAGCTGGATATGACTAATGTCTGTCAACTATGGCAGGCTGAAAGGCTTTTCTTGCTTTGAATTCAGTCAGGTTTCTTGCCAGGGTTCCACAACAATGCTGACATTGCTGGTTTTGCCTCTAATTAAGAATGAACAACATTATTGCTGCCTCCTCTAACTCCACATTTGTAGGGAAACACTTGGCAGAACACAGAATGAAACCCTCCCAAACTGAGTGTGCTTCTAACAGCTAAAATGCAACACTAATGACCAATATTGTCCCAGGAGGCTTTTGTATGTTGTATACTTTCAGATTTGCTGATAACCTTACTGGTGACCCAACCTGGGATAAATGAATCAAAACCCATAGGCCTAGTTTTAGAAATAATTATTCTTCAACTTTGGGAGCTATTCAGCTGATTAAAAACCCCCTCTCATCCCTGCCTTCAGGCAGAGACAGACATTTTGATCAGTCTGAACATCATCTCTTTGTCAGTTTGTGATGTGAGGTATGTGCTGGGGGAGTGTAAGGGAGTCTATGACCCCATTAGCTTGTTTTCTTCCATGACTTTCATAACCTCTTTGTAAGTATGCACAGGGTGTGTGGGGTGTGTGTCCAGGAAAGATGAAGGTAGCTATTTCTTAAGCAAATCCCAGGCAACATCAAAATCAGGAATTCAGTGAGGTTTTTTTTTCTTAAAGGACAGGTTTTGGCCATGGGTCTCTTGAGCAAAACGAGTTCTATTGAACAGAAGCTCAGTGAACACCACCTAGCAATAAAATAAACAGCAGAGAGGTCTTCTGCTGTGAGACAATTTGCCTGCTTTGCCTCCTTGGTTTTTATGCTGCCTCTCACATTATCTCATCAGGAAATCAGCTAAATGAGCGCATAGCTTACCATCGGCTGGCCGCCATCCATCATCACCTGGGGCACTCTGAGCTAGCTGAACACTTCTATTTGAAGGCCTTGTCCCTTTGTTCCTCTCCTCTGGAGTTTGAGGAGGAAACATTGTACTATGTCAAGGTGTACTCCATCCTAGGAGACATTATATTCTATGACCTCAAGGTAAGAAATGCCAAACACTGCCACAGAAATGACTACATCAGTAATGTTCCATGGCAGCAGGTTTACCACGTTCTGGGCTGATGTGGAATGCAATGGAAATAATCACAGAATCACAGAAACATTCCAGTTGGAAAAGCCCCTCAGGATCTCCAAGTCCAACCGTTATTCCTACTCTACAAGGCTCACCCTTAAACTACATGCTCAAGCACCACATCCAGAAGACCTTTAAACACATCCAGGGGTGGTGACTCCACCACCTCCCTGGGCAGCCCATTCCGATGCCTGACCACTCTTGCTGGGAAAGAAATGTTTCCTAACGTCCAGTCTAAACCTAGCCAGTCACAGCTTAAGGCCATCCCCTCACCTGTAAGAAGAGACCAGCAGCAGCCTTTCCACTACCTCCTTTCAGGTAGCTGTACACAGCCATGAGGTCTCCCCTCAGCCTCCTCTTCTTCAAACTAAACAGCTCCAGCTATTTAGTCTGAAGAAGGAAAACCTACTGAAGCCCAGCATCTGTATTACTCTTCTTTGATTCCTAATGCACCAGACTTGGATGTTCTCTGTGTACTACAACAGAGGGTGCTATCCTTGTGTCTCTTGTTTCAGGACCCCTTTGATGCAGCAGGCTATTATCATTTGGCACTGGCTGCTGCCATGGACCTGGGCAATAAGAAAGCTCAGCTGAAGATTTACACAAGACTTGCCATAATCTACCACAACTTCCTCGTGGATCGGGAACTGTCTCTCTTCTTCTATCAGAAGGCAAGAACCTTTGCAACAGAGCTGAACGTGAGGAGAATAAATCTAGCTCCTGATCTGTGTTGTAAGAGTTTGTAAGCACCTGTGGAAGATGCAGTCTAGCAACTTCAGAAGCACCCAGAGACATACTGCACTAGCTAGGAGGGTGCAGAACGCATTCATTGTCTTACGCCTGTGCTACGAGCTGGAGCCAGCATCCCAGATTAAACTACCAGTTTACACAGCAGTGAATTTTCCACTGTCTCCAGGATGTATATAGTGTTGCACTTAAGGAGCAGCCTGTGAGCTAAACCCCAAACCCAGCAGTCTTTTTTAAACTAAATTTTCCTGCCTAGCTGGATACTGGAAAATGATCAATGCATAGATACAAAAACATTGAATAAAGTGTTGCAGAGCAAAAACACTCCCTAGGATTGTGCCTTTCTTTGCATGCCTGAGCTCTCATCTGAACTAGGTCTGGTTTATGACATCAACTGCATTTCTACAAGCTTGTTAGGTGAGAATTGGTTTGATCCAGTTGCCCAGACATCACCCCTTGCTTCCTATCAAATGCAGCTACAGCAATGCTTCCAGGCACCAGATAAGATTTATCTTTCCATTCCCGAACCACTCATGTGGATACTGTTACAGTTTCCAGAGCTGAAATCCCTGCTGCTATCCAAGTTTTGTTTTGTGGATTTCACTGATCACATGAAGGCCTTCTCTCCCTGTTTTCAAAGCTGAGCTACCGTGGGGTTTTATTAACTGACCCTTTTCAGAGCTGTGACTATTGCCTGCAATGACTTCTTACAGCAGTTCCTTACATACAACAATGTTAACGTTCAGGAAACTGAACCATTTCACTTAGGCTGCAAATATTCTAGACTGTGACCTTTGATAGTTCTAAATCTTTGTGCCTCAAAGTAGTATCATCCTGAAACTCTGGTGGAAATGGCAGGTCATGCTCTATGCTTTGTAAAGGGATGTCAATGTCTTAAGCTGAGAAACTTGCAATTAAATATTCAGCTGAACTTTGAAATGATTACTTTTTTCTTGTCACCTACAGCTTCTGTGTGAAGTTCTTATTTTTAAGAGACATTACAAAGAATGGAGGTATGGAAGTGTCTTTGGAAGATGTGGACAGCCTCAGAAATCAGCTAGGGGGTTTTGGCTGCGTATGTTTTGTTTGCTTATCCTGTCAAACGAAGGGAAAGTGCATTAAGCATCTCTGCATGAAACACAGTAGAAGTGGCAGATGAATTCCTGGTCATTTGGTATCCGTTACTCTCTTTTCTTAACTAGACAAAGAGCTCCACCGCTTTCTCACGTCCCCAGCTTTGCAGATTTGTCCTCCTCAGAAGTTAAACCTGCTTCATGTTGTTGTTTTGTTTTTTTTTTTTCCAGGTTCTAACGCATCCAACCTTGAGCCGTTCTCTGTTGCAGGACCAAGCTGTGGAGTTTGCCGGCCGAGAGCGCCTCTGGCCACACGGTGGCGCTCTCCAGCTTCCCACGGTGCCCTCCAGGCCAACAGGCTGGGAAAGGAGCTCAAAAACCTGAAGTAGCAGTACGCTGCTCCTCCAGCACCCTTCCTTTCCAAACAAAAGCTGATACCTCTTTAAAAAAAAACCAAACCAACCAGCCCGCTCAAAAAAATCCTTTAGAAAATGATGACCTAAAAGGAGCTGGGTCTTCAAGCCCCTTTGCCAGGACAAGCATCTGTGTGCAAAGGAAATATTCTCCAGGAAAGCAATGGAGCACTTGGAGGGAGTGAAAAGAGGTAAATATAACAATTCCAGGCTACTCTGAAATGCTTAAACTTCTGACTTGTCCACAACCTAGAGAAAGCTGTCTGCTCTGAGGAGGGGCACAGCTTCATTTGGTAATCACAGAATGAGAGGTTGCCAAAGCAGGATCACCTACAGCAGCTTGCACAGGAACGTGTCCAAGTGGGTTATGAGTAACTCCAGAGATGGAGACTCCACAGGACAACTGGAGTGCAAGTAGAGAACAGTGTGGTGGAGCAGAAGCCTAGTAAATGAGGTAAGAGCTAGGAATGTACTGAAACCTGTTGGTGTTAGTGTTAAAGGGTTGGCTTGAGCCAGCTCCTTGTCAAGAGGGACATCACATGAATGTGTTTGTATGAGCCTGGTGTTCTGCTGGCATTTTCCACAATATAAAATATTACCTTTGCTATAACATCTTAGTGATGTTCAAAATGCTGACCCCCAAAGGACACCTGAAAACCTACCAAAGGCACTACACCAGCAGGGTTAGCAGCCCGCTTACCGCAGGCAGACACATCGGAGTGTTGCTTGCTGAAGCACTAAGGAGATGTTCCTCTAAATATTTTCTTTCTGCTTTCATTTTGCCTCTTTAGAGAATGAAGGGAAGAAAAATAACATTGATTTCTGAGAATATTACTCTCTTTCTGGCATGTTAAACACTGAGTGGCAGGGAAGGTGCCTTTGCAGTGCCCTGCACACCAAATGGATTGTACCTGCACATGAAAAGGCATGTTTAATGCTGTGACCTGCACTCCCATCAAATCCACATCCTTTAGAGAGTTGTGTGCTGGAAAGCTCTTGAAAATTTCCAGCAGGTGTTTTTCCTGATGTATCAGATGTATAAAGTCTGTTCAGAAGTGCCCTTTCTTTGCCAAGTCACCAGAAGGAAATTCCACCATTGCATGGAAAATATTTAAGGTTTTGGAAGGTGGAATGAGTGTGACAGAGCATCTCTGCTGGGCTGTGAATAACACAGGCTCTTTCTGAACGTTTCCTGAAGTGTATCTAACACAAGAGGTTGGTAGTAGATACTTGGGCTCTGTCTGGACCTAGCTGGGCCAAGGCCAGCTGTGTGAGATTTAACAAAGCCAAGGGCTGGGTCTTGCACCAGGGTCACAACACTCCCATGAAACACTCCATGCTCGGGGAAGAGTGTCTGGAAAGCTGCCCACTGAAAAGGATCTGGAGGTGCTGGTTGACAGCTGGCTAAACGTGAGCCAGCAGTGTGCCCAGGTGGTCAAGAAGGTCAAGAGCATCCTGGCCTGGATCAGCAATGGTTTGGGCAGCAAGATGAGGGAAGCAATCGTCCCCCTGCACTATGCACTTGAGTACTGGGTTAATTTTCTGGCCCTTGGCTACAAGGACGTTAAGGTGCTGGGGTGGGTCCAGAAATAAAGGACCAAAGTGACAAACCCTGAGACTCCCAGGCCTACAGGTGCAGCCACCTGCCTGTACATGTTCCCCAACATGCATAACATTTGGGACAATATCTGCATCTTTGCTGTCACACTTAGTTGCTGTGTCTCGTATTATGTGGAGCGGTAGAATATCAGCATTTAAAACCATCCACATCCTGAGGCAATGCTCCTGAATGAAAGGTGGGAAACAAATGGATTAAGCTCATCCAACTTTAGAAAGCATCTCAAAATGTTCTGAAGGCATTTTTTCCTCCCTTTCAGACACTCAACCCATTAAGGGGAGGTGGCTCTTTGCTGGGTGGAATCAAGTATCACTTTTCATTGGGTCCATACTCTCCATTAAAATCATGTTCACTCTCTAACTTCATCTTTCAGAAACAAAAACAAACTCATAAAAGTCTCTGGAAGAACTCACCATGTGAATAAACCATTTTGTTGTTACAGAGGCTTAAATCATCCCTTAGCAGTAGGTTTATGCACTTCTAATTGAACTTATTAAAAGAAAAGATCTTGGTACAGATTTATTTCACACGCCCTTTTCCAAGGAACATACAAATCCAGTTGGCTTGCTCCTGGGTAGACTTTTTTATCATCATAAAGAGTCCACTTAGAAAAGAGCTGAGCCTCTGTGGTTTGGATTTGACACAGAATCAGTAGAATCACAGAATCAACCAACCAGGTTGGAAGAGACCTCCAAGATCATCTAGTCCAACCTATCACCGAGCCCTAAACCCAACAGGCCAGGCACTTGGGTTTATGCCTTGTATGTCTGAAAAGCTGCAACCAACTGTGAAACCACACAGTGGAACAGTTCTGCCCCAGTTCTTCCCTCTCCCCAAGACAGTGATGCAACCACCTATGGCTGAGATTTCCTGTGTGCAGCTTGGGGAATCAAACAAAGCAATACATGAATAAGAATATCACCCTCTCCATGCACAGTTCCACATGTCTTTCTCAATCTTCTTTCTGAACAGAACAATTAATGTGCAATTGAAAAGGAAATTCTGCCTCTCTACTGCAGTTTTCACATTATAATGAGTTCAGAGCTCACCTCTACTGCAATTCCTAAACTATCATTGTGTTTAGACTTCAGGAGCTCTGCAGTGGTCATTTAGGTATCCACCTCTCTGATGGAACCTTGAGGACCTCAGCAGTTGGATTTAATAAAAACAGTGCACCCTCAGCAAGTTTGCAGATGACACCAAGCTGTGTGGCACAGCTGACTTG
>WAAF01011703.1:52390-104221 GCA_013400475.1 Tricholaema leucomelas
GTTGTGGATGCTTCCTCCCTGGAGGAATTTAAGGCCAGGCTGGATGAGGCCTTGAGCAGCCTGCTCTAGTGGGAGGTGTCCCTGCCTATGGCAGGGGGTTGGAGCTGGATGATCCTTGAGGTCTCTTCCAACCTAAACCATTCTATGATTCTATGATTCTAAGGCCTAACATATGCCAGTGGCATGAGACTGGCAGTAGGGAATACCAAGATGATGGCAAACTCTTTTAGAGCTCATGTGCCAGGGAGCCAGGATAAGGATTTTAATGGGACAGGGGTAGATGATAAAGTAATTAATGTCTGACTGTGTAAGACAGAGTCACATCACGCATCCTTTAATGCAAGCACACGAGATGTAAATAAGCATCTGGTTTGCTGCACACTTAGAAATCATAGAAGCAGTCAGGGTTGGAAGGGACCACAAGGATCATCCAGTTCCAACCCCCTGCCATGGCCAGGGACATCCTACCCTAGAGCAGGCTGCCCACAGCCTCATCCATCCTGGCCTTAAACACCTCCAGCCATGGGGCCTCAACTACCTCCCTGGGCAACCCATTCCAGGCTCTCTCCACTCTCATGCTCAACAACTTCCTCCTCATGCCCAGTCTGAATCTCCCCACCTCCAGCTTTGCTCCATTCCCCCCAGTCCTGTCACTCCCTGACAGCCTAAAAAGTCCCTCCCCAGCTTTTTTGTAGGCCCCCTTCAGATACTGAAAGGCCACAAGAAGGTCACCTGGGAGCCTCCTCTTCTCCAGACTGCACAGCCCCAACTCTTTCAGTCTGTGCTCACAGCAGAGCTGCTGCAGCCCTCTGAGCATCCCCGTGTCCCTTCTCTGGACACTCTCCAGCACGTCCACATCCCTACTGTAATGGTGGCTCCAGAACTAGATGCAGTACTCCTGCTATTGGGACTAATCAGCTACTGGGACTACTGTCAAAATGGAAAGGATTTCAAACAGCAACCTTCAGAGGTGAAATTTTGGGCAGTTTTGAGGAAATGTAGATGTCTATAATTTGCTCCTGACAGCAAACTGAAAGGGGCTAAAAGCATGCTGAGGACAGGCTCAGAATTCAAATGTCTTTGAGCAAGGAAACTTGTGTTAAAGAGCTGAGTTATGAAAAATAAACACAGAATGGGAGGCAGCTGACTGGGTGACAGAAGAGGATGAAGGACTGTAATGGGTGACAAGTCAGACTGGAATAAACATTTTGGCTGTAGTGCAAAAATGGGGAGTTCCAAATCAGAAGTGCCATTGGCAGCAGAGAGAAATGGATTCTCTGTCCAGTGAGACCTTGGATGGAGAACTGTGTTAGGCACAACACAACTCAATAAAGATGTTGACAGAGTACAAAGAGGAACAGTAAGAGTGATAAAAAGTTAAGAAAACATGACTTTTGAGGAAGGGTTGAAGGAATAATGTTTGTTTAGTCTACAACAAACTGAGGGCAAATACACCAGGCTTCATAAAAGCCTTTTAGCAAGAAGATTGCTCTTCTCATCTGCAGGGAAAAGGAAAAGCTTTATATTGTGTGTTTTCACAACAACAGAGCCATGAAGTGCCTGGATTTGTTACCAAAGGAGAGTCTCCTACATTGCAGCCTTCTAAAATCACTTCAGATCAATACATATTTCTATATATTTTATAACCTGATTGTAGGTATTTGTGTCTCATGGCAGCAGGGTTGTCCTGCATCCCTAGAGATCCTTCCAATCCCTTGCATTTGAATGCTTTCAGGATTTACTTTGACAAAACTCTAAGATTCTGTGAAAACAGAACAGCTTAAGCTATGGAGAGATCAAAAGACCTCCATCTGCAAATGTCTCAGAGCCCACTGGATACAAGCCAAAGGAATGGTGATTCAGACTCTTCCATATCAAGCTGTCCAGCCACTACGTGAGAAGGCCTTATTTCATTTGATTGTGTTGTGTGGGGTCAAGCTATGCTTACATCACTATGAGAGAGAGAGGAAACCTGTTTTCCTTCAGTGTTGTAAGGGCAGAGCTGTGTGGTTGGCACCATCAGTGCTGATGTGTGTGTGAGCGGTGCCAGCGCTGTGAGCGCCCACAGGATTTAATCAGGATGAAGGGTTCAGAGGAGACTTTGAATGGTGGTTGCACCAAAACACTGGATAGATGCTTAGTAAATAATCCTGCATCCTACAGGCACTGAATGGGCTTTGGTCTACCCAAGCTAAACACTAAAACAGTCTTTGGAAGATTGAGCTTTTGCATTGTATTATTCTTGTGCTCAGGCAAGCTTAGTGCTTGTGATTGGAAGCAGATATGACAGCAAAAGGGGCAGACAGCATTTCTTTATCTGTTCAGGCACAGCATGACATGCAGTGGCAGCACTGGTGGTAAAAAGGCTTTCTCAGTTTACGAGAGGACAGTGTAGTCTTCAGGCTGATGCAGAAACAATTACTCACCAAGACTGACGATTCTTGTATCTGTGCCTGGCCACTAGGAAATGAGGCTGAGAGAGGAGTGCAGGCTAATGAACAGCTGTCACAAACGTCTTGGAGTTTAAAGCCGTCATTTAGAGAGGAAATGTAACACCCACTGCATGCTACTGGTCTGTTGAGCAATTCATTTCCACTACTAAAACGTTTTTATAAGCAGAGTTGTATTATATGCACAGTTTCATTTGAGCTGAATGTGAAACTCTCCCCCTATTTAAACTGAAAAATGCAGCTGCCTCCAGAACTGTCCAACATTTATTGGGAAGAATCAGACTCAGTAGAGGGGCAGGCACAACACAAACTTTTACAGCAGTTTCTGTTACATGTTTCTGTTTGCTTTGATCTCTTCTCATTCCATCACCCTCAATAAAAATACTTCACAAGTACTCTTGTGTGGGCTAAACAGATGAATGGATGGCTCAGATGTTAGGCACCTGACACCAAGGCTCCAGTCCTCCAAATTCATGCTTACAGAAATCTGAAGTTCACAGACACTTAGAATTTGGACTGCTAGAATCTCTTGACTGGATGTTGTTCCTGTGGCAGAATAGTAGTTTCCACATCACCAGTAGCTCAGACCTCAAGTCTCATCAGGGTTTGCTAACAAGACATTCCTTGGCTTATTGACATCTCAATCCAGAGAGCACTTCCAAACATTCTTAATAAACCAGTCCTTTACAAGGAATAACTGAAAGAGGTTGGTGTTCCTAACGATCAAGCACTGCTAGGCTAGGGGAGAAGGTGCTAGAAAAAGGAGGAAGTTCATCAGTGTGTTCCTAACAGGTAAATACTGCTGTGAAAAACCATGGAATCTCTCTGGCTTTGTTGGGCTCCACTACTGAATATCTTAGTGCTTAGCCTAAGGTTCCAGATAACTGTACGTGGGCTTTGCTGTTCCAAAAGCAGGTTCTGATTGGAAGCAGTTTTTGCTTTGACAAGAGGAAGTGACAGCAGCAAAGCAAAGGAGCAATTACCATGCTGCTAGGTCTCAGTTGTGTGAAAAGTACAATGACCTCAGTGTTGTAAACTTCCATTACTCACCAAGTGCCTTTGCTGATTGGCCTATACTGGCATTCCAGCTTTGGGTACTGTGGTTTGAAGCCGATGAAAACTGAGGCAAACACCCTGGAGCCTCAAAGACAACTGCTTTTTTCATTGCCTACAGCAACATTCCACCATGTCCCACTGCTGCTCTTTTCATTGCCTACAGCAACAATCTACCATGTCCCACTCCTGCACTTTTCATTGCCTACAGCAACACTCCACCATATCCCACTGCTGCTCTTTTCATTGCCTACAGCAACACTCCACCATGTCCCACTCCTGCTCTTTTCATTACCTACAACAACACTCCACCATGTCCCACTGTTGCTCTTTTCATCTCCAACAACACTCGACCATGTCCCACTCCTGCTCTTTTCATTACCTACAACAACACTCCACCATGTCCCACTGTTGCTCTTTTCATTGCCTACAACACTCGACCATGTCCCACTCCTGCTCTTTTCATTGCCTACAGCAACACTCCACCATGTCCCACTGTTGCTCTTTTCATTGCCTACAGCAACACCCCACCACGTCCCACTCCTGCTCTTTTCATTGCCTACAGCAACACTCCACCATGTCCCACTCCTGCTCTTTTCATTGCCTACAGCAACACTCCACCATGTCCCACTGCTGCTCTTTTCATTGCCTACAACAACACTCCACCATGTCCCACTCCTGCTCTTTTCATTGCCTACAGCAACACTCTACCATGTCCCACTACTGCTCTTTTCATTGCCTACAGCAACACTCCACCATGTCCCACTGTTGCTCTTTTCATTGCCTACAGCAACACTCTAACATGTCCAACTCCTGCTCTTTTCATTGCTTACAGCAACACTTCACTGTGTCCCACAATGAAGTTTACAAAGATACAATCACCCATCTCATGGTATCAAATCATATAGACGCAAAGAATGATCTGCATCACTACATATCTCCAAAAGTCCAGACTAATGACAGCTTTCTTCTGTTTAATTGGCAAAGTTCACACTACTGCATTCGTTTTGCCAGCTGAGAGATTTATTGTCATTGAGTTTGCTGTCCTATTTCAGGTATAAACCCAAGAAATACACCCTAGAAAGTCCACCATTTTTAACCACTGAGTTTATCACTTTCACTGCCAAGGAAAATATTTTCAAAACTGAAAACCACACAGGCTATATTTTCAGGCTTGTTGAGGGGGAAAAAATATTTCCACTGCTCTGCAAACACAAACACACCCGTGAGCACCAATCCTCAGTGAGGTAATGGCAAAGCTCAGGGAGCCAGGCTGCAAGAACTGAGTCTTGCTTATGTGAAAATACATAATTTACAGTCTGAGTGGCTGATTTCTCCGTTCCACAGGTGCTAGACGTGATTCAGCATGAGAAATTTTAATTACTCCATGCAAGTTTTTGTTTCTGTTTGCTGCTACTTACACAATATGCCTGTCAGAAGCCTCTGCTCCTCTTTACTATCTTCTAATTACTTACTAGGATCTTTTAATGGATAGCCATAGTTGTTCCTGAGAGTAGTGAACTGAAAGGACAATGCTGAGGCCCTGGTTTGCAAACCACTAATGCTGCCCTTATGCAGCACGAGGGAGATTGTGGCCCTGGTTCTTGCGTGAAGAGCAGCCAGGCTGTTGCTGGGGGCAGCGTGTTGGATCTGAAAGGATTTGGAAATGGTTTGGGTTTTTTTTTTTCTTAATTAAAAAATACTTTCTTCTTGGTGACAAAGTTGTGTACAAAATATGGGGATGCTAAAGTATTTAGCAGAATGTTTAGTTTTAGAGAAGTAGAGAATCTGTGTTTCTATAGAACTGGTGCCTGGGGCAGGCGAGAGGAGCAGGCATCGATACCTTTGGTTCTTCCCATTCTATTTTACTCTGGTTTATGAAGTTGTCACCTGAAAATCCAACAATTCCAAGTGCACCTATAGGCAAAATGGCTGTTACCATGAGTATAAAGGAGTGGTGGCTTCTAGAAAGCTTTGTCTGTGGGTGTCACACAAAAAAAAAGCTTTCTGAGGACAGTTTGATTTCTCTCCAGTGGAAAATTTCTGTGGACTCGGGATCCACTCTGAGCTATGAAATGATAGCAGTGCTGATCAGATTTGTCCATGGAAAATCTTGGCCTACAAGGAAGCAAAACAAACCTCATTTTCTGCAGGAGAGGACTTTGAAGCTGGTTGTGAAAATAGCAGTTTATGTAAATGAGTTCCAACATCTCACATAAACAGCTTCTGGGCTTTCTACCAGTACTGCCCAGTCTGCAGCAGAGCAGAGACCACACAGAAAAGAGATCTCTGAAGCCTGCAAAGAGAACCAAAAATTGCCCTTAGAAGATATGGGAAGATGCCTGCACACAGACGTCTGTGTGGTCTCAGATTATGATCCCTATCCCTAAATATCTACAGTCTAAGAGCAAAGGTGACGCAACTACCATGAGTTAGATACAACAACTAATGGCAGATGTGGGGCACAGCAAAATTCACACCATACTGAAACTTCTAACAACATCACAGAGGCAACAGTGAAAGCAGAATGAGTCAGGAACAGATCATAAAAAAAAGTCCCCAAAACAAACCAAAGAACTTCAACACCCCCCCCCCCCTCCTCGAATACCATCAGAAGGACCACAGCATGGAGTGGAGGAATCACTGTTTCATAGGAGTTTATGGCTACAGGAATTCAGAGCTTCATTCTGTCCTATCATTCAACACTCTGGGCATCTGATATAAACTATGGGTAAGGCAGCTTTTTCAGGACCTTCTCTTGGAGAAGGCAGACACAAAATCACAGAACCACAGAACCACAGAATCATAGAATCATAGAATCAACCAGGTTGGAAGAGACCTCCAAGATCATCCAGTCCAACCCAGCACCCAGCCCTAGCCAATCAACTAGACCATGGCACTAAGTGCCCCATCCAGTCTTGTGAATATTAATCACATCATTATTTTGTTTCTTTCTGCTTTCAGCTCACCTCTGCTGGAATGGTTAAAAGTAATTTTAATATTATAAAACATCAACCCAGATTGAGTTCCATGCTACAGTTAATTGTGATGTGTTCTTTTGACCAGGTATAATTTCCACCCTGGGCATAACTGTACCTGTAGACTTTAACGATGCTGCTGGTGAACCAGAAGGCCAGAGTAGGCCTACTGAGTTAGAGGAGGCACTGTACCATCCAGTCTTACAAACATAGAATCATAGAACCAACCAGGTTGGAAGAGACCTCCAAGATCATCCAGTCCAACCCAGCACCCAGCCCTATCCAGTCAACCAAACCATGGCACTAAGTGCCTCAGCCAGGCTTTGCTTGAACACCTCCAGGGACGGTGACTCCACCACCCCCCCGGGCAGCCCACTCCAATGCCAATCACTCTTTCCTGCAACAACTTCCTCCCAACATCCAGCCCAGACCTCCCCCGGCACAACTCGAGACTGTGTCCCCCTGTCCTATCGCTGGTCGCTGGTTAGGGGTTGGAAGGGATCTCCAGAGATCAGAGTGCAACCCCCCTGCCAGACCAGGGTTACCTAAGGCAGGTCACACAGGAACGCATCCGGGCAGGTTTTGAATGTCCCCAGAGAAGGAGACTCCACAACCTCTTTGGGCAGCCTGCTCCAGGGCTCAGGAACCCTCACAGTGAAAAAATTTTTCCTTGTGTTCCTGTGGAACCTCCTCTGCTCCAGCTTGTACTCATTACCCCTTGTCCTATCATTGCATATATCTGAGCAGAGCCTGGCCTCATCCTCCTGACACTGCTCTTCATACCTTCATAAACATTAATGAGATCACCCCTCAGGCTCTTCTGCCTCAAGTTAAAGAGTCCCAGCTCCCTCAGCCTTTCCCCAGCAGGGAGATGTTCCACTGCCTTCAGCATGTCTGTGGCTCTGTGCTTGACTCTTTCAAGCAGTTCCCTCTTTTCCTGGGACTCTCCCTAGGCAACAACATCCTAAAACTGCCTGCTGCGAGCAAAGCTGTTACCTCCTATGGTTCTGTGGGACAGGAAAGGTCTTACAGGAGAAGAGCCTGGGAAACAAAAGGATCTATTTCCATGCATACATATCATACTGGTTTCCTATCTACAAGAGAACAAGATACATTTTGACTTCCATACTATCCAATAACAGATAACATGCTCCCGAGCCTCAGAGCTGCTTTGTTGACTTCTGAGTCAACAAAAATGAACTTACCATCAGTGGTAAGTTTTGGGACAGTGCAATTTCAACTGTTTTTTGAGATAGTCTCTGCCTTCCTATGAAATCTGGACATGATGAACCCAACAGGGAAAAAAACAGAGCATACTGAAAACCAACTGCTGGAGCTTATTGAAAACTATGGACACCATCAAAAAATGGGAATGATTTATTGGTCTGTAGCATGTCAGATAATTTCTAGGTCAAAACCAAAATGAAAGACCAGAATTCCTACTACAGCAAAATTCCTCACGATGCTCCACTGTAACATGGTCATTTCTGGAACTGTTATTGCTTGGAATAAATATTCTCCTATCTATCAGGGTTGCAACTCATTGGTGAAGATGACTGACCCAATGCCGCATGGAAGCAAGGGAAAAACTAGGACAGACTTGAGAGAGAGGTGAAACAGCCCTTGGAGGAGGAAGCCTGCAGTGACTAGAGTTGCTTCCTCAAGGTATGGCTTCCCTTGAATGGAGGCATATTCCCACAGTTCAAACTGTTTTCCTAAGCCATGAACATTAACTGCTGAGGGCCTTAGTGAGGCAGAGACACTGAAGGTCCTATTTTACCCTCTTTACTCTGTGACTTGGCTGCGTCTCCAGCAATCCACTCACAACCACTTGCTGAAGAGCTTTTAGTAATGCTCTTGAAAATCAGTGAGAGGAGAGAAAACAAATATTTAGAATGTAGATGTATCACTTTGATATCCATGTAGGATATTGAGGAGACTGTTGGCAAAAACATTCCCAATCTTGCTGGTGTTTTCTGTAGGAGATGGACCAGGACAGCTCAAGGTCCTTAATTTCATACACTGCAATAATTCTAGGTTTGTTCTTGCTGAAATTATACTTTCTTTGTCCCACAATCCAATTGGTATCACCAGTTTGGTCCTGGTGCAGTGGAATGGAATTGATGACACAGGAGGATCCTTGCCCAACCCAAATGAGTCTATGTAATCAATTTTTCAGCTAACACAGATTTTCCTACCTCTCTGGTAACCCTTGCTATGCAAGCAAAGGGATATTCCTTACATTCAAAAAAACAGAACCCTTTGAATGCAAATAAAATGACTAATGCTCCTTTAAGCTCATAGTGGTTCCATGCAGTAACTTAAATGAGAGGCTATTAATTCATCTGTGACTGAAAACCAAAACCAGATGGATTAGCTTGTTTGAGTTCTCACAAAGTAGAGCTATGAGTTATGGTCATGGTGGGGAATACATTTCTTTTTCAGTTGCCTCCTTTTAAGCTTCTCTTTCAGCTGTTTCATTATGTTAGGCTTTCAGAAAATTGTTGCATCTAATCTCTTCTAAAAAGTCTCTTTGAGTGAGAGGCAAGGAGCAGATGCTATTTTCAAATCTGAATATGTAGCTAAAAGATGAAACAGGAGTTTGCTGGGGACAATTCATAAATCCTACATGTTCCATTACTCTCTCTTCTGTCAGAGAACCCAAATTGGAAATACAGTTTCAACAGCAGAGAGATTGGTCTCCTTTTAAAGTCATATTCTTCTTTCTAAGTCTTTACATGGATTTAGGACGAATAAGTGAATGTGATGGTGCTTGCTGTTCACTGCTCTCTCTGTGTACCAGACCATGCCTGGTTAGTCTTTGCTGGGCCTCCTGAGACTACCAAGTAGTGCCCCACTACAGACCCTCTGAGCTAGCAAGCTGCATCAAGCTCCACTTACTGTATTATAAAACCTGAGTCTTGGATATGCTGCCAGGATCATCTTCACTGGTTTTATCAAGGATATTATAGATATCCATCTACAGAACTGAGATACCACCCAGACACTGGATAAGAATAAGTTTAATATGGTTCAGTAATTTCCTTATGCAAACTGCTCTACCGTAAAGCATCTCTTGCCTGTCCTTCTCTTACTCAGGCACTGCCAAAAAACCCAGCCCCATGACAGTTTTAACATGTTTGGTTAAAGCACATTGCTAAAAGGAATTTGGTGAGAATACTGATGAAACAACTTTTTTCATCACAATAAACTGTGGGAGATTTCATATACAAGGCAGCACTTGGCCCTGCATGGCAGAAGGGTGTAAGGCAGGCATGAAGGGAGCACAACATCCATCTGCCTTGCTCTGTAACTTCCATAGTGGCACACAGAATTCCAACAGGCATTCCCGTGGCGGGGTGGCAAGCAGAAGGCCTTGCCATGGCTGCTAGGGAGGTTTCACAGATAATAATCCGTGGAGACAAAGCAGAGAAATGTGATTAATGAGCTGGAATAGCAGAGTCCTGACAAGCACTGCAGCTTGAGCTACAGCGTTCCTTCACACTGCACACATCTGTCACAAACAGGCTCATGAAATCATTTGCCATTTGCTTTATCTGCAGCAGCATTCTTTATGTGCTGACATCATACAAAACGTGCCAGGGTAAGCAAATAGACCCCTATGGCAAACAGCCTGGTCTAACAGCAGCACCTGTCTTCTTAACTTGCGTTGGCCAAGGGCTAAGCTGATGAAAATGCCCGTAGCCTGGGTGAGATGTTCTCACAAGCATCTTTGCAGTCTAGCCCTCTTGCTCAAAGTTAGCCTGACTCACAGAGTTAGGTGGAGAGCTCCAGTTTAAAATGTAGTAGTGGTGGAAGGATGGGGGGAAACTGCTGCTTCCAAATCAGCAGCTCCTTCTAGCATAAGTCAGTTCAGACTAGCTCTGCTGTTCTCCGAGGATCTGTTTTAAGCCAGCATAAGTCAGAGGACACTGGCCCTTTGGACCAACCCTGACAGGCACTTACATGCCTATCTTCTACACACCTGATCCATTTCTTCTCCACTTCATAGTTTCACTCATCTGATCAGCCTTCCTACTCTGGCTTTTGAATTCTACTAGCTCCTTTCTCCTGCCATCACTCAGCCTTGCCAGAGTTGGGGCTGCTCAGTCTGAAGAGGAGAAGGCTCTGAGGAGACTTTACTGTGGCCTGCTTGAAGGAGACTACAAGAAAGCTGGTGAGGGACTTCTTAGAATGTTAGGTAGTGACAGAACTAGGGGGGATGGAGCAAAACAAGAAGTAGGTAGATTCACATTGGATGTTTGGAAGAAGTTCTTCACCGTGAGGGTGGTGAGACACTGGAACAAGTTGCCCAGGGTGGTGGTGGAAGCCCCATGCCCAGAGGTCTTTAAGGCCAGGCTGGATGTGGCTCTGAGCAACCTGAGCTAGTGCGAGGTGTCCCTGCCCATGGCAGGGAGTTTGGAATTAGATAATCCTTGAGGTCCCTTCCAGCCCTGAACAATTCTATGATTCCATGATATTCAGGCAGTGTTATAATCCCCCTCATGCTCATGCTGTCTTTTTTTTTCCACTTTTCTTCTTACCTTCAACTTCTAGACCTCTAACTTAAACCAAAGATTTCCATTCTTTTAATTTTATGGGAAGTTTTGACAATGTGGTGCTTTCCTTAAAACACTCACTGCAGTAATTGGAGACCCTCTGCTCCACAATAAAACTATTTTCTAGCTCTCATTCCATGGAGGGAAGCTCAACAACACAACTCCTAGGCTTGTAAAAAGAAGACCATAAAAAGAAACAAAATAGAGATCATTAATTTCATAATTCATCATTAGAAAAAGGCTCAGGAGTTTGAAAACTTGAGGCTGGCGAGAATCCTAAATCCACTTTTCTTCTGCAGTCTTCCTTGGAGTGGTTGTTTAATTAGATAAATTTGATGAGAAAAGCATCATGCACCCCAGGCAGGCACCAGTTTTAGAGTAAATGCCCTAAGTGCTTCCAAGTGAAAGGGAACAATTTGTCTTTTCATGGATTAAGTAGAATAAAGCTTTCTTCATGAATTTAAACTTTTCACTCCTGCTTCTAGGATTAATTCGATATTTCTGCAATTAATTCTAGGATTCCGTTTCAGCCTTCCGATCCTCACCCCTCTTGGCACCCTCCATGCTGACCCTCCCAGAGAAAGGTTGGCTGACATCCATCCAGTGACACCCACACCACCCTCCTACAATGCCAGGACACCATAAAAAAAAAGATTCATAAAATCTGCAGGCCCCCGAACCTTGTCACTCTGCCAGCAAGGGGAAAAACAGAGTCACAGAAAAGGGGATGGTACCAACAACAGAAAAATTAGGAAAGAGCTGGAAGACATGAAAGGGTTGTGACTGCTGAGGTAATGCACCTGGTTATCTCCTCAGTACCTTCTAGTGACATCAGTAATGACAGCACGAAGACAGCAGGCTGCACTACTACATGGAACTCACCTACCAGAAGTCTTTTCTTACTTGCTGAGTAGAGTACGACTCCCTTGGTGTTCCTTTACTCACCCTACATCCTTCTCTTCCAGCCCTTCCAGGACACAGTGCATGCCACCTAGAGGAAATGTTTCTCTTTCCTCTGTGCTCCCATGTGTTCTACACTCCTCTTTGATCTCCCTACCCTTAGCACTTTCTCCTCTGATCATCCCTAACCCTCAGCCTCCAGCTGTACAACCTGTTTCACTTTCACTGTGTATCCCTTTGGCTTTTGCCTTGTGGTTTTATCACACTACTGAAACTATTCACCTGCAATAGCCTTAACTGAAGCCTTCTTCATCTCTGATTCTGATCCACCTCTTTCTATTCTCTTGAAATTCTGAGTGAGCTTCCTAAATTCAGTTTAGGCCTTCTGCTCTCTCATGATGTACCCCTCAATCAGACAGATTGTCTGTATTATGGTCACAAAATCAGAAACAAAAGTGTTCAAGATTCTACCTGCCCAGGTCAGCTCAGTTCTTTCTGCAGTAATTTCTGAACAATAACTATGTACATTTTCTTAAAAAGAGGGCCTTAAAAAGCAAAGCTATGCCACATCCTCTCCACAAAACTCAGTTCCAGTGCTTTGCACTCTTTGCTCACTCCCTTTATATTTAGAAAGCTTTTCACAGTATCAGTTCCAAAGCTCCCTAAGCTGTATTTTGAGTCTTTTTCTTCTTGAGTTCTCCCAGCCAACATGGAGCACAGCTTGTAACCCTCTTCTTTCAGCAACCTTTTACATATTTGAATCCTCTTATCTCATCCCTTTTCTGTCTTCTGTTGGTTTAGACTAAACAAATTCAGATCTTTCAAGCTTAAACTTAAGGCATACTTCTAAACCTCTCATGGTTTTACATCTTGTGGGTTCTCTTGCTGTCTTTCCTGAAGCAGCAAATTCAAACCTGGGCAGAGGATTTTCACTGAGACCTCGTGAGCAGTGAGGAAGGTGGCAATGTGAGGCGGGGGAGGGTGTTGTTTGGAGTTTTTGTAAAGCATACAGAGGTTCTGTGCTTTTTAACAAGAGAGAGAATCTTCAGTGGCTTTGGGGTGTGCTGTTTCCCCTTTTAGCTCTTGCCCTAATGCAATGGGTTCAGAGTAGCTGTCTATCATGCTAGAAGGGAGCAAACTCTCTTTTTTTTGGCTTGCAATGTACTTTGAGAGTGTTTCTTGAATACAGCTTTGAACTCATCAACGCTTCCAAAAATTATCTATGGGCATCAGTTTGAGCAGAACTGATAGAGAAGAAAAAATGACCTGTTTTTCACTTGCTGTTAGGGGATGGGGAAAGAAGAAACTGCTTTCAAAAGTTTGTTTCTGAGGCACAGCTCTGTCTGGATTATGAGCACAGTTGAATCATAGAATCAGTCAGGGAATGGAAGGGACCACAAGGATCATCTAGTTCCAATACTCCTGCCACGGGCAGGGACACCCTACCCTAGATCAGGAAGGTGAGGAAGTTGTCACTTTGAACTGATATGTTTCTGAAAGTCTTATTTCTCCTCCTACCTCTTCTTTCTTCTGCAGTGTCCAGTTCTGAAAACAAACTGGCAGATGTTATCTTGGATCAGCTTGTGAGACTTGTAATGTCCGGAGTGCAAAGAGACTTCGGCTGTTTAGGTTAGGAAATGAGATGCAGACAATCTGATAAATAAACAGTGTTTGTTACTGCAGTTTAAAGTGTGCTCTGGATCTCTTTTCAAAATCCCCCTAGGAGGAGTTGAGCATGAATATTAAACATGTGATGCTAATTTGGGAGACCTCAATGGCAAAGTTAGACTTGTCTTTAACCATTTTTCTGTTGTAACAAAGGTGAATGTTTCTGAACTGTAACCATATTAAAGAAACAATATCAAGAAGTTTGATTTACAGAGAAATTCACTCCAGAGACACTCATAAAACCTAAATCTGCAGAGATGAGCAAGAATAACAGCATTCAGAGTAGTGTGAATTGGAATATTTTATCATTTCAATTTAGATGTTTTTCTTAATCAGCTGATACACAATTACCCAGTTTGGCTTGAGATAAGACAGAGTAGAAAGATATTATAGTCAGGTAATTAATCATACAATGTCAGAGGTTGGAAGGGACCTGGAAAGATCATCCAGTCCAACCCTCCTGCCAGAGCAGGATCACCTAGAGTTGGTCACATAGGAACGCATCCAGGTGGGTTGTGAATGTCTCCAGTGAGGGATACTCCACAACCTCTCCAGGCAGCCTGTTCTGTCACCTACACAGTGAAAGTTTTTCCATAGAGAATCATAGAATGGTTTAGGTTGGAAGGGATCTCAAAGATCATCCAGTTCCAACTCCCTGACATAGGCCTTGAGCAACCTGTTCCCAGTAGAATAGGTCGCCCAAGGCTTCATCCAACCTGGCCTTCAAGACCTCCATGGAGGGAGCAGCCACAACCTCCCTGGGCAACCTGTGCCAGTGTCTCACCACCCTCAGTGGAAAGAACCCTTTAATAATATCTAGCTTGAATCTCCCCTCTGCCAGTTTAAACCCACTACTCATTGTCCTGTCATTACAAGACCTTGTCAATAGTCCCTCCCCAGCCTTCCTGTAGGCTCCCTTCAGATGCTGAAAGGCCACTATAAGGTCTTCTCGAAGCCTTCTCCTCTCCTGGCTGAAGAGCCCCAACTCTCTCAGCCTGGCCTCATAGCAGAGCTGCTGCCGCCCTCTGATCATCTTTGTGGCTCTCCTCTGGACTGGCTCCAACAGTTCCATGTCCTTCTTGAGTTGGGGGTTCCAGAACTGCACACAGTATTCCAGGTGGGGTCTGAGGAGAGCAGAGTAAAGGGGGAGAATCCCTTCCCTTGCCCTGCAGGCCACACTGCTCTTGATGCAGCCCAGCACACGGTTGGCTAGCTGGGCTGCATGTGCACACTGCTGTCTTGTTCCCACGGAACCTCCTCTGCTCCAGCTTGCACTCATTGCCCCTTGTCCTGTCACTGGACATCACTGAGCAGAGCCTGGCTCCATCCTCCTGACACTCACCCTTCACATATTGATAAACATTAATGAGGGCAGCCCTCAGTCTCCTCTTCCCCAGCGCCTGCATTGTAATGGTTATGGGGTTATACATTTAGAGTTAGGTGGCATCCAAATGGCACTTCCTTCTCCAGCAGCATACAGATTCCCAGTGCAGCACTAAGGCATCATTTCACTATTAATTGTGTAGCACCGTGTGGCACCCTGCTTCTCTGCCATGGCTATGTGCACTACACAGCACAGCAGAGACCAGCATCCATGGCTCCAGTGACACACATAGCCAGGCAGAAGGAGGAACCACCAGAGACCAGAAACCTGCTCTGCATGTCCACCAAGAGATGGGAACAAGCATGGTAGGACAATTCGATTCATAAAAAGCCAACAAAGACTTTTTTCCCTACTGTGACAAAGGGAAGGGGAGGATTTAGCATGCAGTAGGTGAATTTTGGAGCTAGCTCCTTATAGTCTCCTAAGAGCATGGTGACTACATCCCTCGCTGTCCTTTGGGACTTGCATATAATCATAATTTGGCCCTCAAGGGAGAAGACAGATACCCACTGAGTCACCAGGAACGTTTCCTGTATTGCTTTGGATTTGTCTTGAGGCAACTCCCTTCCAGCTATGCAGGAAGCATCATTTCCAGCAGACAGAGGTGATTCAGAACCCATAAAACGGTCATTTTTCCAAGCCATGGAGAACCTTCACCAAATGAGTTATCATTTACACAGCTTTCAGTGCCACATTTGAATTAAAATTCAAATCCTAGTGAAAAGTGCTCACCAAGAAGCAGTAAGTCATGAAACTTCTCACTGTTCTGAAGAGGAACACCTCATACTTGGCATGACTTTTTTTACTAGCCTTGCTCTCTTCATCACTCTTTGTTTTTAATAGTGAATTTTAAAACAATCAAGCAATTTGGTTGCAGAGACTGAGCTATCCTTTGCAGTTCTTATCTCTTACAATAGAGAGAAGCCTGATCAATACCCCTCAGAATATAGTCAATACCCAGGTCCTGGCAGTGGCAATATCACAGATAAGCTTATCTGAGAGGAATTAAGTAATCTGGTTTATTTTGGCTATGAAACAACAGTCAGCAGAAAATACCTTTCAGATTTACTCTCTTTATCCTAAATTAATGAGATGCTGACTGATGCATTATGAAAGATGCTGCCAAAATTCTCTACACTTGTACCAGACTGCAAACTCTCCAGTCAAGGCTGCTGTATTTATCTGTCCATATTCACCCTGTTTTCCTGTACCTTGTTTGAAGTCTCCAAGTGTGACTACCACGGAACTGGATCAACTAATAGGAATACCGATAGAGTTGTGGAAGTTATAGCAGTAACTCACAGATTCCTGTTTGTAGTTTGAAACCTTTTCTGCAGCTTCTTCCCTGGGTCATCATAAATAATGAAAATACTGATGTTACCTCTTGTTTCTTTCTGATCCATGTTTCAGACCTAATGCTTTTAATTTTTATTAGTCCCTTCATTCCCTGAAGGACAGATTCACAACACTGATACTGTTCATATTTTACGTATTACTCTTTAAATAAAGTTATTCAGTAAATCTTACCTTTTCACAAAGGGCAAGATGTGCTCTACAGCAAGTTTTCTCAGTGAGACTGCAGCTGTTAGGAAGATCCAGTCATGGACCAACTCTGCCCCTGTAAGAGAGGGAACAACAAACCACTAACTGTAGTGGGGGATTCTGAATGCTGCCTACTCTATGCAAGAGCATCCTAATTTCTCCTTTCTTATAGCCAGATGCAGCTAGTTAGAAAATTTCACCTGCTTAAATCTAGTTCATAGGATTCCATCAGGAGAAAGCCCAAGGTATCAGTGGAATGTCATAAGTTTTATCCCTCGTATGAACAAGAGGGAAGGGAGAATTGCAGGCAGAAGTCAAGGTTGCAAGTGTCATATGCAGCAGCTAAACCTGCCAAGGTTGGTATAATCTCTGTGTGAGCTATGTCAAAGGTCTTTTTCCTGAAGTCAGCTTAACTCTTCTGGAAGCCAGATCAACCCATATTTGTTTGAAAGTTGTGAGCTGTCATTACCTCCAAGTAGATGTGTTTTGTTGGTAAAGATGCACACACAGGGAAGATGTGCTTTGTATTTCACTAAGGCTGTATGGGTGGCTAGTGAATAGAGCTCAGCTCTGCTCTGCTCCACCTGATCATGCTACCAAATACTTTGTGACTAATAACATTGGGGAAAAAAACCCAAGCCTCAACAATTAAGGCTTTGGCAATACTTTGTATTACTGTTATATAAAAGCTATCAAATCTTTTGTTGAAGTAAGGACTGAGAGCCCAGCAGATCCTCTATGGCTCTTGGAAAGTGCCTTGTACAACTTACTGGGACATCGTGGATGGAGTGACCTCATTACTGTCTACAACTACCTGAAGGGAGGCTGTAGCCAGGTGGGGTTGGTCTCTTCTCCCAGGCAACCAACAATAGAACAAGGGGACACAGTCTCAAGTTGTGCCAGGGGAAGTATAGGCTGGATGTTAGGAAGAAGTTGTTGGCAGAGAGAGTGATTGGCACTGGAATGGGCTGCCCTGGGAGGTGGTGGAGTTGCTGTCACTGGAGGTGTTGAAGAAAAGCCTGGCTGAGGCACTTAGTGCCATGGTCTGGTTGATTGGGTAGGGCTGGGTGCTAGGTTGGACTGGATGAGCTTGGAGGTCTCTTCCAACCTGGTTGATTCTATGATTTCTATGATTCACCTTCAAAAAGGGATTCAGTGTCCAAGTGTCATTGTGTTTATATCACAACAGGGGTCCAACCTCGATTACCCTCTGGGGACACTGGGGACAAAAGCCTTTATTTAGGTTGATAACATTGAAGACAAGCATGAGGGAGAACAAAATACCGTCTGTTTTTCTGCCCACTGCACTCACAGAGATGGCAGATGCCCTCTTCACTTATATGCTCTTATTTTTACCTGTATTTGCATTCTTCCAAGCCCACAAAACTGGTTACATCGAGTGGATAGCCGCAGCCATGCTTATCTCGGGTCTCTACTCCTGGGGGCGGTGACTTACCAGCAGCCTCCCTGCCTGAAAGGAGCAGAACCCCTCCACAGGGAACGAAGCCAGCCCGTCCCGCCGGAGCGCTCCGCTCAGCCAGGCCCGCCCCGGCCCGGCGGCCCGCCCGCAGGGAGCCCTCCCTCCCCGGCCGGGGTGGGGCCTACCCGGCGTTAGGGCCGCGGAGCTGCCGCGGCTGCTGCTGGAGGCGGCCGTGGGCACATCGCACATAAAACCGCGCGGCTCTGCTCGGCGAAGGCTTCATTGCTTCTCGCCCACGGGGCTCACCTTGCGCGGCAGCTTGGCCATGGCTCAGCGCCCCACTCCTGTGAGCCGGTCCTGAGGAGCAGCAGAGCTGCCGCGCTTCGGACGGACCAAGCTGACCTTGACTTTGCGGCTTTGTACTGCAGCCACCTTCCTTCCATCTACTGCTCCTTCCCGCTGCGCCCGCGGAAGCTCTGCTCGGGGCTGAAGACGCTTCCCCGCCCGTGTGTGCATAAAGCTCGACCTTCCCTTCCCTCGCCGCACCGCGATTGCACCTTCCCCGCCTCCTCCCCTCGGGCCGGGCGGGCTGCAACTCCTTCTCGGCCGCTGTCCCCGTCAGCAGCCCGCCGAGGATGCGGCCGTCGCTGCTGAGCCCCTTGCTCCTGCTGTGTCTCATCTGCAGCCCGGGCGCCGCGGACCTCCTGGCGGCCCGAGCGAAGTGCCCGACCCGCTGCGATGTCTCCAAGTGCCCCAGCCCCAGCTGCCCCAGCGGCTACGTCCCCGACCGCTGCAACTGCTGCCTCATCTGCGCGGCGGGTGAGGGGGACTCCTGCGGCCGTAAAGAGGACCCGCCTTGCGGGGACAGCCTCGACTGCCGCTACCCCATGGGCAAGCGTTTCGCCAAGGGGGTCTGCCAGTGCAAGCTCAGCGCCCAGGTGTGCGGCAGCGACGGCCGGACCTACGACAACATCTGCCAGCTGAAGGCGGTGAGCCGCAAGGCGCTGCAGCACGGCCTGCCCGCCGTCGCCCATGTCCAGAAGGGAGCCTGTGAATCGGGTAGGAACATGGCAGGGCCTGCCCGGTGGGCAAAGGGCAGTGGGTGCACAGCGCGGGGCCGGGATGCTTTCCACACCAAGAAAAATGACGATCCTGCTCTAGCAGGAGGGTTGGACTAAGATGATCTTCAGATGTTCCTTCCTATCTAACTTACCCTTCAGTGATTCTGCGTGACCTGGGAAGATTGGGTGGTTCTAGGGGTGGCAAGAGGCTGCAAAGTCAAAAGCTCCTCACCTGTCTGCCAGGGGGATGGCTGTGACGTGGGGATGGTGCTCAGGTCCTTTTCGCACGGCAGAAATTCCCCTTGAACATCAATGCGGGCTAGAGGCTTCACTGTGGTGGCATGGCTGTGAGCACCCTAGTGGCATGGTTGTGGGCACCTTGGCATGGCTGTGGACACTTGGTGTGCTGCATGCTGCTGCAACGCTCCGGTGAGCAGGAAGTGAATGCATCCTGACAGCACAATCTTCTGTTTGCAGTAGCGTACTAGGGCCTGTGCTCAGATACTGTGATATGCTGTGGCAGCTGCAGGCTGGAAGGTTTTGCTTCAGACAGTTTAGTAATCATTGAAGTTAGTAGTTTTTAAAACTGTTATTAAAGTGGATCATAGAATCATAGAATCAGTCAGGGTTGGAAGGGACCACAAGGATCATCTAGTTCCAGCCTCCCTGACATGGGCAGGGACACCCTACCCTAGATCAGCCTGGCCACAGCCTCATCCAGCCTGGCCTTAAACACCTCCAGCCATGGGGCCTCAGCCACCTCCCTGGGCAACTCATTCCAGCCTCTCACCACTCTCATGCTCAACAACTTCCTCCTCACCTCCAGGCTAAACCTACCCATCTCCAGCTTTGCTCCATTCCCCCCAGTCCTGTCACTCCCTGATAGCCTGAAAAGTCCCTCCCCAGCTTTTTTGTAGGCCCCTTTCAGATCCTGGAAGACCACAAGAAGGTCACCTGGGAGCCTCCTCTTCTGCAGACTGAACAGCCCCAACTCTTACAGTCTGTCCTCATAGCAGAGGTGCTCCAGCCCTCTGAGCATTCCTGTGGCCCTTCTCTGGACACACTCCAGCACATCCACATCCTTCTTGTAATGGTGGCTCCAGAACTGGATGCAGTACTCCAGGTGGGGTCTCAGCAGAGCGGAGTGGAGGGGGAGAATCACCTCTCTTGCCCTGCTGGCCACACTTCTCCTGTTCCAGCCCAGGCTCACGTGGGCCCTCCGATCACTTCATGGAGATGTCACACTGCTAATACCTTTTCACATACTCAGATAATTTTAAGGGGTTGTTTCAGCTCCCTTTCTCACTGCATTCTTGGAAAGAAAATTCATATGCATAACAGAGCTTTAAACCACACATTAGTGTTTCCATTAAGTCAGGTGAACCACTAACCACTCAATTTATTCATCCATAGCAAGCCTGACAAAACTATTGGGAGAGGTCAAAGGGAGAAGAGCTACTGTTGTGGCCTCTCTTTGAGTTGGGCACCTTTCATATATCCCACTCTTGAGAAGAAGTAAACTGTGGTGCAGAGAGGGAGGAGCTCAAGAGAGTGCCTTTAGGAGTGCCTTGTCAAAGCCAAGAGCTGCTCAGGATGCCAGCCTGGAGCAGCAAATGATCACTGTCTCCAGTGTTTTGTAGCTGTGACTTGCTGTTTGCCTGTTCCTTTTCACATCAGCATCCGTTAGCTCTAGTACTCCTAATACTTGGTTGGAGCTGATCCACATGAAATAATCAGAGTGTGAGCTAGCCTGCAGCTAAGGGATGAGTGCTCAGACTTTAGTATATATGACATTTTCTTTAAGGAATCCTCCTGAATCTACTGTTAATAGGCTTAGGAATTTGGAGCCATGAAGTGGAAGTAACACTTTATTTTTTCCAGGCGACTATTCTAGTGTTCACTTTATTTTGGCTTTATTTTTCTTGTCCCAGAAAACCTCAGCTTAGTTGAAGCATCTGTTTCTCTGTTAAGTTTTGAATTTTTTTATTCAGTTCTACAGCTGGACAAACTGAAGCTCAAAGAAACCAAATGCCTTGCTCAAGGTCAGACTGAGTTGGTGGTTGAGCCAGGAATAGAACTCAATGATGGTTTTTCTTTTTGGTGTTTTGTTGTTTTTTTTAGACAATGACATGCAATGGCTGTAATGAGAGGTTTATAAGAAAGTTGAGAGTTTAAAATTACTCTCTTCCCTGTTCTTGAAAGCAATCTGGCCTTAGATGACTCAAGAGTGAAAGGCAAGCTAGTTGTGTCACTTAAGCATACATACATTAAATCAGTCTCAGTAGCCTTGCATAGTGACTTAGGCCAATTTCAGAACACGCAGTTTTTGACACCACTACTCCTGTCCATTTCCAGTTGCTTGTGTGGGATGCTGAGATCTCCTGTAGTGTCATCAAAACCTTGCAGCTGCCTCCGGCTGTATGTAGGGAAATGCACTGCTGGAAAGACAAACTCTAGTCACATTCCTTTACCGATTGTTTTCCTTGTGTCTGAGTTTGTTTTGAGCCCCTGCAGGTGAGGCTGGACGTTGTACAGTGTTGGGTATCGGAGCATAGCACTTCCCAGGCTGGCTACCTGGAAAGAGATGTTCTTGTTGGGTCTCCTTATGAGAGTCACTTGGGAAGGAGGAGTGACAAGCATCTGAAGGCAGTGAGGTGCCTGTGCTGGAATGCATGTGCCAGTCTGACTGTGTGACTGCTGCACTGCACAAGAGAGCCCCTTTGGTGCTGGTTCCCCAGATTGTTCTCGTCTGTGCACGGTAGACATCCATTGTATAAACAAATTGCCTGAACCATAATGTGGCATTAAACTCACCAAGGCTTTATGGTCAGTGCACAGCTATGCAACTTGATCTTAATGCTGAATTCATCAGAAAAGCTGCCCATGGACCTATGTTTCCAGCAGATGTTTCTGTTTTTTAAGCAGAGACATTATAATCTTTTATTTGTCTTTCATTTCTTCCCGTGAAAGCATAGCTGGGACAGTGTTTATCCCTGGCCATCAGATCTGCCAGGTTGCAGTCCTCCCTTAGACATAATAATTTTGCTGAACACCCATCTTTTTTGAAGCTGGTTTTAAAAGGGGGATGGGGACACACACACAGAGACTTAAAAAATGAGTTTCCCAGGCTGAAAGGTTCTTAATGAATTCAAATTTGAGGGGTTTAATACAATGCATTGCTTTTAAGAAAACACTGAATGTGATTTGATTTAATTCTGTAGGGAGTAACTTGGCAGATACTCAGAAAATTTGAAATATAAATGGGTCTGGCTTTATTTTCTTCAGTGGGATTATGACAGTTTATTTCTTTTGTCTTTTCATAGTAGATTAATTCTACAAATGCTTTGGAATTCCTGTTTAGAAGCAGCGTTAATTCTAATTCTGCAAGAAAGTAGGTGAACCTATTGTTAGATGAACTCAGAGCTGTAGGTGACACTACTGTCCAAGAAAAGCCTTAAGCTATCAGTAAGGATATTCCTATCTGACAGGCACTTAGCTTTGTCTCTGTAAATCCAATGCAGTTGGAGCTCACAGAGCTGGAAATGTAAGATCCCATTTTACAGAACAAGATGAACACTAACTCCAGTTAGTGCACCTGTATCCAAATCTGGATTTTGAGTGTTCTGTGAGAGGAGCTGGAGAGCTTCTGAAGATATATGGAGCAAAGCTGAACGTGGGGAGATTCAGACTGGATGTGAGGAGGAAGTTCTTCACCATGACAGTGGTGAGACCCTGCAATGGGTTGCTCAGGGAGACGGTTGAGGCCCCATCCCTGGAGGTGTTTAAGGGCAGGCTGGATGGGGCTCTGGCCAGGCTGATCTAGGGTAGAGTGTCCCTGCCCATGGCAGGGGTGTTGGAATTAGGTGATCCTTGTGGTCCCTTCTAACCCTGACTGATTCTATGATCTAATCACTTAGTTCAGAAGATAGAGTGGGAGTTCAGATCTGCTGAAAAGCAGCTTGTGCCATGGTCTGGTTGATTGGATAGGGCTGGTTGATAGCTTGGACTGGATGATTTTGGAGGTCTCTTCCAACCTGGTTGATTCTATGATTTGTGGTAGTGGAGATAATTGGGGAAATCTGGAGAGAGCTAAAGAGTCATGCAGTGTAAATTTGGTTTTGCTTGAAGTACAATCTTATTGCAGCACCTTTGACATCTTGGTTATACAAGAGGTAGTTAATTGGATTAAATTACAGCTTTTTGCCAAGATAAATTAGCTTTGGCTAGTGTGAGATGATTCTGAACATGCAGTAATAAACGTGGAAAATAATGGATTGAGAGACCTTTGAGAACATGTGTGGCAAATCTCAGTAGGTCAATAGGTCACAACGCACAAAGCTGCTGGAAACTTGAGAGCTTTTGCTTCCTCAGGCCAGCAGAGGTCCAAAAGCTGCATGGAGCTCTGTAAGGCAGCAAGAGCAGCTTGGGGAGATGGGGAGGTAAGAAGGCACATATTTAGTGTTTTAGAAAGGACAGGAGCAGCAGCTAGTGTCTGCCAACTAAAGCAAACCAAAGGGTAGATGAAAGGTCTGACATAAAGCCCTTTTTCTACTACTAGTTACACCACCTGCTTCCAGGGTCACCTTACACAGCTTGCACCATACTGGCTGTTGCTTCCCTCTTCAGTTTGCCAAGCTGCAGTTCTTCCTTTTTAAAGGATATTGAGAACTTCTGATGAAAACCAGCACTTAACATTTTAGTGCATAATAATTAATTAATGATAATCAACATTCTAGTTCCCTTAAACAGTCTGAGAGTAAATGTTAGCTTACAGTTACATCTTACAAGTCAACAGCTTGAGTTCCTGGCATGGCATATAATGGTTAAAGCTTCACATCACTCCCAGCTTGCAGGAAATGATTCAAGGCAGATGAGTTTCTATGGAGGCATCTCAACTTTGTAAGTCAATGTCCTGTCATCAGAAATGAGTCCCCACCAGACAACAGTAAGAGCAGCTCATCTCTGATCAGGAGATCTTCAGCTGCACCTCTCCTACAAAGTTTCTATTACTTCTGTTGCTCCTTGGTTTCAGCTTTCCCTTTAATATGGAGTGCAGATTTGAATTTGTTCAGGTCTGAATATTCTTGTCCTGTGACCCCAGTATAGAGGTCCTGGACTTGTGCTCAGACTAAAGAATAATAACTTTCAGTGTGGTATGGAAAGAGGACAAGATGTGCTTCAGTTTTAGTCTGCTCTCTCTGTTGCTGCATTTTGTTTTCCCTGTCTCTCTCCGTTTTACATCCATCCACTGCTTTTTTTCAGACTTCTTTTCTCTGCCTACCCCAGATTTTACCTGTCAAGTCACTGCCTCCTCTGATGTTTCTTCCCTGGAGACTAGTTGGGAGTGGTGCAAACCTGACTTTGTCAGATGCCTTCCTCTGCTTTTGGCCATGTGCAGTGCTGGATTTGGTTGCCCTAACTCACATGGAGCTATGCTGGTTTCCACCAACTGGAAGTGTGCATTTACTGTGCTTTCCTCCCCTTGCTCTGTGCTAGCTCACCAGCTGAGTGTCTAGCCAACTGCCTTTCATAGATGATAAGTGTGATGATAATGTTCCATCCCATCAGTGGACACTGCTGCGTGTGCAGGCTGCCATACTACATAATCAGGCAAGCTGCTTGTGAACTGAGGGTGAGAGAAATCTTCAGTGGCTCAGGAAGACAAATGAGTAACAGCAAATTGTGCTTACATCTGGCTGTTCTCTGTGATTCCTGTTTGCAGTGTCTCCTTCAAGCTAAGCAGTGACACAGTTGGGTAGAGGGATTTGTCAGAGCACGTGAGACTGTCCATGAAAATAATAGACCCAGTCTGGGCCTGCCAAGTTGTTCTTCTGTTTATACCATCTCACATAAAGGTAGCTTGTTCAATGCAAGCAGTTTCTTTCCCCTCAGAAATAAACCCTATAGCCAGGAACAGGAAAAGGAGCTCACTGACTTCTGTGGAGAAGTGCCTAATTGTCTTCATCTGGTTTCTTCAATACTTTTTTCCTTGGTACCAGTGTTGGCTTCAGTCCAGAAGTTCCTGTCTGCGCTTCAGGTCTTTTATATGCCGTGGTAATGTAAGGCCTTCACTTTCTGACTCCGTACAGCCTTTTAACACTTCATTGACACAGCTTTCTAACAGACTGTAGGGACCATAACAACTAATTCTGTCACGCACTCTCTTAGGAACTCATTCAAAGAACAGAATCAGTGAGATGTGTAGGTTAGACTCCATTGTTCTGTAATCTTTATATTCACCCCAAGTTGCTGTAATCTTTATAGTCATCCCTTCAAGTTGCAAGGTTTAATGGTCAGTAAAATACCTGTAGGTAAGGACTGGTGAAGATTATCTTTGAAGTAAGAACTCCACTACATCAAAATGCATGAGAACTCTCAAATGTCTCCTTTCTGTGTGCTTCTTTTTGTGTGTGATGCCTCCTGCCTACTTCTGTGGTAAAGACAGAATCTCTATCTGGGCTATATTTCTCGTATGTGATGTAGAAATAGGCAGTCCCTGAGGCCTTAAAGACCAGGTGCTGACCTGGTACACAAATGCTGATGTGGAGGATGATCATCCTTCGGCATGAGTTGAACTCAGAGCAAGTCATGATGGTGCAAAGCATAACTTCTGAGGAGTTGATTCTGATGAGAAATTAGAAGTTAGAGCCTCTCCATCCTGACTAAATGGCAAGGAAAGATTCACATCTGTGAGCAAGGAGGATTGCTCTTTGAGTCTAGTAATATGTCCCTGACTAAATGGCAAGGAAAGAATCACATCTGTGAGCAAGGAGGATTGCTCTTTGAGTCTAGTAATATATCCCTGACTAAATGGCAAGAAAAGAATCACAGCTCCTGGGTGAGCAGTGTTTGAAAAAAGCCCAAAGTGTTAGTGCTGTGTCTGATTACTGCTTGTTTACTCCCTTCCCTGGACCACATAGTTCCTACTCAAGCATCAAACTGTGAGCAAGGAAGATTACTCTTTGAGTCTAGCAATATATCTCTAGCATGGTGATGTGTCCCCGTGGATTAGGGACTGCAGAAGAGTACGACATTATGGCATGAACAGTGTTAGTACCTTGTGATGTTAGAATCCAGGATGCTGTGACATTGAAACCAGGATGCTATGGGGTTTTTTTTTCCCCCACCCTGAGATCTTCATTGCACAGAACTCTGTTCAGCATTCAGAGATGCTGTGTGTAGTGCTGCCCTGGCTCTTGGCAGAACACTTAGGATTTACTCATCTATTGCTACATCCATCTGCTTGCAGCAGCTTAAATGTGAGTTTGCAAAGCCTTTCAGGTACAAAGGTTGCCATTTACAGTAGGTTTCTAATGTGCCTCCTTCAAAAAATCCTAACAGCTTCCCAGATGCTGCAGCTCTGTTTAAGTCAGCACTTTTTAGACCATAGAGTGCTGCGTCTAGTTTTGGACCCCTCAATACAAGAAAGGCACTGGCGAACTGGAGTGAGTTCAGAAGAAGGTCATGGGGATGGTCAATGGGACTAGACATCCCTCAGCTTCTTTTCACAGACGATAACTGGGCTTGCTCAGCCTGGAGAAGACAAAGCTTCAAGGAGGACCTACCAGCAGCCTTCCTGTACTCAGTGAGGAAGCTGTGAGGCTATGTAGTTATGAGGCTAGGTACTGTGAGGGTCCCAGAGCACTGGCACAGGCTCCCCAGAGAGGTCGTGGAGTCTCCTTCTCTGAAGCCTTTCAAGGCCTGTCTGGATGTGCTCCTCTGTGATCTGTGTTAGATAGGATTGTCCTGCTGTGCCAGGGGGGTTGGACTCAATGATCTCCTTGGGTCCCTTCCAACCCCTAATATCCTGTGATCCTATGATCCTGTAGTTTGCAGTGAGAGGACAAGAGACAATGGGCATGAGCTGAGACATCTATCTCAGCAAGAGGGATTCAGACTAGATACCTCATGGAGGACTGTGAAGCAGAGGGACAAGCTGGCTGGAGAGTTTTGGGAGACTCCATCCCTGGGGGTTTGCAAGTCCCATCTGGGCAGAGCCTTTTAGCAGCCTGGTCTGCCCTTGCAGCTGACTCAGCTTTCAGGGACTTCCTGAGGTCTTTTCAGCCTGACATCCTATGGCCCCACGGGTTTTGGTTAATAGTTAGCTGTTGTCCTGAGAAATCTACAAAGCTTGTAGATTGCCAAGAAAATCAAAGAACCTACAGCCAAGTGATGCAGATGTTTAATTTTCTCAGGATCAAGGAAAAAGCTGTATAAATTTTGAACTATGATAATAACTTTGATTCCTTTGCCAGTTTGGAAATTATCCTGGCAGGAGAAGCAATTCAGAGCACATTCATCTCACCTCCTTGGTAAAAAGTGGGTATTGTCTTATTAACATATCCAATTCTTTCTGCTAGTATAGGTCACCTACAGTCCAGCAGCCCGAGATACAAGTTCAACTTCATAGCAGATGTGGTGGAAAAGATCGCACCTGCAGTTGTGCACATTGAACTTTTCCTCAGGTAACACTTGCAGTTCTTTGGCTTTTATTGCATTGTTTAACAAAGAGTGTCCAGTGTAGTCATTTTCATTTGGAATTTGTTCCCCAAATACTGTTCCAGAGCAAGCTCCTTTACCCAGAGAAGCCCCCATTGGTGTGTTTTGTTCAGTGGATCAGTTTTGTTGGGCTTAACACTCTGCACAGCACTTGCTGACTGCCATAAAATAAGTCTGTGGCTCATCTTTGGAGCTCTTCTCAACCCTCACTAAAAGGTGTTGTGCTATTCTTTGTTTTTAACTGAGATAATAAACATGGTCCAACACACAATAGAAATCCTGAAGTTAAGCTGGGAAAACATAGCTGCTTGTTGCTCATTCTTCTTTCAGTGTGAGGTGATTTCATTTTGGCACAGAGAGCATTGGAACATAGCGTTTTGGCCAGGTGTACGCCATCTAAACAGAAATGAGTTCTGATGGGAAAGAAAGGAACTGAACTGCTGACCAAGACATACTGATATTCACTGTGCTGAAGCAAGTTTAACACTGAGAGCTCCAAATAACCTAGGAAGCAGGTTTAACCGTGAGGGCTCAAATCAACCTGCTGTCAGAACAGATTACTCCCAATAGTATATTTACTCCGTGACACCAATGCCTTTCTGCTTGGAGTGCTCTAGTTTTGCTTAGTCTGAAGAATTGATGGGAACATTTCTGTAGGCTCTTTAAAGCCCTAGCTTTGTGCACATGGTAACTGCTTTTTGGAGATGATGTTACAGCAGAGGATGTTTAAGTTCTCTGCATATGTTGCTTGGGTTGTTTGTTCTTTCCCTATAAGTAAATGTTTGTCCAGCAGTTTGCTGGGTGCTAATTATGATGCTGCCTTCTGCCTGGGATTGGCTCCAGTTCTTTACTGTTAAATAGCCCAGAACTTTCAAACCATTTCCTAATAAGGACCACAGCTTGGAAGAAAGAAGAATTTGTGGACCCTTTCTCATCTTCTGCTGCGCAGGCACTTTTTCTTCCCCTAACAAGTGGAAGATTATAAAGTCAAGTCATAACGCTTTCAACAGTTTATAGTTTTCTAATTGTCTCTATGGCAGCAAGTGTTGTTCTCTACCAACTTTTATCCATTGTTAGTGAGTTACAATTTCCTTTCTTTCACATTCCCAGTTTTTCACTTTCCTTTTTCCTGGCTGCCAATACTTGGGCTTCATGATTCCCTGAGATGTCCCCTCTTTACTCCTCTGTCCAGCTGTGAGGTTGTGTTGTCTTCCCCTTTTCCCATTAGTTGATCAATCCATTTATCAACTTTGCTATTTCCTGACATCATTTGCTTCCTGTATAGAAGCAGCAACTGATGTCAGATGGGCTCCTCCTCTTTCCCTTTTTGTCACCTAGCCTGTTTGCAAGGAAGCCTGGAAAGATGGAGTTGAAAACCCTGTGGGTTGTCTGCAAACCCCAGTTGCTGTCTCCCTGCCTGACTGAAAGCAGTCACGATTTTCAGTAGAGGATCCTTTCTTTGTCCTTGCTTTTTTTAACTGTTTGCAAGGCTTGTGTCTTTGGCCATCAAATGGTTTGCTTCTCAGGGTGAGAGGTGGTGAATGATTTCTAATATGATCTCTTTAAGTTATGCTTCTCTCATGAGTCTTAATTGCATGATTCCTGTACAGGCACCCTCTCTTTGGCCGAAATGTCCCCCTCTCCAGTGGATCTGGCTTCATTATGTCTGATTCTGGTTTAATTGTGACCAATGCCCACGTGGTGTCAAGCACCAATGCTGTGTCGGGGAGACAACAACTGAAAGTGCAGCTACAGAATGGAGACACCTATGAAGCAACCATCAGAGACATTGACAAGAAATCTGACATTGCAACAATAAAGATTCACCCTAAGGTGGGCAGCCATAAGCAGGTGGATGAACTAATCTGTGAACCGTGTTTCAGTTTCATGTGGTACAGAGGGACTGGCTGGAATGTGTTTAGGGAGTCCTTGGAAATGTGTCTGGGAAAACCAGGTACTCAAATATAGGTCTTAGAGTTAAATGACACTGTCTTCCATTCTGGGAACAGCTAGAATCAAGGGAAAAATGCATCTCAGTTAGTAAGTAGCCAGATTCTGCTGTTGTGACCTGAAAACCCAGGTAATTTCGATTAATCCTTCCAGCTTTATGCCAATAACTGGACTACAAGGTGGGATGTGGTTCAGGGAGAGCAGCAGACTGGTCAACAGCTGGTTTGTGTGCTGCTTCCAGGAGGAGGAGGGATCAATCACTGGAAAACAGGGAAATCTCTTTCAGAATCTTTCTGGCTTCTTTTTCCTGGGTGAAATTGCAAGGTGCTGCTGCTAGCAGTTAGCTTCTGAAGGGTTCAAAGCAGCAGCACTTCGCTGTATACTGCTTTTACCTGACTTCAGTTTTGGGTGTTGTGATGGTTTGGGTATCCCCCTCCCCCCCACACTTTTAGAAATCACCCAGACTAGACTCAGTCGGCTCTGGAAATTTGAATGAAGCTTATATTTACAGCTGGCACAATGCACAAGCAGATAGTTACAGTATATACAGTTATAGACAGACATAGACAAGGTAAAAAAAAGTAATACAGACACAACTCCCCTCCCAGAAACCTGAGTCCCCAGGAGGGGCTCTCAACCACCCCTCACCTTCCCCCTACCCCTCTCAACCTTACCCCAGTCCCAAGGCAGAATGGAGGTGCGGCCAGAGGGATTAAAAAGCAAGGTGAAGCAGCCAAGCAAAGGAGAGTGAGGTTAGAAAGCAAGATGGAGTCCAGCCAGCAGCCTCAGCTTCTCCCCAGCAGGCAAAGCTCCCCAGCGAAGAGAAGAAGCAAGTGACCTAATCTTTGTTTTGCCTTTCTTCTTTACACATCCCGGCAAGACTGTGAGGGAAGTAGACCTCACCATTGTTTGCATTTCTCAGCCTATCATCTAGTTCTTCTCACCAAAACATGCTAGCTAGGCTCAAACTAGCACAGGTGTGTGGTAATGAGTGGCTTTTCCATTAATGTGTTGGCAAGTGGATGTTCCTAACTTCTTACTGGTTCTCAATCTTACCAATCAGGTTGTTTGTAGGTATAAATGAATCTTTCTTCCTGTCTTTACTTAAGAAAAAGCTACCAGTATTGCTACTGGGACACTCTGCTGATCTGAGGCCAGGAGAATTTGTGGTGGCAATTGGAAGTCCGTTTGCCTTGCAGAACACTGTGACAACAGGGATTGTCAGCACTGCTCAGCGGGATGGCAAAGAGCTGGGCCTGCGGGACTCCGACATGGACTACATCCAGACAGACGCAATTATCAATGTAAGTACTGGGGTGCGAGCAGCTGAGCCTCGCGGGCCTGGCACCTTCATGTCCCCACCTATTCAGCAGAACATGTGAGCTCTGAGAGATGGAGCCACAGAAGAAATCAATGGTAGGCTCTTCTGTTATAAAAACACCATGCAGTGTCTGCAAGCTGTGGTCAGTATGGGTGTTGTGAACCGTCTGATAAATGAAACTGCCCTCACTGAAGTTGTCTCTGAAGATGCAAGACGTGGCAGACCCTTTCCATCCTGTAGGTCTCGTGCAGTCAGGCCAGTAAATCAACCTTTTTCTCTGCTTGTTCAGTTGATCTGGACAAGCAAGCTGTAAAATGGAGCCAAAGTTTCTTTTGTCTCCATGCATTAGAAGCAGATGGAGTAGTAAGGCTGATATTGTCTGCTTCAATTTCGTGACAGGACACCCAGATAAGAACATAAAGAGAAGGCTTTTTTCTTTATTATTCATCTTCTTTTCCTTTTGCACATCACATGCTCCAAGTAAGAATCTCAATGTAAACTAACATGAAGTTGGAGGTACAGTTTGGAATTAAGGATCCCAGCACTGTGTATTATACAGAAACACAGGAAAGTAATGTCCCCCTCAGAGCAGCTTGGAAGGATCCACAGAGCTTAAGTCGAGTCCTTGGGTGTGCATACAACTTGTACTCACTCTAAAAAGATCACTGCACGCATCTCTGAGGAGAAAAATAGCCTGAAAGAAAATAGCCTGCAATGTTAGGGCTTAAATCTGTTATACATTAAAAGGCAAATATTTGGAGGATTTACTGCACCTCAGTGTCAAATTTGACATGACAAATCGTAACTCTTAGTGTTTTACACACATAAAACACTTCACAAATATTTATCATCACAGACTTGTTGAGATAAATTGTAGGGGGAAGAAAGAGGGAATTGCTTCTGGTGCTAGGATAGGACATAAAAGGGAGCCTTTTCCAAAAGCTTCTGTCTGATCCAGGAGCTGAACCTCAACATTGGACTGGAATGACTCTCTTAGTTGTATACGGAGCGTAGGAAAAAGTATGTGAAATGGTTTCCTTGGGAGCAGACACTGAAATGATGGTAGAGCTGGAGTTAGAACCTGGAATTCTTCAGGATTCCTCAAGAGCAGACTGCTGCCTAGGCTTTCATTGCCCTCAAAAGCTGATGAATGCATAGTGATAGCAGAGGAGGTAAGGAATATGCCACCAGATTTGAATTGCTTAGCCATCTGAGACCACAAAATGTGAAGCTAGACCCTGGCATAGGGATGCTTTGTGCTTAGCTAATGTGTGAGTTCTCTCCTGAGAACGGGAGGAGTTTCAGAGCTGGGCTGTTCAGAGCATTCCTGTGGCTCAGCCAAGACTTCCCTGCAGGAATGTGCATGCAGCTGCCTTCTGAGAGCTGCTAGGACAGCAGGAACATGGGGCAGGAGAAAACAGGACCATGCCTTCCTAAGTGGAGCTATACTGCTCGTGCTGAAGTTCTCATCCTTCAGGCGGAGGACAGGTGAAGCAAAAGTGATATGCTGAGCAAGGCTGAAGGTTCTTTATCTTGGTTCCTCTGTCAGTCAGATGTAAAATCAGTGTGCAGCCCCTGCTCACTGAAAGGATACAATCTGAGAAACTGGCCTCTTGCTTTAAACTCCACCTTCTAAGCTGTTCTGGAGAGTTTGATGTCTGTTTTATTCTGAGAATTGATAAGGTTTGCCCAGTGCTATCGAAGTGTAAACAGTTTGTGGCTCAAGCTGCTGTCATGCATCACTTAGCTTTTGTTTCTTTTGAGCGCTAGGTTGCTGCTCTTGGCTGTTCAGCAGACCCACTTGAAAACTGACCTTACTCACAAACAAGCTTGTTGAGCCAACATGAAGATGATGAACAAGAAACGTCTCCAAATCTCATTTCCTGTAGCCTGGTTAGATATTTGCTCTGAAGGCCATTAAGTATTAGGCAATTTCAGACTGCTTAGAGCTGTTGTGTGTGCTCCCTAGGGAGAGTTGCACATCAGTGGTTACAAAGCCAGCCCTTCTGTGGTACCTGCCTTATACAATATTCTGTGGTTGGAGACTAAAACTAGGAACAAACCCACTTAAGCCCTGTATGTGCACCTCACTGAAGTATACCTTAAAATTGCAATGAATTATTTCAAAACCTTGTCCTGAGAGTGTTAAGAAGAAGTTAAATACTGAGTTTATCTGCTTAATGGCTCTTCTTAAACTTAGAATCTTAACTCTTTGGAGTGATAAATTGCTGCTCCTAATTTACAGCCTGTTTCTGAGAATAGAAATAATGTAATTGTAAGAGTTGGGAATATGTGACCATTTCCTGTGATGATCTGTTCAGTGCTGCCTAAGAAATGACCTGCTCTCTTTTACTTACAAACAGGTTACTATTTGAAATGAAAATGGCCTTTCCTACAGTAAATTTATTATTCCTTTGTGTCTTTTTCACAGTATGGCAACTCTGGAGGACCTCTAGTTAATCTGGTAAGTGCAGGTGGCTTGTGGTTTGTGTGTTGCTTTGTTTCAAGATTCACAGGTCACATCAGCTTCCAGTCATTAAAGCTAGTACTAGGCAAAGAAACCTTCACAGGATCACAGGATGTTAGGGGTGAGCATAGGGTCCAGCCTCACTGCCAGAGCAGGACCATAATCTAGTGCAGGTCACACAAGAATGCATCCAGACAGGTCTTGAAAGTCTCCAGAGAAGGAGACTCCACAACCTCTTGGACAGCCTGTTCCAGTGCTCTGTGACTCTTACAGTAAAGAAGTTCTTCTTCGTGTTGAGGTGGAGCTTTCTGTGCTCTGCTTTACATCCATTGGCCTTTGTGCTGTCACAGAGCACAACTGAGCAGAGGCTGTCCCTGTCCCTTCCTTCTTGATCCCTAGCCCTCAGATATTTATAGACATTTATTAGATCCCCTCTCAGTCTTTCCTTCTCTAAACTAAAAAGCTCCAGGTCTCTCGGCCTTACCTCATTAGGGAGTGCTGCAGTCCATTCATCATCCTTGCAGCCCTCTGTTGGACTCTCTCCAGTAGATCTCTGTTCCTCCTGAACAGGGCAGTCCAGAACTGGATGAAATATTCCAGGTGGGGTCTCACAAGGACAGAATAGAGGGGGAGGAGAACCTCCCTGGGTCTGCTGGCCACACTTTTCTTAATGCACCCTTCTTGGCCACAAAGGCACATTGCTGTCCCATGGATACCCCCCATGGATGAGGGGGTTGTCCACTGGGACTCTTAGGTTCTTCCTAAGTGGGGCTTAAACACCCTTAAACTAATACAAACTGCAAATTACATCTCAGTTAATACACCACTGGAAAACATTTGCCCAGAGAGCAGAGGAAATTTTCCACAGCAATGAGGAAAACAGGATCTGGTTATGCTTGTTCACACCTCGAAACCTGGGATGCACAGCAAGGATGGGACCTGGCTAATCAGCACAACTGGTTTTAAAGATTTTGGAGGTTGCTGAATTGTGGCTGTAGTGATTCTGCTGCCCAGTGGAGGGAATCTCTTGCTGAGTGGTGGGATGGACTTTGGATGAACAAAGTGTACTGTAATCTCTCTGGCCATCACAATTTGATGTGAGAGAGATGTGAATCACAGCCCAGATCCTCCCTTGCAAGATATGTTTATTTCTGAACGGATTACAACACTTTAGAATGTCTTACACCAGCTCTAAACATGAAGTGCTGGGCAGTGAGCTGAACCCTGTCACAGGATCACAGGATCACAGGATGTTAGGGGTTGGAAGGGACCCGAGGAGATCATTAAGTCTGACTCCTCTGCCAGAGCAGGACAATCCTATCTAACACAGATCACATAGGAACACATCCAGACAGGTCTGGAAAGGCTCCAGAGGAGGAGACTCCACAACCCCTCTGGGAGCTTGTTCCAGTGCTCTGTGACCCTCACAGTAAAGAAGTTCCCCCCTTGTGTTGAGGTGGAACCTCCTGTGCTGCAGCTTACATCCATTGCTCCTTGTCCTATCCCAGGGAGCAGTGAGCAGAGCCTGTGCCTGCCCTCCTGACCCCCATCCCTCAGGTATTTATAAGCATTTATCAAATCCCCTCTAAGTCTTCTCCAGACTAAAAAGCCCCAGGTCCCTCAGCCTCTCCTCATAAGCCCTCCAGTCCCCTCATCATCCTCGTAGCCCTCTTCTGGACTCTCTCCAGCAGGTCCCTGTCCCTCTTAAACTGGGGAGCCCAAAACTGAACACAGCACTCAAGATGAGGTCTCACCAGGGTAGAGTAGAGGGGGAGGAGAACCTCCCTTGATCTGTCATTTGGAAACAAATTAATTGGGTGCTGTCTCCCCACAGGATGGTGAAGTGATTGGGATTAACACCTTGAAGGTCACAGCTGGAATCTCTTTTGCTATCCCTTCAGACCGCATCACTCAGTTCCTCACAGAGTCTCTTGACAAACAAAGTAAAGGTAAGGCCTGCAGGGAGCAGTGACATCAACCAGTGGCTGCCGTGATCTGGTGGGAAGGTGCCAGAGGACATGGATCTGGGGTCTTGTTAGTGAGAGGAGCAGCATTATTTTATAGTGTAGAACACCACAGTCCTGGAAGCAGAAAGCGGCTTCACAGAAGTAGCAGAGATGGTTTATTACTCAGACTCCTTAGCAGTAAACAAGATCTGTAAATATCCAGGAGGGAACAGAGCCTCTGAGGACAGTGAGGACACAGATGAGTCATTACAGACTGAAATGATCTCGAGAACATCTGGTGGCTTGTTCAAGGAGCCTTATCCTTCCCTTTCATCTTGCCCAAGGGAAAAGGAGATGAAAGTGTGCTATGGAGAATAAGGTAGAAGCTTTAGTGCCCACAGGTGGAGTGCAGCATGTGCAGTGTCCTTGGGTGATCTTTCTCTTACCATGGTCATTCCTGTCAGTGCTGCATAAGTGGATGTTGTGGTAGACTCAGGCCCCAGTGAGGGAAGAGCTCTGTGCTAATTCCTGAAGAAATAATGGGGGAGGGAGAGGCAGAAAAACAATTCCAACACCAAAGAGCACATAAATCTGAATAAACCAGCAACTGACAGCTGCAGTGCTCTGGGCTCTTCATGTGGCTGCCTTGTGTCTGTCACACTCTAGGGGTGTCCTACCACATGCTGCACAGCCAAAGCTAATCTGGTAATGCTTCAGCCAGGCCAAACCCTTTTTTTCTCTTGCTTGCCAATTCATCTCTCCCCACCCTACTCATCTTGTGTCGTGATTGTTGGCTGCTGCTGCTGCTTCTCTTGAATCTTTTTGATATTAATCTTGTCTTCTCCTGAATTGATGCCAGGATTGTTTCCCTACATCACTGTCTCCTCAGTATTCTCTCAGACATCAGAAGCTTCCCATAGTCAAAGCTAAAAGCTGATAGAGCACCACAGTTCTGATGAGTGTCACCTCATCTGTGGTTTTCTGAATTCCCCAAATTAGGTTAGTTTCACTTCTTGATCTGGGGTTGGGGAGGGCAGTTGATGAACAAAGTTGTTAATTATCATTTGGAAAGTACATTTCAGAGTAGCTGACAATTCTGTTTCAGCCAGCATGGCAGAACCTTATTGATCCACCCACATTAGTGTTTGTTGGGTTCTGAGACAGGGTGGCTGTGTGTACACATACATTCTAGGGATGTTACCCTTCAGAAGCCAGCTGCTTCTCTCAAACCAGGAGGGGTGATTCCTCACTCTGCAGCTGTGGCTCTAGAGGCACAAACAGAAGCCTTGTGCAGCAAGCCCTGCACTTGCCACAGAATTCCTGGGAGCAGGAGCTGGGAAGTCAGTGAAAAGCACCACTGAAGTTAGCCACTTTGCTCCTTCAGGCATTTTTGCCTCCAGAATTTGCTGAGCCCATCTAGAGGGCCTAGGGAGAGCTTTGCCTGTGGAACCTTAAGAGAAAACCACAATGAAGGATTCAAGTCTCTTTTGTGGTTGTAATGTACTGCCTGATTTTTCATCATTCTCCTCATCCCCTAATCAAAGCAAAACCTCATTGCTGTCTACAACTACCTGAAGGGAGGCTGTAGCCAGGTGGGGTTGGGCTCTTCTGCCAGGCAACCAGCAACAGAACAAGGGGACACAGTCTCAAGCTGTGCCAGGGGAGGTCTAGGCTGGATGTTAGAAGGAAGTTGTTGCCAGAGAGAGTGATTGGCATTGGAATGGGCTGCCCAGGGAGGTGGTGGAGTCACCATCCCTGGGGGTATTCAAGCAAAGCCTGGATGAGGCACTTAGTGCTGTGGTCTGGTTAATTGTCTAGGGCTGGGTGCTAGGTTGGACTGGCTGATCTCGGAGATCTCTTCCAACCTGCCCAATTCTATGATTCTGTGATTTTATGAAAAGGATTCAAACTTACTCTTAGGGTCAGTGTGGCCACCACTGCTTAGCATACCTTGGGCATGGCCAAGTTTTACACTTTGTTTATTTTCCTTTGCATTTACTGGTTTTGTTTGCCTGAAGCACCTCTGTGCTTCTGCCGTAGGCCCAAGCGCAGCCATTTCAAGCCCTTGATGCATAAAAAGAGTTTCTAGGAGTTACTTTCACCATATTGGAGACTTAGTTTGCATTTCTTAAGCCTGTGGTCATAGTTTTCAGGTTTGTAGAGACATAATTTCTTGACATAAGGGATCGGTGCAGGCAGAATTTTTGGGATGTTCCTAGCAAGCCTCTTTTTTGCTCCAGCTACATGCAGTGGGATCCGCCCTTGTGGTCCAATTAACTCATAGAAGCTTAAGGGTATTAGCAGTTTGCTCTGAGCATCATATTGCCTGAAGATGATAACATCAGGAAACTGGTCCTTCCAGACAGGCTCTGGCAGACAGGAGATAATCAGATTATTGTTTCAGAAGGTTGACCTTAGTCTTAAATCTCACTTGTTGAGCTCACTACCAGTTGTGTAGAGAAGGCATGTATTAGAGAATCACAGAATGGGTTGGGTTGGAGTGATCTCTAAGGATCATCTAGTCCAACCTCCCTACAGTCCCCAGGAACATCCTCCACTAGATCAGGTTGCCCAGAGCCTTGTTGATGATCTCCTGGGATCAGCCCTCAGCTACCTCCCTGGGCAGTGTTCCAGCTACCTCTTGCAGTGTTCCAGCACCCTCACGGTGCAGAACTTATTCCTAACATCCAATCTAAACCTGCTCTGCTCTCATTGCCCCTCAACCTGTCACTGCAAGCCTTTGGGAGCAGCCCCTCTGCAGCCTTGTAGCCCTTTTCAGGTACCAGAAGGCCTCTCTTACTGAAGGTTTGTCCATTGTATATAAATGCAAATAAACAGGAGCAGAGAGGAGTGAAAATAGAGAGCATGACTTTGGACCCAAGTACTTGATTATTGTGCTTTTAGGTGCCTGGGGTCAGCTGCTTGTGACTTTCTGTTAACACAGAACAGATTGAAGTTTAAAGTAGTGGTTGAGGGTGGTTCACTTGACTTTGTAGCCCTGGAGGCAGTGTTTAATATAGCCTGGCCTTTCCAAAAATGAAATTATTTTGAATCTCTCTCTCTCTGCTGTGCTTTGCTCCAGCTTTAAGAAGCCACAAGGGTTTCACAGTCATTCCACCTAATCTAACGTATTAACCTTTTTGTAACTCCTGCTGGGGCTTCACCCTGGTGATGTGCTTCTTAGATTTAAAGCTTCACTTTGTTCCAGCCCTGCATAAGATGTCAGAATGGCAGCTTTGGGGACTTTTTTATTCACAGAGCAGATGACAGTAGTAGTTCCAAGTGCCATATTCTGCCAGTGTGACTTAACCTTGATGTCAAGAGGGCTCTCCTCTGGGGATGATAAATGCTACAGCTGCTTGTCTGGCCCTCTTTAGTCTCTGGTTGTGTCTAATAAACTGGACAATTCTATTCCTTCTAATCACTGTTGATGAAAACTTTGGGGCTTGTGCCCAGACATTTGACTTGGGTTGAATGGAGTAGAATGGAGGCCTGAAGTTTTGTCACCTGTGTTCTGCCAGATGAAGTGCCTGGAGGTTGGGAAAGGGAAGAATCTGGACTGGGGCAATAATTCCCTTTTGGATCTGCAGCATTTCTGTGGTGATTTTATTCTTGCCCAAGCCCCTGCTTGTGCTTTGTTTCTTGCAGACCAGTTTCTTTTGTCCTTTCTTTTGTTTTCACTTTCCTTTAGTGCAAACATCCCTAACTCAGCTCCCAGAGTATGTTCTGTGCAAAGATCAGCAACAAACTGTTCAGTGACAGTAAACTGTCACCAGAGAGTCTTCTGTGCAAAGATCAGCAACAAACTGTTCAGTGCAAATAGTAAACTGTCACCAGAGAGTCTGTCCTCTACAGGTCTCTTGAAGTCAGCTTCATCTTTTAAGTGCCCACATTGCAGGGGTGTGTGGGGGATCAGTTTCAGGTGGGAGAATTACCATGACTGGATCCTTTTGGGAATTGAAACCTTGCAGATTAGAGAAGTACTGAGTGCAATGTGCCCTTCCTAAAGCTTCTGAGCCTTCAATTTTGAGGAACTGCACATCTTCATGAGCCTTACTACAGCTGATTTTGATTTCATTGGTTTCACTTTAAAACAGAGGAAAGGCAGAACATTTCAGGGAGAGGCAAGGCTGATGGTTACAGATGTTCAGTGTAGTAAATCCAATGTTTAGTAGTCAACATCTTCCCTGACACTAATGGGCATATTTGACATGCGTAAGATTCAGGACTAATTCCTTGACTTGAGACTATTTTTCTTGGAAAGAATAAGAGTTAAGAGACACTCTGTACATCTCTCTTTCAAACTGCCTCCTCACATGAGAACATGGAGAAGCCCAAATAAAATTGTGAAGCACTTTTGCTGGAACAAGTCAGGGGAAATATTGTTTCATACCGGATGCAACTAAGTACTGAAGCACTCACTTCAGGATGTCATCAAACTGCACTGTTTTCATAAGCCAGCTGTGGAGTATCATGACCACCAAAAGTCAACTGCAGAAATGTGCTGTAGTTCCTAAAGGACTGAATTTTCACCAATTAGAATTGTGTAGAGCCTTGACTGATGATGGAATCCTAGAATGGTTTGGGTCAGAAGGCACCTTTGAAGGTCATCTAGCTCAGCCCCCCTGCAGGAACATCTTTAACTAGGTCCAAGCCAACCCGATCTGGAATATCCATAAGGACTGGGGGAGATCGAGAGAGGCGGTTCTGCCCCTCTACTCCACTCTGCTGAGACCCCACCTGGGCTACTGCATCCAGTCCTGGAGCCCCCATTACAAGAGGGATGTGGATGTGCTGGAGTGTGTCCAGAGAAGGGCCATGAGGATGCTCGAAGGGCTGGAACAGCTCTGCTATGAGGACAGACTGCAAGAGTTGGGGCTGCTCAGTCTGCAGAAGAGGAGGCTCCCAGGTGACCTTCTTGTGGCCTTCCAGTACCTGAAGGGGGCCTACAAAAAAAGCTGGGGAGGGACTTTTTAGGCTCTCAGTTAGTGACAGGAGTAGGGGGGATGGAGCGAAGCTGGAGGTGGGTAGGTTCAGACTGGATGTGAGGAGGAAGTTGTTGAGTATGAGAGTGGTGAGAGCCTGGACTCTATTGCCCAGGGAGGTGGTTGAGGCCCCATCCCTGGAGGGAGGTGTTTAAGGCCAGGCTGGATGAGGCTGTGGGCAGCCTGCTCTAAGGTAGGGTGCTGGAACACGTCTAGAGAAGGGCCATAAGGATGATGACCATCCCTGGAGGTGTTTAAGGCCAGGCTGGATGAGGCTGTGGCCAGGCTGATCATAGGGTGTCCCTGCCCATGTCAGGGGGGGTTGGAACTAGATGATCCTTGTGGTACCATCCAACCCTGACTGATTCTGTGATTCTGTGATCTTTTCTAGGCAACCTGTGTTTCACTGTAAAATATCCCTTCCTTCTATCTAGTCTGAATCTCTCTCTTAGAGTTTAAGACCATGTCTGCTTCCAGCCCTTCTGAAAAAGTCCCTCCCCAGCTTTCTGATACACCTCCCTGGAGGCTGAGACCATGAGGCCTCCCTGCAGACTGAACAACTCCAGCTCTCTCAGCCTGTCCCCACAGTAGAGGTGTTCCAGCCCCCTGACCATCTTTGTAATCAGTTTGGCTAATGTCTCTGGAGTCTTTTTTAAGTCTTTTTTAAAACTTGCTTGGGGTTGGAAGGGGTAGTGATAAGAAGACATTTGGGTTAGAATCCAGGTGAGTCCTTGGTTGTGCTTTCTCTGAAGGGTGGGCATTTTCGTTCCTTTAAATCTCATTTCTACATTTCAGTGAGAACACCACATGATTTAATTATCTTGAGCAGTTTCAAATGAAATGGTTGCAAAATCTTCCATTTACTGAGGTCATGTGCTACTGGATCCCAGACACTGTCCTGAAATTCCTGTAGGAAAACTCTTCTGGAGTGTAAGTGAGCTCCTCCCTTAACCCTCATCTGCAGAGTGGAGAATTGTCCTTCTGTACACCAAGGCTAACCAAAGCAAAACCTGGAGATGTGTGTGATTTCTGCTGAATTCTGTTAAAAGCTCACACATCCTCATTTAGTCACTCATCAAAGTAGTTGTTTTTGTCAGTGTTTGCCTCCATTTCTGAGCTGTCCTCTGTGTGATTTGCAGATGGGAAGAAACGTTTCATTGGCATCAGGATGCTGACCATAACACCTGCGTGAGTACCTTGGCAAGGAAGGGCTGGGTGGTCACGCCTGGGGTCAGCAGTGCTTCAGAAGTTCACAGGATCACAGATCACAGGATGTTAGGGGTTGGAAGGGACCCAGGGAGATCAAGTCCAACCCTGCTGCCAGAGCAGGACCACACAATGTAGCACAGATCACAGAGGAACGCATCCAGACAGGCCTTGAAAGGCTCCAGAGAAGGAGACTCCACAACCTCTCTGGGGAGCCTGTTCCAGTGCTCTGTGACCCCCACAGTAAAGAAGTTCCCCCTTGTGTTGAGGTGGAACTTCTTTTGCTGCAACTAAACACCCATTGCTCCTTGTCCTGTCCCAGGGAGCAAGTGAGCAGAGCCTGTCCCCCTCTCCTGGCCAGCCCTCAGGTACTTATAGACGTTTATCAAATCTCCTCTCAGACTTCTCTTTTCCAGACTAAAAAGTCCCAAAATTCATCATTCAGCTTTCTTTACAACTCTCCAGAGAATCCAGAAGTGTGTATTAGCTTCTCTGAAGCCTGCAGACAGTTCATTGATACTGGTGAAATACATTCTGAGCCCTGGAGAATTACTCTCGGTCATTCTCTAAGTACTGATGGTGCTGAGTGCCCTGCTGAGAGCTGAGGGAAAGGAGGAAGAAGCTGAATATGGGTTTTGGTTCTTGACAAAAATGTCTACAGTTACACCAGGTTTTGGGAGACATGAAAAGATCAGATCAGGCATCAGGAAGAAATTCTTCACCACTGGAACAGGTTGCCCAGATTAGTTGCAGAAGCTCCAAGCCTGGCAGTGCTCAAAGCCAGGTTGGATGGGGGCCTTGAGCAAACTGGTCTAGTAGAAGGTGTCCTTGCCCATGGCAGGAGGGTTGGAACTTGGTGATCTTTAAAGTCTTTTCCAATTCAAACATTTCTATGATTCTGTGAGCACAAGCTGCTGCCTAGCAGTGACCGTGAGTGGCAATGCCAGGTCAGCTGCCTGAGGGTTTGGCAGTAGTTTTACCAGTGCCAGTGGAGGCCATAGGATGTGAAATTTGGTTATCTGGAAGGAAAGCATTTCTAGAAGTGCAGAACTCAAGCTTCTTGCCTCCATGGTAACAAAGCCAGAAGGTGGATACTCTCCTTGGTCTTGCTGATTGGACAAGCCTGAGTGATAGGTTGAACTGGATGATCTTGGAGGTCTGTTCCAACCTGTTTGATTCTATGATTCCGTTCTATGATTCCAGAGATTCTGTCTCACACTGCTTCATCTTGCTGCTCCCCAGCTGTACTCTGCCATTAACACACGAGGGCTCTTACACTTGTGTTCTTTCCCAGCAGTGGGCACCTCTCCAAAGTGGCAGTAGACTACAAAATTGGAGAAGACAGTTCCCAGCTGGTGTTGTAGTAAAACCATCTTTCTTTGTTGAGTTCAAGTCTTGCAGTCCTCCCCAAAGAGTCAGATCCTCAGCTCGAACAAATCCCTGTAATGGCTTTAGCACCACTGGGAAAGCAACTCAGAGTGTTGTTTGGCAGGGTTGTGAACACCAGGAGAAGTTTTCCTGCTTTTGTGGCATCCAGTGAAGCAGTGTAAGACATCTCCAGGCCTGTTCTCATCAAAAGACCACTTAGTTTCCACAGTGCAAACCCCAATGAGAGGAAGCTGCAAGCAGCCATTTAGGCTCACTTCCCATCTGAGGCCCCCCATGTTTTCACGGCAGACAGCAAAGTCATTTATCTAGAAGTGAGTTTGAACCCACACTATGCACAGGCCTGAAATGATGTCATCTCCTCATAACTGAGAGGATGTTTCTGAGTCTCTGTTTTGCAGCTGGTTCCTGTCTTCTTTAGAAAGGGATGCACAAACAGTTCCTCAAGAAAACCTGAGGAAGCTGAATTTCCTTGGCAAACTCTCACAGTTCTGAGCTATCTATCTGATGCCTGAATCTATGCTGTCTAGATATCCAAAGCTGTGTTGTCTAGATAAAGACAAATAAGAGATGACTTGAAAAATGAAGACAGCAACATTATTAGCAGATCACTGTCTCATCACCAAATTGGTTCTTTGGGACAAGAATGCACCCTCAGCAAGTTTGCAGATGACACCAAGCTGTGTGGCACAGTTATCACAGTCTCACAGTATCACCAAGGTTGGAAGAGACCTCACAGATCATCAAGTCCAAGCCATTACCACAGAGCTCAAGGCTAGACCACGGCACCAAGTGCCACGTCCAATCCTGCCTTGAACAGCTCCAGGGACGGCGACTCCACCACCTCCCTGGGCAGCCCATTCCAGTAGCCAATGACTCTCTCACTGAAGAACTTTCTCCTCACCTCGAGCCTAAAGTTGACTTGCCAGAGGGCAGGGATGCCATCCAGAGGGAACTGGACAGGCTGGAGAGGTGTGCCCAGGCAAACCTCATGACATTGAACAATGCCAAGTGTAAGGTCTTGCACCTAGGTGGGAACAGTCCCAAGCACAGCTCCAGGCTGGGTGGGGAATGGCTGAGAGCAGCCCCGAGGAGAAGGACCTGGGGGTCTGGAGTGATGAAAGGCTCAACATGAGCCTGCAGTGTGCACATGCAGCCCAGACAGCAACCCTGTGCTGGACTGCAGCAAGAGCAGTGTGGGCAGCAGGGCAAGGGAGGGGATTCTGCCCCTTTACTCTGCTCTCCTCAGACCCCACCTGGGGTACTGTGTGCAGCCCCCAGCAAAAGAAGGACATGGAACTATTGGAGCAAGTCCAGAGGAGGGCGATGAAGATGATCAGAGTGCTGGAACAGCTCTGCTGTGAGGACAGGCTACAAGAGCTGGGGCTCTTCAGTCTGGAGAAGAGAAGGCTTTGAGGAGACCTTAGAGTGGCCTTCCAATATCTGAACTACAGGGGCTGCAGGAAGACTAGGAAGGAACTATTGACAAGGTCTTTACAGGACGAGGAGTAATGGGTTTAAACTGGCAGAGGGGAGATTCAAACTAGATGTTAGGAAAGGATTTTTTGCAGTGAGGGTGGTGAGACACTGGCACAGGTTGCCCACGGAGGCTGTGGCTGCTCCCTCCCTGGAGGTGTTCAAGGCCAGGTTGGATAAGGCCTTGAGCAACCTGTTCCAGTGGGAGGTGTCCCTGCCTATGGCAGAGAGTTGGAATTGGAATCTTTGAGGTCTCTCCCAACCTAAACTGTTCTATGATTCTATAATGTCTCTGACCAGGTCAAAGAGTGCTGCTGTCCCTGTGCTCTTCTACAGTGCCCTCTGTGCTACTGCTGCAAATAGCAGAAGCCAGGTTCTTGCAGGAGATGTGCAGGACCATTAAACAGATCATGCTCTGCAGAGGGAAGTAGCTTTGACTTGCCTTGATCCAAATCCTGTTCATTCTCATCACGAGAACAGGTGATGATGAGTGAAGTTGGTCATTTTGGCCACAGCATATTTGAGAAGTCAACAGTTATGTTGGAACACAGATTTTTGTAGTGAGATCAAATCCTGCTCAATTCTCTTCTTCTTTCAGCTTGGTGGAAGAATTGAAACACAGCAATGCTGATTTTCCTGATGTTAGAAGTGGCATTTATGTCCATGAGGTTGTTCCAAACTCACCTTCCCATCGGTATGTAGAGTTTTCTTCACCAGAAGCAATTCTTCAAGCAGTAGTAAGCAGTCTTTGTTCTTTTTCTCTGCAGAGGATGCACTCTTACTGTCTTTGCTTCTTGTCCTTGCAGAGGAGGGATCCAAGATGGAGACATCATTGTTAAAGTCAACGGGCGGCCTTTGGTGACTTCCAGTGACCTGCAGGAGGCTGTGATGAATGAGTCACCTCTACTACTTGAAGTTCGAAGGGGAAATGATGACTTACTATTTAATATTGAGCCTGAAGTTGTCATGTAAATAGGAGTGAGGAAGCTCTCACCATAATTAAACTCACTTACCCTGGAACACTAGATACCTCCTTTACAGCTGCAGTCCTTTCCCTTCCCTTCCTCTTGACTAATGACAAGGTGGACTAACTTAACTGCCTGAGCCGTTTCCGTACGTAGTAGCTGGGATGAGTTCAGTTGTGCTCTTTGTAGAAGATTTCACCTGTCAAAAGAACTGCATTGTGGGCAGGGGGAGAAGGAGAACAAATTATGGGTAGCTGGTGAAAAATGGGGTCCACTTCCACTTCCTGCAGGTTCAGAGCAGATCCAGTTCTGCATTTTGAAGTGGGAAGCATGCCGAGAGGAGAAATGGTTCTTAAACTCCGAGAACCAAGCTCCTGCAGTGCACAGCTGAGTGTTTTTTTTGGGGGGGGGAGGGAGGGCTTGTCGCTGTTTGTTTGTTTTACCTAACTTTTTTCAATGTGAAATTGGTGTTGGCAAAGCTTAATGTCTGTTCTTGGTGCTTCTGTGCTGCTGGCAGGTGAAATCTGTAAATATGAAAAGGAAGAAAAATGGGCTCAGGCTACGGAGTGTTACACCTAAGTCATGCGAGTTTGGAATATAGTAAATGATTCTTATAGAATTACTGCCTTGTTCTGTAAATCAAAAGGATGTGCTGAACAAAGTCAAGTTTGAGAAAGTGCACAGATGTTTGGTTCGGTTTTTTTTTAAGGAATTTGATCCAAGTCAGTTTTGCATTTTACTGGTAAGCTTTGCTGTAAAATTGTTACACTACTTCGGGCTCGGACTCTGTATGTTTCTACTGTTGGGAGATTAAAGTTTACACAAATGCTTGTTGCTGTAAAACTCTTTCTAAACAAGGCTGTCACAGAGCCATAGAACTGTTGAGGCTGGAAGAGGCCTTGGAGATCATCAAGTCTCACTCGCTTAGAGTTCCCAATCCTGCCACTAATGGCATCCTGGCCTGCGTCAGGAACAGTGTGGCCAGTAGGAGGAGGGAGGTTATTCTGCCCCAGTACTCAGCGCTGGTCAGGCCACAACTTGAGTACTGTGTCCAGTTCTGGGCCCCTCAATTCAAGAGAGATGTTGAGGTGCTGGAATATGTCCAGAGAAGGGCAACAAAGCTGGTGAGGGGCCTGGAACACAAACCCTATGAGGAGAGGCTGAGGGAGCTGGGGATGTGCAGCCTGCAGAAGAGGAGGCTCAAGGCAGACCTCATTGCTGCCTACAACTACCTGAAGGGAGGCTGTAGCCAGATGGGGGTTGGTCTCTTCTGCCAGGCAACCAGCAACAGAACAAGGGGACACAGTCTNTACCAAGAGTAGTCCACACAGGAATCCATCCAGGCAGGTTTTGAAAGTCTCCAGAGGAGGAGACTCCACAATGCCCCTGGGCAGCCTGCTCCAGTGTTCCATCACCCTGACTGTAAAGAAGTTTCTCGGCATGTTGAGGTGAAACCTTCTGTGTTCAAGTTTGTAGTCATTGTTCCTTGTTACTGTGCACCACCAAAAAGAGGTTGGCCCAGTGCACTTGACACTCACCCCTCAGCACACATCCACACGTTTTTCAAACTCCTCCAGAGATGGGGACTCTGCCACCTCCCTGGGCAGCCTGTTCCTTTTCTGGGAAGAAATATTTCCTGATATCCAATCTGAACTTGAGGCCATTTCCTCTTCAATAATGGCTTGACACCCATGCTGCCACTGACAGAGCTGTTTCCACCCTTCCAGCAGAAGGTCCTTCATTGTACATGCTGAGTATTACACATGCAGTAAGATCAACTCCTTTCCATCAAGGTACATCTTGGCCCCCAAGCTTGCAGAAAAGCAAAGGCCATATTCTGAGCTGAGGAGGGCTGTGGCAGGCATAGGGCTGCTGTCATGGCCAAAGGTGCCACCCTGGGACAAATGCTACATGCCATGGGGGGTGATTGACTCTCTGTGCCTACTGGTTAGCGTTAGAGAAAACAGTTCCCTGAGTCTGTTGCTCCCTTCAGTTTTCTTGCAAACAAATTGCTTGGTAGGAAGGCCCCCAGAGTGGTTAGCTTCTGCTACTGTAAGAGAAGCCCTTTTGGCTCCCTGGTAAGACTGATGATTTTGAACCTAATCACAGGCAACTCTAGTAACAACATCACTGAATGGAGTCTGGAAGGGACACGGCAGCATTGCAATGAAAATACAGACTTAGTGGCACTGGCCGAGTGCCTTGGCCTTTGAATTGTGACACTGTGGAGAGGGGAAGGGCTGGCTCCTTACTGCTGAAGAGCTGTGCCCCACCAAGAGGGCCCTTTCCTAAGCTGTGGGGTAGCAGATGTCACTCAGGGAATCCAGGTCAGCTGAGGTGCGTTCAGAAAGCGCTGCCGCTTCCTCTGGCCGCAGCAGTGTCTGTGTCATTCCAGCTGAGGGGGTGACCCTCAGCTGCTGGAATAGAGGAGCAGACTTTGTTAATTGCCACTCAGCCCCCTGATGCTGGCCAGAGCTGCAGAGGTCAATTGCTTGGTCTGGAAATGGAGTCAGCATCTGCTGATGGCAGCAGTTGGTGTTAAGCCTATAACACAACCTTGATGTCTTCGTTTCTTGGCTAAGATAAAACAAGACAGCAGTGAGTGCCTGAAAGAAAACCCCCAGGTGACCTTTGCTGTCAGCAGTCACTGCCTGTGTCTGGCAGGCCAAACAAATGAGGTCTTGATCTCCCGCTAAAAGTCAACTGGCAGCTGCAGCTGTTCCAAGCCAAGGCTGGGTCAACACGATAAATGCTGTTGATATCCATTAGTCTGACCACACTTTTATTGCTACAAAGATTTCTGAAGCCTCTCCATTCTTTCTGCAAGGCCTAATCAGCAAAATAAGGCAAGAGAGAGCTGAGCAGTGACAACCCACTGCTCAGCCCCACGCAGGGTGAGCAGGCCAGCTGGCAGCTGTCACTAGTGGTGTGCCCCAGGGACCAGTGCTGGGCCCAGTCCTCTTTAGTATCTTCACTGATGGTCTGGAGGAGGATCTTGAGTCCACCATCAGTAGGTTTACAGATGACACCAAGTTGGGAGCATGTGTCAGTCTGTTAGAGGGTGTTAGAGGGTCGGGGGGCTCTGCAGAGGGACCTGGACAGGCTGGACAGGTGTGCATAGTCCAATGCCGTGAGTTTTAACAGGGCTAAATGCCAGGCTCTGCACTTTGGCCACAACAACCCCACGCAGCGCTACAGGCTGGGAACGGAATGGCTGGAGAGCAGCCAGGCAGAGAGGGACCTGGGGGTACTGGTTGACTGACGACTGAACATGGGCCAGCAGTGTGCCCAGGTGGCCAGGGCCGGTGGCATCCTGGCCTGGATTGGGAATAGGGTGGCCAGCGGGACCAGGGAGGTCGTTCTGCCCCTGTACTCGGCGCTCAGTTTAGGAGAGATGTTGGGGTGCTGGAACGTGTCCGGAGAAGGGCAGCAGGACTGATGGGGGCTTGAGCACAGCCCTGTGGGGGGAGGCTGAGGGAGCTGGGGTTGTTCGGCTGGGAGAGGAGGAGGCTCAGAGGCCACCTTACTGTTGTCTACAGCTGCTTGGGGGGAGGCTGTGGCCAGGTGGGGGTTGGTCTCTTCTCCCAGGCAACCAGTGACGGAACGGGAGGACACAGTCTCAGACTGTGCCAGGGCAGGTTTAGGCTGAAGGTTGGGAAGAAATTCTTCACGGCAAGAGTGACTGGCATTGGGGTGGGCTGCCCGGGGAGGTGGTGGAGTCACAGTGCCTGGAGGTGTTTAGAGGGAGTCTGGATGAGGCATTGGTGTCATGGTTTAGTTGATTGGAAGGTGTTAGGTGACAGGATGGACTCGATGATCTTGGAGGTCTTTTCCAACCTGGTTAATTCTATGATCCTATGATCCTATGAACCCACAAGATGTGAGCATTTCAGGGAGCTTCTGCACTGCAGCCCAGCAAGGTCTGCAGTTGGAGCTGTGCAGTTGCACCAGTGAGCTGACTCTGCTGGGGAGCTCCCTCTGCCCTGCCCACCTGTGCTACCTGTGGGGCTGAGCACATTAAAACAGCTTTTCAGGCTCCATGTTGAGTAGAAAGCAGAGTGAGATAAGGCATTGCATAACACACTGCCATCCATAGCAAGATGGTTAGGAGGACAAGGTACTGAATCGTAGAGTCATTTTGGTTGGAAAACACCTTCAAGTTCATCCAGTCCAACCATTCTCTAACTCTAGCAAGGCTAAACCATCTCTGCCTCTTTTCAACGTGAAGTAGATCGAAGCTTGGGGAGGGCAGATGTAGACTGGAGATTAGGAAGAAATTCTTTCCAGTGAGGGTGGTGAGATGCTGGAACAGGTTGCCCAGGGAGGTTGTGGAGGACAGAATCACCCAATGTGATCTTCGATCACATTGGGTGATTCTGTCCTCCACAACCTCCCTGGAGATGTTCAAAACTAGCTTGGATGAGGCCTTGAACAACCTGGACTCATGAAAGGTGTCCTTGCCTGTGGCAGAGGGATTGGAACAGGCTGATCTTTAAGATCCATTCCAACCTAAATGGATTCCATTCTGTGATGCTATGGTTCTCCTGCGTAGCCTGCTGTCTGCTTGCTGTTCACTGTCTTCTGCACAAGCAGCCAGCAGTCCTCCTTCCCGTACATCTCCTCTGACTGCCTCTGCACCAGCTCTTCTCTGCAAAAGCTCTTCCACATGGTCTTTTTTCACAGAGGCTGGTTCAAACGTCTGCATTTTGCCCTCCACACCAACTGCTCTGTTTGCTCTCCTCCACTGGCTGTGCACTTCTGTCCCACCGCACACCCCAGACAGCAGCCTCACTCTTTTCACTCTGTTGTCACTGCTTAGTTCTTGCTTGAGGCGTTGTTGGTTTAGCAGAAATCCCAAGCAAACTGGACTCTGGTTTTTCCCCTTCCCAAGCTATGAAGTCTGGAGGCTATGATGGGCATTTCAGGTCCATAGCATAACATCAGGGCAGTGAGTTGAGGAGAAGTTTATTTAACCACAAGACACAGGAGGTGCTGCTGCCTCTGTCCAGGCACCACCAGCCAGGATCTGGTGTTCAAAGTCAGGCAAGGCTGAGAGCCTACCCCAGAGGGGGTGTGTATGGGTAGTAAGGGTATGCTTTCTGTGCCCACACATAGGAGTAAAGTCTGAGGACTGCTTTGAAGTAGGAGGAAGACTTAAAAAGGGAAGGGAAAGGAGCATGTTTATTTTATTTTATTCCCCTTATTTACTTGGGTTTCTGTAATCTCCCTTTAACTGGACATGCCTGGGGAAAGGATCCAGGTCTGTGTTTGTTCCCTTCCCTCTTCCCACAGCAGCAGATTATTTTTGCAACTTCTGGTGTTCTGCAAATAGCAGATTTGGTCTTTTATCCAGATCTTCCAAGTGCTTGTGTCAGCAGACAGCTCGGTGGGGCTTTGCTGTGGGTTATGCCATGGGCTGTAAATTGAGACAGAAAGAACCATCAGTAATTAAGGCAGAGTAGCTTAGAAGGCCTTGCTGGATGATCCAGGTCTCTATATTCTGGCAAATGTGAGCTAATTCTGCGCTGCATTTCTCTACTGAAACCCACTCAGGAGTGCATTCACCAGCAGTGAACAGCTATTTGGGGAGCATGGGTACCGGAGTCGCAAGGGTCTGCAGCAGAGTGCTGCAACAGTCACAGAAGGAAAAAGTAAAGGGGGAAAATATGTTTATGTTTTCTCTTTTGATGTCTATCCTGCAGGGAGAAAGGTTAGACAGAGCAGGTCTGCCCCCATCCTCTCTTCCTCTTCCCCTCCCTTTCTGTCAAAAGCTTCCCCTGGAGACTGTGAGAATATGTCCATACGAAACAGCATCTTCCCTCCACAGCTCTCTGGAGACTAGCAGCAGCAGCGCTTCGCTCTTTCTTTCTTCATCAAGCACTGGCCAGGCCTTCCCAAACAGCCAGCTGAGACACAGTCAGGAAAAAACAAGTTCTTAGGGGAAGGAGTCGCCAAGGAAAATAATTGGGCAGCACCAGGGGTTTGGTGACGCAGCTCCGCAGCTGCTGAGTTCAATGACTTCTCAACTGCCTCCCTCTGAATTTGTGCTCCACTCTCAAACTGCCTTCTGCCTCCACAGCTGTAAATAGCTGGGCATGATCAGTTGATGCTTGAAGTCCCAGCAGCAGCTTGGGCAACGTATCAAACCCAAACCCTAACAACTAACCCAGTGCACAATAAGAAAAGTAAGGCCAGGCCCAGAGAGTTGTGGTGAATGGTGCCACATCCAGTTGGCAGCTGGCACCAGTGGTGTGCCCCCGGGATCAGTGCTGGGCACAGTCCTCTTCAATATCTTTACTGGTGATCTGGATGAGGGGATTGAGTCCAGCATCAGTAAGTTTGCAGATGACACCAAGCTAGGAGCAGGTGTGGAGCTGTTGGAGGGTAGGAGAGCCCTGCTGAGGGACCCTGACAGGCTGGATGGGTGGGCAGAGGCCAAGGGGATGACACTGAACAAGGCCAAGTGCAGGGTTCTGCACTTTGGCCACAACAACCCCAAGCAATGCTACAGGCTGGGGACAGAGTGGCTGGAGAGCAGCCAGGCAGAGAGGGAGCTGTGGGTGCTGGGAGAGAGGAGCTGAAGATGAGCCAGCAGTGTGCCCAGGTGGGCAGGAG
>WAAF01011703.1:108231-125895 GCA_013400475.1 Tricholaema leucomelas
GTTTAAGGCCAGGCTGGATGAGGCCTTGAGCAGCCTGCTCTAGTGGGAGGTGTCCCTGCCTATGGCAGGGGGTTGGAGCTGGATGATCCTTGAGGTCCCTTCCAACCTAAACCATTCTATGATTCTATGGTGGGCACCACAGATTTGTCTCACTTGCAAGAATATTTGCAAAACTTACTTTCCAAACTGTTTTACCCCCCCCAAGTATGGTAGATAATGAAGTAAAATCAATATTTTCTCAAGGAGAAATGTGAACCTTGTCTGAAGTTGGCTTTGAAGTGGCCAGTGTTACCATGACACAACATTTATTTTGCGTAGCAGTGAGGAAGTTGGACCCACCACAGTCAGTTGCTGATGCTGTCAACCTTGGTGGCATGGAGTCGGGTTCTGACATGAGAGACTGAAGCACAGAAGTTCTCTAAAAGATACCTGGAAGTTGGCTTGTCAGCTGGCAAAGCCCTTCCATGGCCTTTGGGTAGATTTCTGTGCTGCTGGCTGCTGCAGGTCAGACATGCATTTGCCTCTCTATGTAACTGGGCAGGCTATGAGAGTTTGCAGAGGCTGCTATTAACTACAGCAGCTGAGCAGAAGTTATCTAAGCCTTGCTACTGGTGAGGACCTTCCTTATCCACCTTCCTCTGACCACGTTTGAGGACATGCTTCTGCAGATGATAGATCAGCATGAAACAGAAGGATTTCTTCACAGAAAGGGTTATCAAATATGAGATTGGTCTGCCCAGGGCAGCAGTGGAGTCACCATCCCTGGAGGTGTTTAAGCAGCCTGTGGACCTGGTGCTTAAGGACGTGGCTGAGGATTGACCCTAAATTGGGTTGAAGGTTGTACTGGATGATCTTGGAGGTCTCTTCCAACCAGATGTTTTCTGTGATTCCTTGTCTCCAGAAAGCTCTCATTTAATGCTGCCTGTATTCATAGAATCATAGACTCAGCCAGGTTGGAAGAGACCTCCAAGCTCATCCAGTCCAACCTAGCACCCAGTCCTATCCAGTCAACCAGACCATGGCACTAAGTGCCTCATGAAGTCTTTTCTTGAACATCTCCAGGGATGGCTGGATGGGGCTCTGGCCAGCCTGGTCTAGGGTAGGGTGTCCCTGGCCATGGCAGAGGGGTTGGAACTAGATGATCCTTGTGGTCCCTTCTGACCCTGACTGATTCTATGCTTCTCCCTGGGGTAGGTAGCGTTTGGCTGATGGCTCATTTGATGATGATCCTGGTGGTCCTTCCCAACCACAGCGATTCATAGTGATGAGATGTTGTGCTGAGGCATTTGGTTTAGTCAAGGTCTTGTCAGTGTGAAACTCATGATTGGACTTGATGATCTTGAAGGTCTTTTCCAATCTAAGAAATTCTGTGGTCCTGTGTAACTGTCTGTGTCTTTCTGCAGTCCCATTCCTATGGCATCCAGCAGATGCAGGTGGCATGCCAGGAATACCTCAGCAATGACAGGACTCGCTGTGTGTGGCTCATGGGTACCACATTTCCTAGAGACTGACCACCAGACTAAGTTTGCATGTGTGTGGCAACATCTGACACCACAGCACTGGTTTGTGTCTTGATTTAGGGCAGAGAGAGTCAGAATGTAAACATCTTCCTCGGAGCAAAGATCACCCACGAGTTCATCTCGATGCTTCAAATCAGAGTGGCACATTTTGATCTTCATTTATCTGCCCAAAAACACACAGAGAAAACAATTTACAGCACAGAACACACAGAGAACCTGGAGAGAAGGTAGGGTGAGAAGGAGCTCTTCACAGACAGAGTGATTGGCATTGGAATGGGCTGCCCCGGGAGGTGGTGGAGTCACCATCCCTGGGGGTGTTCAGGAAAAGACTTCATGAGGCACTTGGTGCCATGGTCTGGTTGACTGGATAGGGCTGGGTGCTAGGTTGGGCTGGATGACCTTGGAGGTCTCTTCCAACCTGGTTGATTCTATTCAGGATGTGGTCAGGCATTGAAACAGGCTGCCCAGGGAGGTGGTGGAGTCATCATCCCTGGTGGTATTAAAGGAATGTGTAGAGATGGCCCTTGGGGGAATGGTTTAATGGGCATGATGGTGTTGGGTAGAAGGTTGGACTTGATTACTTTAGAGATCTTTTCCAACCAAAATGATTCTGTGATTCAATTCCATGACTGTTATTTCACATGCTATAAAGCAGAGAAATGTGATGTTAAGTAGATAATGCAGTGAACCTCAGTCTGTGTGAGTAGTAGGTAAAGAAATCTTACAAAGACTCAGGCATATGTTGACATTTAGTTGGATTGTTAGTGTCAGCTCTATATATAAGGCAAAGAAATGCAGTTGCTCTCCATAGCATGTGTCTGAAGCTAAAACTGCCCCATTTTGAGACTCTGCTTCATGTCCTGTTTTTAAATGTGAAAGCTGCATGAAATGAAAGCTTGCTGCTTAACCATGTGCAGCAGAAGTCTCTCTGCTGTTAGGACCAAAGATACTTCAGCTTGTTCTCACTGATCATTCCCCACCTCTCTTGGTGACAACAGTTGCAAATAGAATGTTATATTGATCATCATCTACTGCACAGAGCAAGTTGGATTTAGGCTGAAATATCCCCCTAAAAAACAGAAAATAACCCTCCAGTCAGTTTGCTCTTGAATTTTCTTCTCTGTGTATGTGTGTGTGTGTGTGCAGAGATCATAGAATCATAGAATCATAGAATCATAGAATCATAGAATCAGTCAGGGTTGGAAGGCACCACAAGGATCATCTATTTCCAAACCCCCTGCCATGCCTAGGGACACCCTACCCTAGAGCAGGCTGGCCAGAGCCCCATCCAGCCTGGCCTTAAACACCTCCAGCCATGGGGCCTCAACCACCTCCCTGGGCAACCCATTCCAGGCTCTCACCACTCTCATGCTCAACAACTTCCTCCTCACGTCCAGGCTGAACCTCCCCACCTCCAGCTTTGCTCCATTCCCCCCAGTCCTGTCACTCCCTGATAGCCTGAAAAGTCCCTCCCCAGCTTTTTTGTAGCCCCCTCCAGTTACTGAAAGGCCACAAGAAGGTCACCTGGGAGCCTCCTCCTCTTCAGAATGAACAGCCCCAACTCTTTCAGTCTGTCCTCACAGCAGAGCTGCTGCAGCCCTCTGAGCATCCCAGTGGCCCTTCTCTGGACACTCTCCAGCACATCCACATCCTTGTTGTAATGGGGGCTCCAGAACTGGATGCAGCACTCCAGATGGGGTCTCAGCAGAGCGAAGTAGAGGGGGGAGAATCAAGATGATTACAGGAGGCTGCAGAGGCATAGAGGGTGTTTTGGGTTCAATTTAAGACCTAATCCCGTGGCTGAAGCAGCAGTAATTTGAAAAACCATTTTTCAGCTGCTATGGTAAATGTTTCTAAAACAGAGGAGAGGTTTACAATCTGTTACAACAGCGAATCAAAAGAACTCTGCTCATTTTCCTTGTGGAGTCTCAGGAGTAAACACCACATTGCTCTTTTGCAACAGGAGAATGATTGACAATGCAGTGCAGTCAAGAGCTTGAAAGAGAGAAGAGGTAAATTAGCTATCCCCTGAATTAATCCTCAGCTGCTCCTCTGAGGTCTGGTCACTGGAGCTGGGTCTGCTTAGCACACAAACTGTGGGTCCAGCACAAGTATTTCATAGAAACCCAGGGCCTGATCCTCAAATCTGTGAAGGAAAGCACATGCTTGAAGTTAAGCCATGAAAAATGCTTTGGTGAGCACTGCAATCTGCTCTGTGCTTCACTTCTCACAGTGTGAGTATTAAAGCCTCCCTCCAAATCTCTGCAAGTGACTGCATGCAGTTTGCCAGTCCAACACCTATTTCATCTGCCACTGGTAGCAAGTCTGTAGTAGCCCTGATTCAACAAGTGACCCCACACCTCATGAACTCCCTCCAGCATGCACACACTGTGAAGCGTGGGGGGTGCATTCAGACACATTCATTTTGCAGGCATATGTGCAGCCTATTCAAGTGCAGCATGCAAAGAGGGGGGGATCACTATAAAGGACAGCAGAAAAATGACCTAAGTCTTCAGCAGGGAGATTGAAAACAGTAAGTACCCCACAGCATCTTCTTGTTGCCTTGAATCCTGAGGCTGCTCTGACTCCTGCAATTAGATCAGCTCTTTTCCCAGTGACTTTCCTAAACCCATTTATGGTGATGCAGAAGGTAATATGCCCAATAATGGAAGATTAAGGAGAGTGCCATAGAATAGCTTTAATGTGATCCTCAATAGCATGCAATAAAATTCTCTCCTTTAGTGAGGAGCCATCAAAATAACCTTTGCAACCCTCCTTGCCAGTTCTAAATAAAGCAGGCATCGTTCTGATAAGACTATTGTTAGGGTTTTCCTTTCTGAGGCAAAAAGGAGCTCCCATTTTGAACACTAGGCCTGGGCTGCAGTGCAGTGGGGCTGCTGCCCTGCTGTGGACTGCAAACTCCTCAGAGCCAAAGACTCCTCTCTGTGTGCACAGCCTGCAGCTGACAGACAGAGCTGAGCTACTACTGAGCTCTAAGTAAATGCTTTGACTCTCAGCCTCACTCTGACCTGGCCTGGGCCTGCGGTTTGATAGGTTTCCCAAAAGCTTGGGGCATTCAGTCTGAGATGTTCTGTGTGCCTGGTGTATGGCTCAATGCATCCAGCAAGAGGCTGGGAATATGCTTCCCCCCCTGCTCCTTCTTCCTCATCAATAGTAAAAGGCTTCGCTTCATGAGATTTCACTCCATCTGTGGTGTTCTCTAGCACAGAGTGTAACAGTGGAGCCACAGAGGTAGAAGTCAGTGAGCATGAGTGGTCATGGACTGAGCGGGTCTGGGATCAGTCCTACGGCTTGCAGGTAAACCCTCATCTCCATTTCAGCTCCTTTGATCTTCCCTTGAAGACCTTATGCCAGTGCAGGCAACAGGCAGTATCTGTCCAGGCTGCACCCTGTGTGCTTGCTCAGTAAGAGCAGGAGGGAGCAGCAATTGCTTCACTTTTGTCCTTACTGGAACACAAACGCTCTGGGAAGGAGGTTTGTTTAGTTTGGTTGGTTTTTCTCCCTGTCTTTTATTCCCTTCCCCACAGGAGATGGCTTTAGTTCCATTCAGCCCAGCTGACCTTTACGCTCTCAACACATCACTTTTCTGGATTCCAATGAAGCTGTTAGCACTGGAAGCAAGAATGAGTGAAACTGGAATTCCTTACTCAGTGTCTGGTGAGTGCTATGTGCTTCCTGTCCAAGGAGTTAAAACTAAGACCTGATTAGATTAGATGATAAGGGCTAGAGTCTGAGAAATTATCTCAGACTAAGAGATAGTCTAAACTGAAGCCTAAACTGAAGCCCAGTATTGCCATTCTGAAACACCTGAAGTGCTCAGAAACATCTCACCTCCAGAGATGTGCACACTTCCAGCTACATAGAATCATACAATGGTTTAGGTTGGAAGGGACCTCAAAGATCATCCATAGGCAGGGACACCTCCCACTAGAGCAGGTTGCTCAAGGTCTCATCCAGCCTGGCCTTAAACACCTCCAGGGAGGAAGCATCCACAACCTCCCTGGGCAACCTGTGCCAGTGTCTCACCACCCTCACTGCAAAGAACTTCCTCCTAACATCCAGTCTAAATCTCCCTCTTCCAGTTTAGACCCACCTCTGCATCCTTCCTGTGTCAATGCAGTTGTGATGAGAATAAGTCTTGTAGAACACAGAATGTTGGAATTTCTGATCCACAGCTTGCTTGTAGAGATTATAGGTTGGACTGGATGGTCTTGGAGGTCTCTTCTAACCTGGTTGATTCTATGATTTTGGAGGGGTGCTATGCTGTGGTGTTATTTTCTGTTTGCATGTGGTGGTTTCCTCTGTCTTTAACCCCCTCCAAACAACAGTGACATGTTTCTGAGGGAGTGTACCCTTCAATACAGCATCCTTCTGACCCTGCCAGTTGCCCGACGAATCTGGCTCCAGGCATTGGTTCCATTTGTTGGTTAAAGGAGCTCACGTTGATATCTCTCATCTCCTAGGAATTTGGCTTAACAAGGTCACTATCAGGCAAAATGGCAATGAGAGAGAGGAAAAGCATTGATGAATTCTCATTTCTGAATGAGGACACAGCAAGTGTCACAGGATCAGAGAACGGTTTGGATTGGAAGAGACCTTTAAAGGTCATCCAGCCCAACAGCACTGTGCTGCACCTTCAGCTAGATCAGATTGCTCAGGATCCTATCCAGCCTAACCTGGAATGGTTCCAGGAATGGGGCATCTACCATATCTCTGGGCACTCTGGGGCAGGGTCTCACCATGCTCATTGTAGAAGTGTCCAAAGACAGTTTTAATGAGATGCTGCTTAGGTGCTCAGGATCTAGCATAGAGTTCTGGACTTGGCTCTGGGAGCAGGTACTGCACAGCACATCACCCAGGCACAAAGCCCTTGTGTTAGTATCAACTTTGGAGTTCTTTGTGCTTTCCTTTTTCACTCTTTTTCCTTTGGTGTGCTTTGTAATTGGCCATTTTAAAAGAGCTTTCTGTAACAGCAGTGGAAGTGAGTCCTGAATGGAACAAAGTCTTAAATCAGTGTGAAATGCTCTCAGAAAGAGGCTGTCTATACACATCCTTTCTTCTGTGTGGGTGGCTCTAGAGAATAATGATCCTATTACTTATACAAAGGCAAGAGGGCAAGAGAGGAGGAGAAAGCTGGCCCAGCTGTAAGCATCAATGTAAGCAGCTCAGGGAGGAACAGGGTAATGCAAACACAGTGCCAGGAGAGGGAAGCCACTTCATTAGAAGCATCTGGCATGCAGAGAAGTAGGATATTTTGGCACCATCAGAAACTTTATCAAGACTTAGCCATGTAAGGCTGCATTGATTGCTATTTATAGCATCAGCTTAGAGTGGGTATGGAAATTATACCAGGAACCTCATTAGTAACAGCATGAGAGCCGTGGCCAACCACCCTGTTCCAGTGATTTTGTTCCTTCCATAGCACAGACACAGCAAGCACCAGTGAGAGATCTTCTCAGGGTCTTGTAGCCTTATTAGGGAGGAAACAGATAAAAATGGAGAGCAACTACCATAGTGACCAGGCAAGACCTGTCAGGAGTACCTGCAACCTGCCCTTTCTAGAGCCACAGCCAGGTATTGCCATCCCTCCTGCCCTCCTCTCCAGTGGAAAGCAGGTTTCTGTTTCCTTCAGATATGAGGCCATGGAAAAGGGGCAGGTTTCTAGAGATCAAGCTTTTTAACTCTGTGGTTCTTTTCTTCAGAGGAGAGTGTACTATAAAGTGCAACATATGGCATTTGTAGATGTTATCTGCTGTCAGAAGCATAGAAATGTTTTGGTTGGAAGAGACCTTTATGATCATCAGGTCCAACTGTTAGCCCAGCACTGCCAATCAGCACAACATCTACACGACCTTTAAACACCTCTATGGATGGTGGCTCTACCACCTCCCTGAGTAGCCTGTTCCAGTGCCTCACAACTCACTTAGAATCATAGAATCATAGAATGGTTTAGGTTGGAAGGGACCTCAAGGATCATCCAGCTCCAACTCCCTGCCATAGGCAGGGACACCTCCCACTAGAGCAGGCTGCTCAAGGCCTCATCCAGCCTGGCCTTAAACGCCTCTTGATAAAGAAACTTTTCCTAATATCCAATCTTACCTCCCCTGGTGCAGCTTGCAGGCTTTTTCCTCTGCTCCTGTCACTTGTAACTTGGGTGAAGAGACTGCCTGACCTCCACCTTGTTACAGACTCCTTTCAAGGAGCTGTGGGCAGCTCTCTCTCCTCAGTCTCCTCTTCTCCAGACTAAACAACCCCAGTTCCCTCAGCTGTGCCTCACAAGACTTTTCCTCTGGACCCTTCACCAGATTCATTGCCCTTTTCTGAACCTGGTCTTGTGCCTCAATGTCCTCCTTATAGCACCTTCGCAAGTTATCTGTTGCAAGCATTTAGCATACTGAAATCTGGCATGAAACGGTTTTAATTGTAAAACTCCTCACTTTGGGAACTTGTCGCTCTTGCAGGCACTTATTTTCCTTAACTAGGTCACCTTCTAGTGAGCCAAGTCAAAGAGATGGCTGATCTATTGCTTAAACCAAGATGCCACCAATTAGTGTTGTCTGTATAATACAAATACCGCTACAGGTGGCACAGATCTGACCCAGACCTGATTTCCAGGCACTCTGCATCTGCTGTGGCCTCCTTTGGAATGTTTGGTGTGCTCATGGGGTGTTTTTACTTCAAAAAGCCCTTGTTCAGGTCTGAGTAGCTGCTGTGTCTGCCACATTACCTCTTGTCAAGGGGAAAGCTGACAGAGGCTTGGGTTTCAAAGGGCTGGAAGTGCTGCTATTGGGTATTTGGGGGCTTTGGTACTTAGAATCATAGAATCAGTCAGGGTTGGAAGGGACCACAAGGATCATCTAGTTCCAACCCCCCTGCCATGNGACACACTCCAGCATCTCCACATCCCTCTTGTAACAGGGGCTCCAGAACTGGATGCAGTACTCCAGGTGAGGTCTCACAAGAGTGGAGTAGAGCAGGAGAATCACTTTCCTCCACCTGCTGGCCACACTTCTCCTGCTGCAGCCCAGGCTCTGGTTGGCTTTCTGGGCTGCAAGTGCACACTGCAGGCTCATCTTGAGCTTCTCCTCCAGCAGCATCCCCATGTCCCTCTCCTCAGGGCTGCTCTGCAGCCATTCACTGCCCAGCCTGGATTTGTGCTTGGGATTGCCCAGACCCAGATGCAGGACCTTGCACTTGGTCATTTCGAACCTTATGATGTTGACTTGTGCCCACCTCTCCAGCCTGCCCAGGTCCCTCTGGATGGATCCCTGCCCTCCAGCCTGTCTGCTGCACCACACAGCTTGGTGTCATCAGCAAACTTGCTGAGGGTCCACTCAGTTCCACTGTCCACAGCACCGACATGGACTTAGCATATTTGCAGACTGCATCACCAGCGGGGAGAGACCAAACCTGAGGAGTCTCAATCTGTGTAAAGAGCAGGGCTGCAAAAATACTACTGGAAAGAAGAATCATGGCTCCAAGTGCAGAATTTTCCCTGTGTGCTCTCTGTTGCCTAGTGTCTGCCTTTAATAACATATCCAGATTTTGTTAAACTCCAACTCCTGTGCAATCTGACTTTAATCTATTAGTTTCACATCAGGTAGGTGAGTGGAAAAAGACATGCAACAGCACTGTAATTTGAAATTCTGCATTCCTGGGGGAGTCTGTTAGTTTTCAAAGGTTACAGTTGAGGCTGCATCTGAGCAACTGGGATAGAAGTTAACACTCTGAGAGGTTTCAGAATTAAACCTTATCTGAATGGGATTTAAAGGTTTGGGTTGTTTTTGACCCAGGTTTAGCTCACATTCTGTACCAGCCTTAATTTTTTCATTTACTGGCTGCTTTATTGGTAGTAAAGTAAGCAAGAAAAGGTATATGAAATACATCTGGGTCAGGAGCTGAAACAGCTGATTTGAGTTGCCTCTCCACTTCTCCCCTTTTACTCTGCTCTCCTCAGACCCCACCTGGAGTACTGTGTGCAGTTCTGGAGCCCCCAGCACAAGAAGGACATGGAACTGCTGGAGCCAGTCCAGAGGAGAGCCACGAAGATGCTGAGAGGGCTGCAGCAGCTCTGCTCTGAGGACAGGCTGAGAGAGTTGGGGCTCTGCAGCCTGGAGAGGAGAAGGCTTCGAGGAGACCTTAGAGTGGCTTTGCAGTATCTGAAGGGAGCCTACAGGAAGGCTGGGGAGGGACTATTGACAAGGTCTGGGAATGTCAGGACGAGGGGGAATGGGTTTAAGCTGGAGGAGGGGAGATTTAGACTGGATGTTAGGAGGAAGTTCTTTACAGTGAGGGTGGTGAGACACTGGCACAGGTTGCCCAGGGAGGTTGTGGCTGCTTCCTCCCTGGAGGTGTTTAAGGCCAGGCTGGATGAGGCCTTGAGCAGCCTGCTCTAGTGGGAGGGGTCCCTGCCTATGGCAGGGGGGGTGAGCTGGATGATCCTTGAGGTCCCTTCCAACCTAAGCCATTCTATGATTCTATGATTCCTATTTGCTTTACCTCTGAACTTTTCTTCTCTGGGGGTTAATTACCCAAGAGAACTTACCCTTGGTAATGGGTTCCATTATGTTCAAGAAGTGCATCCATCCAATTTCTTCCCCTGAGCTGAATGTCACTTTAGAACATTCTCTTGTCATCAGCTTGGATAGTGCAGAAAAACTGACCTGTCCAGACCTTGAATACACCACTTGCAGGTGGGATCCGAGTTTGATCACAGATCACAGAACACGTTGGGTTGAAAGGGACCCTTAAAGGCCATCTTGTCCAACCTCCCTGCAGTCAGCAGGGACACCTCCAAGGAGAGCAGAATTCCCTTTCACAGAATCACAGAAACATCCAGGTTGAAAAAGACCCTTGGGATCACCAAGTCCAACCTATGACCCCACTCTAACAGATTCACCTTAAAACATATTCCAAAGCACCACATCCAAACCACCCTTAAACACATCCAGGGAGGGTGACTCCACCACCTTCCTGGGCAGCTCATTCCAGTCCCTGACTGTTCTTTCCATGAAAAACTTTTTCCTAGTGTCCAATCTAAACCTCCCCAGCCTCAGCTTGAGGCCATTCCCCCTTGTTCTGTGTCCAACTACCTGTGAGAAGAGACCAGCAGGTCTCCCTTCAAGTAGTTGTAGACAGCAATGAGGTCTGCCCTCAGCCTCCTCTTCCTCAAACTAACCATTCCCAGCTCCTTCAGTCTCTCCTCATCAGATTTATTCTCCAGGTGCTTCTCCAGCTTTGTTGCCCTCTTCTGGACTCACTCCAGCACCTCCACATCTCTCCTGTATTGCGGTGCCCAAAACTGAACACAGTACTCAAGGTGTGGCCTCACCAAAGCTGAGTCCAAGGGGACAATCACCTCCCTGCTCCTGCTGGACACAGCATTTTTAATCCAAGCCAGGATGCCACTGGCCTTCTTGGCTGCCTGGGCACACTGCTGGCTCATATTCAGCTCCTGTCTATTACATCCCCCAGATCCCTTTCTGCCAGGCAGCTCTCCAGCCACACTGCCCCAAGCCTGTAGCACTGCTTGGGGTTGTTGTGGCCCAAGTGCAGGACCTGGCGTTTGGCCTTGTTGAAACTCATCCCATTGATCTAAGCCTATCCAAGTCCCCCTGAAGAGCCTCTCTACTCTCATTCAAATCAACACTGCCACCTAACTTGGTGTCATCTGCAAACTTAGACCATGGCCCAAAAATTCCAATGCCAATCCCTCTCTCTGCCAACAACTTCCTCCTAACATCCAGCCTAGGCTTGCCCCAGCACAACTTGAGACTGTGTCCTTCTGTTGCTGCTTGCCTGTCAGAAGAGACCAACCCCACCTGGCTACATTCTCCCTTCAGGCAGTTGTAGACAGCAATGAGGTCTGCCCTGAGCCTCCTCTTCTGCAGGCTGCACACCCCCAGCTCCCTCAGCCTCTCCTCATAGGGTTTGTGCTCCAGGCCCCTCACCAGCTTTGTTGCCCTTCTCTGCACATGTTCCAGCACCTCAACATCTCTCTTGAATTGAGGAGCCCAGAACTGGACACAGCACTCAAGGTATTCTTCTTAATCCTTCCTCTTCATTGCTAAAACTCAGGTGAAGCAGCATCACATCTTTCCAAACGCCTGAACGGCATGGTGTTCTCCTTGCCTGTGCAGAGATGCTTCTGCATCATTTATCCATGGCACTGCTTCCTCTCCTGGACATTATTACATTTGCAGACCCACCTGAGGATTCCTGGTAGACTTTTGTACTGAGAAACTGCCTGCAACGTGCATTTGTCTGCAACCCTGAGAGAGTATCTCTTATTTCCTGATGATGCTTTATGCTGCTTCCTTTAAGATTAGGCTTCTCTAATCAGAAATTCCAAATCCCCACCCCAAGCCTTTTTAACTTCTCCTCTTCTAACATAGCACCAAGTGACTCAAGTTTGTAATCTCTGGGCCACAGCTGTTGAAAAGGGAATCACCTTGTTATTCTCCAAAGAGCTATTAAAATGATGGCAGAGGAGTCCATGGCTCCTGCTAAGTGCACTGGAGGTGCAGCAGCCAGACGTTAAACATCCTGTGCCTCCCTTTTGTGCAAACATTGGGTTGCAAGCCACCAACTTCAGTGGCCTTCAGAACCCCCCCTAACCACCTGGCTACTGTTACAAAACAGACCTCCAAGCCAAGCCTCAGTACATAAGTGACCATGTGGGAGATGTGGGTTCAGGATCATGCCCAGGCTGTGACTAACACCTGAGCTGCTGTGACAGCTGGCATGTGAAGGAAGCTCTGCACACATCACCTGGTAAGTACAGAGGGAGGGGAGCAGGACATCAAAGGACCCAATTAGAAAGGTCAACAGCAGTTTATTTATAACTTCCAAGTCGTTGCTGCTTTTAGTGCTTAAGAAGGTGCCTGGTACACAGCACCACACAGGAGAGGTTTCTGCTTTCCTAGAAGGATGTTACATTTCCTCCATGAATGCTTCTCAGGCCACTGAGTCACAGCTTTAGCATTGCTCTGGGCATTGTTTTGATGTGTGTACCTCAAATTTGTGATCATTACATTCTCAATTTTACCTAGGGACTTACATGGAGGTGTTAAAAGCCAGGCAGGATGAGGCCTTGAGCAGCCTGCTCTATGGCAGGGGCTTGGAGCTGGATGATCCTTGAGGTCCCTTCCAACCTAAACCATTCTATGACTCTATGATTCTATATGACATCTGTTAGCAGGACATTTGAGTGTTTTAATCATAAATTAGACTTGATTCTTGAAACTATGCCTGGTACCTAAGTTAGAGAGAGAAATCTCCAGCAGAAATGAGAACCTCATAAGGTAGGTGCCATCAGCTGAGATATGAACATTTCCCTTTGTAAAGTCGTTCTTGAGTACCCATTAGACTCAGGGAAAGAGTAGTGTTGTGCTTTAGCTGAGTTACAGCACAAGGTCATGGAAAAGGTCATCTTGAGTGCCGACACAAAGCACCTACAGGATGGCCAAGGGATCAGGCCCAGCCAGCAGGGGTTTAGGAAGGGCAGCTCCTGCCTGACCAACCTGAGCTCCTTTTATGATCAGGTTACCTGCCTGGTGAATGTAGGGCAGGCTGTGGATGGAGTCTACCTGGACTTCAGTGAATGCTTTGACACCATCTGCCACTGCAAGCTCCTGGCCAAGCTGGCAGCTCCTGGCTTGGACAGATTCACTCTGATATGAGTCAAGAACTGGCTGGAGGGCCAGGCCCAGAGAGTGGTGGTGAGTGAATGGTGCCACATCCAGTCGGCAGCTGGCACCAGTGGTGTGCCCCCGGAATCAGTGCTGGGCCCAGTCCTCTTCAATATCTTTACTGATGATCTGGAGCAGGGAATTGAGTCCAGCATCAGTAAGTTTGCAGATGACACCAAGCTAGGAGCAGGTGTGGAGCTGTTGGAGGGTAGGAGAGCCCTGCAGAGGGACCTGGCCAGGCTGGATGGGTGGGCAGAGGCCAAGGGGATGAGATTGAACAAGGACAAGTGCAAGGTCTTACATTTTGGCTACAACAACCCCAAGCAGCTCTACAGGCTGGGGACAGAGTGGCTGAGAGCAACCAGGCAGAGAGGGAGCTGGGGGTGTGCAGCCTGCAGCAGAGGAGGCTCAGGGCAGAGCTCATTGCTGTCTACAACTACCTGCAGGGAGGCTGTAGCCAGGTGGGGTTGGTCTCTCCTGCCAGGCAAGCAACAACAGAAGAAGGGGACACAGTCTCAAGTTGTGCCAGGGCAGGTCTAGGCTGGATGTTAGGAGGAAGTTGTTGGCAGAGAGAGTGATTGGCATTGGAATGGGCTGCCCAGGGAGGTGGTGGAGTCACCATCCCTGGAGGTGTTCAAGCAAAGCCTGGATGAGGCACTTAGTGCCATGGTCTGGTTGACTGGATAGGGCTGGATACTAGGTTGGACTGGATGAGCTTGGAGGTCTCTTCCAACCTGGCTGATTCTATGATTCTATGATTCTTAAAATAGGAGTTAGAGAGGTGAAATGATTTTAAATATGATGTAGAGTTTCCTAGAGAGGTAGTGGCAGCCAGGGAAGGAGTCTGATAAAGTAGATAAGGGAGGAAATGCCATTTAGGCAGATTGGAAATCTGGGGTAATGTGGTGAAGAGGAACAGCCTGTGTCTGGCAAATGGCGCAGAACTGAAATTATTTTGGCTGGCTTTGGGTAGAGAAGAGCCAAAACTGCGAGCAGGCTCTGGTGAGGACCGCCCAAAAAGAAGAACTGGGATGGAAAAAACCTTGCGGAGCACTTTCCGAAGCGTCCCAGATTCCTGCGTCAGGGATGCGAAGCGCTCATCACCGACGGCTTGGATGGAGCTGCTGAGGTAGTGTCTCAGCTTCAGCCTGTCCCTAGCTGCTTTGGTGCACACACAGACTGTACTGGAGGACAGGAAAGATGAGTCCCCATTGTTTGTGCAGAGAAAGAAGCCCTGTTTCTTCGGCTGAGTTTTGCCCACCAGCCCTCAACACTCAGCTGATTCTCTGCTGGAGAGATGTTACCGGGGGAGCAGCTGTGGTGTTTCAGCACAGCAGCTAAAATGAAATCAGATGAAACTCTCGAATTTCTTATTTCCCCCTTCCTGTAAAGTCTCTTTTCTGGTTCAAAAAAACATCTTGAGTTGCCCTCAGCTTTTCATGACCTACATTCCATGCATTAGAGAGTTTCTCCCTGCTCCCCCCCCCTCTCCGGTGACAGACACCCAAGGACAAAATGTCAATAATATTTTCCCAGAAATAGAGATGATGAATGTCTGAGTCAGGGACAGAGAAACCAAAGGGTGTGTAAACAAAACAAGCCCAGAAAGAGCATAATTATGCTGGAGAATCCCTTGGAATTTGTTGTCTCAGTAATTTCACAGGGAGGCTTGGTCAGTGTATTCAGTATCCAACGAGTGTCGTTTGCCTCTCAGAGTTTTGGGGGGTGAAATAATCATTGTTTCACCATTGAAGGACATTGCTAAATTAGGCACCTTCGTTCTAGTCTCTGCTTCTTTGTTATGTACATTGGAATGGAGCAAAGCTGGAGATGGGTAGGTTCAGACAGGATATGAGGAATTAGTGCACCTATATCCAAATCTGGATTTTGAGTGTTCTGTGAGAAGAGCTGGAGAGCTTCTGAAGATATGTATATATAACTTCTTTGTTATGTACATTGGAATGGAGCAAAGCTGGAGGTGGGGAGATTCAGAGTGGATATGAGGAGGAAGTTGTTGAGCAGGAGAGTGGTGAGAGGCTGGAATGGGTTGCCCAGGGAGATGGTTGAGGCCCCATCCCTGGAGGTGTTTAAGGCCAGGCTGGATGAGACTGTGGCCAGGCTGATGTAGGATAGGGTGTCCCTGGGCATGGCAGGGGGGTTGGAACTGGATGATCCTTGTGGTCCCTTCCAACACTGATTCTGTGATTCTATGGCTGTAAGAGCCAAGACATTAGCTGGAAAATGTGGGTGAATCCACTGTGCTATGATTTGTCTCTCCAGTCTCATTCTCATTCAGGGGAAATGATTACAGATTGAGCTAGCTCATCCACTTGTGTTAGCAGATCAGCTGCAGAGACTTCAGCAGAACATATCTGATGACTTCAGTGGCTGGATGGAAAAGTGTTCAGTTGGAATTGTAGATGGGCAAAGCTCCAGCCAGTTTGCTGCGATTCAGGCATCGCTGTGTCCAGAAAAGTTTCTCCTCAGATTCTGTCACAGGCTTCCTGCTTGTCACACTAAGAGTTGCTTTTTGAGGGTAAGTCTGTGGGCTGTGGATGGTTCAGACCAAGTAAAGTGAGATTCCAAATTGTGTTACATGCACAAGAAATTTAATGATACAGACTTACCCCACAGATGTCTGACTTGATTTCCTAAGAAGATGTCTTTAGACACCAACATCTTCAGTTCATTGACCCTCTGAGGGCAAAGAATCAGTGTGTGTGGTGTACATGGGCTCCCTTTGAACAGCAGAGGGAAATGAGACCTCTTGGCAAACACAGCACAAATATTAAACAAGGAGAAGATTAATGCTAACCAATGGGGAAAAGTAAGAATGGAGGTTTTATGTCTTCTGAACACTATCCCCCTCTGGAGCATAGGCTGGATCCAAGCCTGCAGAATGGTGAATCCATCCATTTTTGAGCCTAGGGTCTTCTGTGGCTAGACATTTCCATCTGCTTTTGGAAAGAATGCTCGTGCTTCCCTTTAAAAATAGGTGAAGATGGAATTGGTGCCCCTGTTTATACAACAGCCCTGTTCTTGAAGAGCTGCTCCCGACAGACACTGAACGTAGAGCATCTGATTATGTTCATACTAGACAGCAGTGCCCTTGGCCTTCTGGGCTGTGCTGTGCTGGAGCTCGCTCTCTCCGCTGTGACATGAGGAATCTGAAGTCTAGCAGAGAACCAAGCCAAAAGGAGAATGCAGCCTGGGGCTTCTGTGGAGGGGACAGTGTAGGCTATTTTCTGTTCTAGCATAGAATCATAGAATCATAGAATCAACCAGGTTGGAAGAGACCTCCAAGATCAGCCAGTCCAACCTAGCACCCAGCCCTATCCAGTCAACTACACCATGGCACTAAGTGCCTCATCCAGGCTTTTCCTGAACACCTCCAGGGACAGCAACACGACCACCTCCTGGGCAGCCCATTCCAATGCCAATCCCTCTCTCTGCCAACAACTTCCTCCTAACATCCAGCCTAGACCTCCCCTGGCACAACTTGAGGCTGTGTCCCCTTGTTCTGTTACTGGTTGCCTGAGAGAAGAGACCAACCCCACCTGGCTACAGCCTCCCTTCAGGTAGTTGTAGACAGCAATGGGGTCTGCCCTGAGCCTCCTCTTCTGCAGGCTGCACATCCCCAGCTCCCTCAGCCTCTCCTCATAGGGTTTGTGTTCCAGGCCCCTCACCAGCCTTGTTGCCCTTCTCTGGACACCTTCCAGCACCTCAACATCTCTCTTGAATTGAGGAGCCCAGAACTGGACACAGCACTCAAGGTGTGGCCTGACCAGTGCTGAGTACAGGGGCAGAATAACCTCCCTTGTCCTACTGGCCACACTGTTCCTGAGCCAGGCCAAGAATAGGTCCTCTACATCATCATGGTACCGAAGGAATTAACAGCCTGCTGGAGGTGTGCCAGTCAAACAACTCCAGCTCTTCTGGGTGTGCTCCACCTGCCCCATCCTCCCCTCCGTGAGGTCTTCCTGCACGTGCCAATGGTGGTCCTTCCTGTATGTGTTCACAGAGGGAACGGTGGTGTGGCACACAGGGGACACTTCTGCCCAGCCCACAGTATCCCTGGACCTCCGTGGGAACTTTTTTCGCATGGTGTACCCTATGGTACACCTATGGTATGACGTTTAACAAGGCCAAGTGCAAGGTCCTGCACCTGGGTCGGTGCAATCCCAGGCACAGATACAGGCTGGGTGGGGAATGGCTGAGAGCAGCCCTGAGGAGAAGGACCTGGGGGTCTGGGTTGATGAAAAGCTCAACATGAGCCTGCAGTGTGCACATGCAGCCCAGACAGCAACCCTGTGCTGGGCTGCAGCAAGAGCAGTGTGGGCAGCAGGGCAAGGGAGGGGATTCTGCCCCTTGGCTCTGCTCTCCTCAGACCCCACCTGCAGTACTGTGTGCAGTTCTGGAGCCCCCAGCACAAG
>WAAF01011703.1:150462-166078 GCA_013400475.1 Tricholaema leucomelas
GACTCCACCACCTCCCTGGGCAGCCCATTCCAATGCCAATCACTCTCTCTGACAACAACTTCCTCCTAACATCCAGCCTAGACCTCCCCTGGCACAACTTGAGACTGTGTCCCCTTGTTCTGTTGCTGGTTGTTGGAGATTAGGGAACAAATTATTCAATGCAAGGTCTTGTAATGACAGGATGAGGAGTAATGGCTTTAAACTGGGAGAGGGGAGATTTGAACTAGATGTTAGGAGGAAGTTCTTTACAGTGAGGGTGGTAAGACACTGGCACAGGTTGCCCAGGGAGGTTGTGGCTGCCCCCTCCCTGGAGGTGTTCAAGGCCAGGTTGGATGAGACCTTGAGCAACCTGTTCTAGTGGGAGGTGTCCCTGCCTATGGTTGGAACTGGATGATCTTTGAAGTCCTTTCCTACCTAAACCACTCTATGATTCTAAGAGTGGTCAGGGATTGGAACAGGCTGCCCAGGGAGGTGGTGGAGTCACCATACTTGAGGTGTTCAAGAAATGTGTGGACATGCAACCGTGGGACATGGTTTAATGGCTGTGGTGGTGCTGGGTTGGTGGTTGAACTGAATGATCTTGGAAGGCTTTTCCATCTCAAATCATTCTATGCTTCCATGATTATATGATTGCATGATCCTGTTCAGGAGGGAAATGAAGGCAAAATCCACCCTTTTTTGCCTGCCATCTTCAAGCTTTGAGCTCCTCTGAAGCAAATCCACTCCTGAAACTACCTGGGGTAACAAAGTTGGCCTTGTTTCACTTTAAAGAGGTTTTCAAAGTAGCATGTGGTCAAGGACTGGCAAAGCTCCTCTATGTGCCTGTGAGTAGAACTGTAAGGCACACTGCTACACACGTAGTGCACTGAGCCTTGAGTGGATCCTCAGAACTCGCAGCCGATGTCACTGCCGACCTGGTGATCTCGCATCGTCCTCGGGATTAGCATTAGGGAGGACAAATTAAGTCAGTGTAAATCCTTTTGCAAGACTTCTCTTTCTTAATACTGTCTCTGCACACACTGGAACAAGCAAATCATCGAGAAGAAGCCCACTGACATCAGTGGAGTTTCACCTGGGATGGATTTAGCCCACTTGCACCGACTGCGTCATCGCCCTCGAGCTAGGCTGAGCAACTCATTAGTGGCAGAGAGATGAATTTCTGAACGTGTGTGTAACCTAACTCTGAACCAGCACGGTAGAAACTCCTCTCAGTAGCTGCTCTGGGCAACCAAGGACACCAAGAGCTTGACTAAATAAACACAAACAAAGACTGTTTGTTTGAGTGTGCTCTCCATCTGGAGCACTGGCTATTTTTCCAGCTCTGGGGCACGTCTGCACATGACTGAGGACAGCCTTCTTTACCATCTCTGATGAGCTCACCAAATTTAAGAGTGTTTCCAAGAGATTTTCCTTACTTTTCCCCCCTTTCAAAGAATGAGCCCACATGCCAAGGGTTGCTTCATTTCTGAAAGCTCCTGCTGAAGTATTTCTTTGCAGTCTAAGGCAGAGGTGAAAGTAGGATTTTTATTCCCTCTCTTTCTTCCTAAACACCTCTTTTCACCTGCCCATCACTCCTGCAAATCACCAGGCAGTGCCAGGCACTGCTGCCAGCCACTGGAGCCAAGGTGGTTGTGGCCTTGAGCTGCTGGACTGATGTCCAGGGACAAGCAGCTTTGTCCATCAGCTCCCATAGTTGTTCCCCAGGGGTGGTGACCACATGCAGCTGTGTTGTCTTGGTGGAGAGGTGAGCTTGCTAGCAGATCTGATCTAGGGTAGGGTGTCCCTGCCCATGGCAGGGGGGTTGTGGTCCCTTCCAACCCTGACTGATTCTACGATCCTAGGATCTGGAGACATGTGGATGTTGACTTACAGGTATCTCCCCTAACAGAGAGGCTGGCTCAGACACCCAACCTCCTGTGCTAAGTGTAGGTCTAGATGGAGGCTTGCTCAGCCTGGAGCTTGATGCAGTATCACAGATCATAACTGATTCCCCCATCTGAGTGCTACCCACAGGCTAACATCTTCTTAAGTGGCTTAAATCACAGAATCACAGAATCAGTCAGGGTTGGAAGGGACCACAAGGATCATCCAGTTCCAACCCCACTGCCATGGGCAGGGACACCCTACCCTAGAGCAGGCTGCCCACAGCCTCAGCCAGCCTGGCCTTGAACACCTCCAGGCATGGGGCCCCAACCACCTCCCTGGGCAACCCATTCCAGGCTCTCACAACTCTCATGCTGAACAACTTCCTCCTCACATCCAGCCTGAACCTACCCATCTCCAGCTGTGCCCAGTCCTGTCACTCCCTGATATCCTGAAAAGTCCCTCCCCAGCTTTTTTTGTAGGCCCCCTTCAGATACTAAAAGGCCACAAGAAGGCCACCTGGGAGCCTCCTCTTCTCCAGCCTGCACAGCCCCAACTCTTTCAGTCTGTTCTCACAACAGAGCTGCTGCAGCCCTCTGAGCATCCTCATGGCCCTTCTCTGGACACACTCCAGCATCTCCACATCCTTCTTGTAATGGGGGCTCCAGAACTGGATGCAGTGGATCTTCTGTTTCTTCTACATGTCTCTCCACACCCCAATGTATTCAAGGCCCTTTGGCCAGTGCCCAGCTTGTTGCCTGAGCCCAAGTTTTCCTCCCACCCTGCCTGACTCGTATTTGTGGCAGACCTGCCAGTTCATGTTAGAATCAGCAGTTCTGGGGAGCTGGGGTCATGGCCAGTGAAGAACTCTGGGGACTGCACTTGTGAATATTCCTGGTAGCTGCTGACTCACATGCACCTGTTGCTCAAGCAGGTCCCACTCAACGCACTGGTTGTGCTCTGGGTTTGCTGTTGGCTCTGATGTGCTGATTCATCAGAGCCTCTCCCCTCATGTGCTGGTGCTGTCCTCCCCTCTCTCCTGGAACTGAGTCCAGCCCTTATCATCTCTGAGAGCACAGGGTTCCTAGGAGAGTAAATCACCCCTTCTGAACCACCTCATGAGGCAGGCATTTCAGAGTCCTCCACCTCTGGTGATCTGCAGAGATTCAGCGTGAGCAAAGGAGCTGAATCATCATTTTCATAAACATTTAACTCTACCTGGTCTGTAAAAAAAACGATTTGAGTATAAAAATGTTTGTATAAATAGAGTCTAGATGGCCACCATGTCCTGCTCTGGAAGGGGTAGCCAAAGTCTAGAGGGCTGCTGGTCAGTAGGTGGAGGAGGTTTTGTTCCTCATATGATGTCCAGTGCTCTTTAACATCTTTGTCAGTGATATGGACAGAGGAATTGAGTGCACCCTCAGCAAGTTTGCAGATGACACCAAGCTGTGTGGCACAGCTGACTTGCTGGAGGGCAGGGATGCCATCCAGAGGGACCTGGACAGGCTGCAGAGGTGGGCCCAGGCCAACCTCATGACGTTTAACAAGGCCAAGTGTAAGGTCCTGCACCTGGGTCGGTGCAATCCCAGGCACAGATACAGGCTGGGTGGTGAATGGCTGAGAGCAGCCCTGAGGAGAAGGACCTGGGGGTCTGGGTCGACGAGAAGCTCAACATGAGCCGGCAGTGTGCACATGCAGCCCAGACAGCCAACCGAGTGCTGGGCTGCATCAAGAGAAGTGTGGCCAGCAGGGCAAGGGAGGTGATTCTCCCCCTTTACTCTGCTCTCGTCAGACCCCACCTGGAGTACTGTGTGCAGTTCTGGAGCCCCCAATACAAGAAGGACATGGAACTGCTGGAGCGGGTCCAAAGGAGAGCCACGAAGATGATCAGAGGGCTGGAGCACCTCTGCTATGAGGACAGGCTGAGAGAGTTGGGGCTCTTCAGCCTGGAGAGGAGAAGGCTTCGAGGAGACCTTATAGTGGCCTTCCAGTATTTGAAGGGAGCCTACAGGAAAGCTGGGGAGGGACTATTTACACGGTCTAGTAATGTTAGGACGAGGGGGAATGGGTTTAAGCTGGAAGAGGGGAGATTTAGACTGGATGTTAGGAGGAAGTTCTTTACAGTGAGGGTGGTAAGGCACTGGAACGGGTTGCCCAGGGAGGTTGTGGATGCTTCCTCCCTGGAGGTGTTTAAGGCCAGGCTGGATGAGGCCTTGAGCAAGCTGCTCTAGTGGGAGGTGTCCCTGCCTATGGCAGGGGGTTGGAGCTGGATGATCCTTGAGGTCCCTTCCAACCTAAACCACTCTGTGATTCTATGATTCTATGATCATGCATTCTATACATCTGCACTGCTGGTCAAGCAGTTGAGTTTAGGGCAAAGCGAAGCTCATTAAGGGCTGAATTAAGGACACAGCAGTCTAAAACTTAGTTGAGGTCATAAGCAAGTAAGCATGAAGGCAGCTACTGCCCAGGGAGTGCTGTAAGTCCCTCTGCTGTAGTTCTCTCACCAGATGTTTTCTCTTTATTTAGTTAGTGCCATAAATGACAAATGAAATGTAATGTGGCTCTTGTTTTCTTATCTTTCTCTTTGTTTTCTTGCTTCCTTTCTCCAAAGAATCAAATTGCTGGTGCACAAGAACCAACTGCAACGGCAGTTTTTCATTTGCTCTCATTCTAGGACTAAAGACATACCAATGCCTGATGTTGTCCTCCAGCTCCTGCCTCTCCAGTTAAACCAGCTGCAGCAAATCCTTCCATTATAATGCCTCTCTGCATTACACAGAATCATAGAATCAACCAGGATGGAAGACATCTCCAAGATCATCCAGTCCAACCTAGCCCCCAGCCCTACCCAGTCAACCAGACCATGGCACTAAGTGCCTCATCCAGGCTTTGCTTGAACATCCCCAGGGACGGTGACTCCACCACCTCCCTGGGCAGCCCATTCCAATGCCAATCACTCTCTCTGCCAACAACTTCCTCCTAACATCCAGCCTCGACCACCCCTGGCACAACTTGAGACTGTGTCCCCTTGTTCTCTTGCTGCTTGTCTCGTATTCCTTTGCTAGTTTTTAAGCTGTCAAGCACTTTGCAGGTGATCAATGAAATGCACAAACCAATGTCAGATCAGGACTGTGCAGGTGATCAATGAAATGCACAAACCAATGTCAGATCAGGACTGTGCAGGTGATCAATGAAATGCACAAACCAATGTCAGATCAGGACTGTGCAGGTGATCAATGAAATGCACAAACCAATGTCAGACCAGGACTGTTCTGACTTTACTTTTAAACACACAATTATGCAGTCTGGTGAGTATAAACTGAGAGCACTTTGAATTGCAGTGGCTGGTGGAGACCCTGTGCAGAAATGTAGCCTCACTGCAGATGTGATGCAGGTATGGAGCTGACCACACTCCTGCTTGCATTCAGCCAAGTGGGACAGCACGTAGCTGTCCCTCTTAAAGCAGGTTTCTTGCTACCACCACTTCAAGAAAAGCATGTTTCTCTTGTGTGGAATGGCTACAAGACTTTAAGGCCCATTCCATCACGATCTGTAGTCCAAGGAGATGAATTGGACAACAGAAAAGTGGCTTTTCAGAATTCAAGGGCACGTAGCATGCAGCCATTGTCACTTGGCACAAAGCTTGCACCATAGATTTCATTCTTTCCTTGCAGAACAATAATTGAAAACCGATTTACCCCCTTAAATAAACCAGTGACAGCTGGGAAAATCAGCAGATTGGCCCTCTGAGCCTGTTTGTAGGAGATCTTGGCAGCCAGAGAGTTGATGTAGTCTCTATAGGATGCAGCCATTATGTCTTCCAGATGTGCTTGACCTTTATCTTGGATCAAAAAAAAAGCATCTTGCCATTGAAACTATCAATTTACATACTCTGAGCCCAAGCCATCAGCTCCTTGAAGATGTTGGAGAAACCCTCTTGTGATGGTTGTGCCCTCCACTGCCATTCAGTGCAGGTGTCTAACCCAAGAGTGCTTAGCTTTCGCAGGTTTGTGTCGTTCCAACTCGGTGTGGCTCTAGAACTTCTAGTAGGAGGAAGATCTGGAACATGATAGGAGTTACTCACTACCCACAGGAGGACATTTAGGAGGTTCTTAGATGGTTAGCTACTCATAGTGGGTGGAAGTAGTAAGAAAATTTGCAATAGCTTCCTCCTGAGCAATGTGTGCACAGGGTGATGCTACTGTTCCCTTTGGCTCCTTGGGGAAACCAGATCAAGCAGTTCCCAGCAAAGAGTTAAGATACAGGCAGCTAAATGCCAACAGCCAATTAACCAAGAAGAAGATGGTTCTCCTTGCACTGTCTGATTCCAGGAAACATGGGCAGCAATCCTACTGAAAACCCAGAGCCAGGAAAGCAAAGAGCCACTGGCTGTAAATGCCCTTGGGTCAAAACAGGTTTTCTAGTGTGTGGGAAAGTAGAGTGGTGCTCAGCTAGAGTGGCACAGGCATAGAGTGAGTGTCATACAGGAATCACAGAATCAACCGGGTTGGAAAAGACCTCCAGGATCACAGAGTCCAACCTATCACCTAACCCTTCTAATTAACTAAGCCATGGCACCAAGTGCCTCATCCAGCCTCCTCTTAAATACCTCCAGGGGTGGTCACTCCACCACCTCCCCAGGCAGCCCATTCCAATGCCAATCTCTCTTTCAGTGAAGAACTTCTGCCTAACATCCAGCCTGAACCTGCCCTGGCACAGCTTGGGGCTGTGTCCCCTTGTTCTGTCCCTAGGTGCCTGGCAGAAGAGACCAACCCCACCCAGCTACAACCTCACTTCAGGTAGCTGCAGACAGCAATGAGGTCTGCCCTGAGCCTCCTCTTCTGCAGGCTGCACACCCCCAGCTCCCTCAGCTGCTCCTCACAGGGCTGTGCTCCAAGCCCCTCACCAGCCTTGGTGCCCTTCTCTGGGCATGTTCAAGCACCTCAACATCTATGTTAATGAATGTTTGTGGGAAGGAGAATAGGGGAAACAGGTAAAGTGATGTGGGATGAGAGGAGAGATGGGAATCTTGGGTTTGGCAGCAGAGAGGGAGAGGTTGAGAGGATCATATCAGGTTGGAGCTCTCTTGGTGCAATAGCAAACAAAGCAAGGGAAGTCACAGAGAGCCTTGTGCTTGCTGTCACATGCCCATGCCTCTGGGCTGGCAGCTGAAGGGCCATGGCTCTCTGCCTCCCAACGGTTTGTGAAATCTGTGTATCTCCCTTCGCTCTGCAGTGACTGAATTTCTTGCTTTTCATTTTTGTACAGGCTGGATGTGAGGTCTCCAGAGCCAGAAAATGAGTTCAAGTTTAGGAAGTCAGGCTGAAAGACGAGCTGAGAGAGCCATGCATCCTGGTAAGTGCATCTAAGACACCCTCAGTGCAGCACTGCAAGTCTCCTATGGCCACCATACTCTCCTTTTACCATCTCATGAGCCAGTATGTAATGGCCTCCTGTGACCAGGCAGGCTCACAGAGGTGGATCTGTCACCTGATCTGAGGCAGAAGGCTCCCACAGAGAAAGATACCTCCTGTTCATAGAATCATAGAATCAAGCAGGATGGAAGAGACCTCCAAGCTCATCCAGTCCAACCTAGCACCCAGCCCTATCCAGTCAACCAGACCATGGCACTAAGTGCCTCATCCAGGCTTTGCTTGAACACCTCCAGGGACGGCTACTCCACCACCTCCCTGGGCAGCCCATTCCAATGCCAATCACTCTCTCTGCCAACAACTTCCTCCTAACATCCAGCCTTGACCTGCCCTGGCACAAGTTGAGACTGTGTCCCCTTGTTCTGTTGCTGGTTGCCTGTTGGGAATGTAAAGGGTCAGAGGGCAGTGTGACAAGATGGACTAACCCCTGAGCATAAAAAACCTGGCTGAAAGACTAGCACCATGCTGTGTGAGCTGGTGGCCCACCAGTATGGTCCAAGGACAGCAATGGTGGATGTGATTTCCTTCTACATGGCTGTAGGGAAGGGAAGGCTGTAAACAGGTGAAGGCATACAAAGGACAAAGAGGCAAGCGAGAGGCTGAGCAGTGTTCTCTCATGTCCACATCTTTCCTGGGGTGAAGCTTTTGAGACCCTATGACAAAGCAGTGGGCCAGTTTCAAAGGAGTAGGAGGATTCTGGAATGCAATTTCTGGAAGCCCACGAGGCAGTGTTTCTGCAAGTGATTTTCTGAGAAGCTGTTTGTGGGACATTAAAAGAGAAACAAACCCTTGGTAACTGTTCAAGCTGGGCCAAAAGTGCACACAGATCAGAAGTCTTTGCTTTTCACCCTTTGTGGCTGTCTTCTGGCTCTTCTGCTGGGACAAAAAATGCCATCTGGCAACAAATGGGTGGAGGTTTCTAAGATGCTGTTTCCTGGAGATAGGAATATTTTTAGGAGAGGTGATAGGCAAAGCAAAGTTGCCAGAGTTGCCAGTTGATCACATTGGGCCACTGGTGTGACCTTTAGTGTTGCAGAGTGGCAGCTCCAAGCAGAGGTTTCTTCCTGTGATTAGCAGCAGGGTATCCATCCTGAAAAGGATGGATTCTGTCCATAAAGGGATGCATTCTGTCCCTAAACCTCTGTTTCTTTTACTGTTGAGGAAGATGTCATGGCACACACCCCCACACCCCCACACCAGTTTATCTCTGTTGGTGACTTTCACCATTCCACAGTACCTTTAAATGATGAGGCAAGGCAGGGAAGGCAGGACAGCAATGTGGTAAAATGCACTGCATTACAACCAGCAAAGAGCACAAATGGAAATGGAGATTGAGCAGGGAGAGGAGAAAACAGCTGGGCCAGTTGCTTGCTGAGTAAGGAAGTTAATGCAGTCTGGAGAACCTCCCCTATGGGGACAGGCTGGGGGAGCTGGGGTTGTTCAGCTTGGAGAAGAGAAGGCTCCAGGAAGACCTTTTGGAAGGCTTCCACTATCTAAAGGAGGCCTGCAGGAAAGCTGAGGAGGGTCATTTTAGAAGGGCTTGTGGTGTTAGGACAGGAGAATCAGAGAGAATCAGAGAATGGTTTGGGTTGGAAAGGACCTTAAAGATCATCCGGTTCCAACCTCCCTGCTGTGGGCAGGGACACCTCCTACTAGACCAGGATGCTCAAGGCCCTATCTAACCTGGCCTTGAACACCTCCAGGGAGGAAGCACCCACACCCTCCCTGGGCAACCTGTGCCAGTGTCTCACCACCCTCACTGGAAAGAACTTCCTCCTAACATCCAGTCTAAATCTGCCCTCTTCCAGCCCAAACCCATTGTCCCTCATCCTAACACTACAAGCCCTTGTTAAAAAGTCCCTCCTCAGCTCTCCTGAAGTCCCCTTCAGTTACTGGAAGGCTGCTCTAAGGTCTCCCAGGAGCCTTCTCTTCTCCAAGCTGAACAGTCCCAACTCTCTCGCCCTGCTGCCATAGGGGAGGTGCTGCAGCCTCGGTGGCCATGTGCAGGAGCAGAGCACCATGCTCAGGTACCTGCTGCATTTAGATTAGATGGGAGGAAGAAATTCTTCCCCGTGTGGGTAGTCAGACTCTGGACCAAGTTGCCCAGAAAAGCTGTGGATATGCCCCTCCCTGGGATTTGTCAAAGCCAGGTTGGACAGGGCTTTGAGCCTCCTGGTCTAGTGGAAGGTGAAGATGAGCTCTTGTCAGTGGTGGCCAGGGACAGGACAAGGGGAAAAGGGTACAAACTAGAGCACAGGAGGTTTCACTTGAGCTTCAGGAGAAACTTCTTTACTTTGAGGGTGCCTCAAGTCACATTAGAGAAGGTTTAGGTTGGATATTATAGAATTATAGAACCATAGAATCAACCAGGTTTGAAGAGACCTCCAAGCTCATCCAGTCCAACCTAGCACCCAGCCCTGGCCAATCAACCAGACCATGGCACTAAGTGCCTCATCCAGGCTTGGCTTCAACACCTCCAGGGATGGTGACTCCACCACCTCCCTGGGCAGCCCATTCCAATGCCAATCACTCTCTCTGTGAAGAACTTCCTCATTGAAAGGGGTCTCAAAGACTGGAGCAGACTGCACAGAGAAGCTGTGGAGTCTCTCTGGAGACCTTCAAAACCCTCCTGGATGTGTTCATGTGCAACCTGATTAGCAAGTTGGACTTGATATCCAGGGGTGCCTTCCACCCCCTACCATTCTATGTTTCTATACCCAAGGAGGCAGCCAGAGCACACCTCCAGTACTATGGATGCAGATTCCTACACACTGGAGGCTGCTGCTGCTTCTCAAAGTCTCTGGACCCTTCCTAAACTGGACATCTTTGTCTCAGGGGACACTGCTGGCTACAGTGTTCAGTGGTAGGGCTTCCTGTGGGCTTTCAGGGTCTGTAAGCTGCATGAGAATTACAGAATTACAGAAGTGTTCAGGTTGGAAAAGACCCTCAGGATCATCAAGTCCAACCAATAACCCTACTCTGCAAGGTTCACTCTAAACCAGATCCCCAAGTACCACATCCAAATGACTTTTAAACACATCCAGGGTTGGTGACTCAACCACCTCCCTGGGCAGCTCATTCTACAGTGTCCTTTCAGGTAGCTGCACACAGTGATGAGGTCTCCCCTCTGCCTTCTCTTCAAACTAAACAGCCCCAGCTCCCTCAGTCACTCCTCATAAGATCTATTCTCTAGATCCTTCTCCAGCTTTGTTGCCCTCCTCAGCACTCACTCCAGCACCTCAACATCTCTCTTGTAATGAGGTGCCCAAAACTGAACACAGTACTCAAGGTGTGGCCTCACCAGAGCCGAGTACAAGGTGACAATCACCTCCCTACTCCTCCTGGACACAGCATTTCAAATACCAGCCAAGATGCCACTGGATTTCTTTGTGACCTGGGCACACTGCTTGCCCATGTTCAATTGCTTGTTAATTAGAGCCCCACATCCCTTTCTGCTAGACAGCTTTCCAGCCATACTTCCTCAGGACTGTAGCACTGATTGGGGTTGTTATGATCCAAGTGCAGGGCCTGGCATTTGGCCATGTTGAGTTCATCCCATTAACATTGGCCCATCAATCCAATCTATCCTAGTCCCTCTGCAGAGCCTCCCTACTCTCACAGTGATCAACTCTGCCACCTAACTTGACATCATCTGCGAACTTTTAGAGTCTCTGTAGGTGCCCTGTGTCTGGAAGCGCAGGAGGAAGGGATTTAGACAGAGCTTGCCTCTGAAGTGTGGAGGTAGCCCAATGTAACCATTCCAAAGTAGTTAGGGAGGGTGCACACATCAAACTGCAGCTTGCATGAAGCCTTCAAGCCTTCCAAAGCATTGATGGTTACACAGCTGCAAGTTAATGCACAGGCAACCCAGAGCGCTCAATATTCTCATAGCAACCACAGATCAACAAGTCGTTTTGCTGGGCTGTCTGGGCATACCTCTGCTATTAGGTCCTCTGATTTTTTAATTAGAAGGCAATAGCTCCCAACATCTTGAGGTAATTAAGCCTTCTGTAGGATGCATTTGTTGCAGTAAGTCCCCTGGGTGACTTGATTACTGCCGAACAGCACTGCAGGTTCATCAGACAAAAGGCGATGATGCAGCTGATTGTCACAAACACCAGGTGTAAAATGTGCTCGCAGCTCCCCTGCAATTCTGGGATGCAAGGGGAGAATTCCCTCTCCCATATCTCACAGTGTGACTCTCGAGATAATGATCTGAACCTTCATTATACTTTGAATTAATATGTCCTTCACAAAGAGCTCCTTAATAGCCCTCAGAATGCTTTCAGAAGGAGCTGATTGCTGTGGTGCCCTTCGGACTTTGTGTTAAGGAAATATTCCTCCAGCTTTACACATTCACCTCTGGCTGAATTCTGACAAAAAGAATCAGAGAAGGAAAGGAAAGCATCTTTCAGAACCCCCTGTCCAACCATTCCCTAACTCTGCCACGGCTGGGGCTAAACCATGTCCCTCAGCACCACATCTCTGCCTACTTTCAACACTTTTGGGGTTGGAGATTCAACCACCTCCCTGGGCAGCCTGTTCCAGTCATTGAGAACCCTCTCAGTGAAGAAGTTTCTTCTAATCTCCAACCTAAACCTCCCCTGGTGTAACTTGAGGCTATCTCCTCTTGTGCTATCACTTGTTACTAGGGAGAAGAATCCCCACCTGGCTCCAGCCTCCTTTCAGGTAACTGTAGAGAGCAATGAGGTCTCCCCTCAACCTCCTCTTCTACAGGTTAAAGAACACCACTTCCCTCAGCTGCTCCTCACCAGCCCTGTTCTCCAGGCCCTTCCCCAGCTTTGTTGCCCTTCTCTGGACCTCCTCCAGCACCTCAATGTCCTCTTGGAGTGACTGGCCCAAAACCGAACCCAGTACTCATGGTGCAGCCTCACCAATGCCCAGCACAGGGACACACTCCCTGTCCTGCTTGTGCTGGCCACACCATTGCTGATCCAGGCCAGGATGCTGGTGGCTTTCTTGGCCACCTGGGCACTGCTAGCTCATGTTCAGCCTGCTTGCACACTGGTTGGTTTTGCATCTGAGCACCCGTGCATGGGCTGAGTTTTGTCGCTTGGTGAGTGCAGGGCTCTCTGTGTATCAAATCTGTATCTTTAGAGTCAAAATGTTGCAACATGCTGCAAGGCAGCACTGGACTGTAGAGGTCTGCAGACAATAATATTATTGCAGGTGTTGCCTAGATACACATGGAAGCAAACCCAGTGACAACTAAGGGCACAGGGCTTGCAACAGATGTGATGACCTGGAGCGGTGGGTTCAGGAGGGGCTGTGGAGGAGGGCTCGCTGTTGTCACTCAGTCTGGGCTTTCTGTGCAGCCAATCTCTAAACTTTAAAACTCCTTGCAGATTTCTGCCCAAACTCTGGACTTGCCTCTCTCCCACACAGTAAAACTCACTCACAGTGGTGTGCAGTCATCACTTCCTTTCTTCTGTCCCCAGCACATGCACCTCTTTCATCATTTCCGTGCCAAGGATGAGAGTGGAGTCACAGAATCACAGAATGGGTCGGGTCGGAAGGGACCTTCAACATCATCCAGTTTCAACCTCCCTGCCATAGGCAGAGACACCTTCCACTAGCCCAGATTTCCAGGTGAGCTTCCCCTTAGCTTCTTTCACCCTTGCCCTTACACAGGTTTATAAAAACCTTGGGTGAAAATGGCAACTGGCACAGTTCTTACTTTGTTCATAGCTCACGATTTCTTGTGTTCTACTTGAACTGCAAGGTTTGGGAGATGTATTTGAGAGAGGCTGGCTGGTGGGATGCTGGGCTTTCATGCATCAGAGTGAGCCTCCTCCACAGGGATCAGCAAAGACATGATGAAATAACACTGGGTTTCTAGAGTGAGAGCCGTGCCTGGCTGCTGCAGTCTGTTAATTGCAGGGTCACAGTTCACAGGATGTTAGGGGTTGGAAGGGACCCAAGGAGATCATGGAGTCCAACCCCCCTGCCAGAGCAGGACAATCCTATCTAACACAGATCACAGAGGAACACATCCAGACAGGCCTGGAAAGTCTCCAGAGAAAGAGACTCCAAAACCTCTTTGGGGAGCCTGTTCCAGTGCTCTGGGACCCTTAGAGTGAAGAAGTTCCCTCTAGTGTTGAGCTGGAACCTTTTGTGCTGCAACTTCACAGTCTCACAGTATCACCAGGGTTGGAAGACACCTCACAGATCATCAAGTCCAACCCTTCACCACAGAGCTCAAGGCTAGACCATGGCACCAAGTGCCACGTCCAATCCTGCCTTGAACAGCTCCAGGGACGGCGACTCCACCACCTCCCTGGGCAGCCCATTCCCTTATACCCATTGGTCCTTGTCCTATCCCAGGGAGCAGTGAGCAGAGCCTGTTCCCCCCACTCCTGGCAGCCCTCAGATATTCATAAACATTTGTCAAATCCCCTCTCAGTCTTCTCTTCTCCAGACTAAGCAGCCCCAGGTCCCTCAGCCTCTCCTCATCAGCCATGCCCTCCAGTCACCTCATCATCCTCCTAGCTCTCTGCTGGACCCTCTCCAGCAGATCCCTGTCCCTCTTCAACTGGGGAGCCCAAAACTGAACATAGTATTCAAGATGAGGTCTTAGAAGGGCAGAGTAGAGGGGAAAGAGAACCTCCCTTGATCTGCTGGACACACTCCTCCTAATACACCCCAGGATCCCATTGGCCTTCTTGGCCACCAGGGCACATTGCTGTGCCATGGGTAACTTGTTAGCCACCAGGACCCCCAGGTCCCTCTCCACAGGGCTGCTCTCCAGCAGATCACCTCCCAGCCTGTACTGGTGCAGTTTGTTATTCCTCCCCAGATGCAGCACTCTGCACCTGTCCTTGTTGAACTTCATCTGGTTCCTCTGTGCCCAGCTCTCAGTCTGTCCAGGTCTCTTTGGATGGCAGCACAGCCTTCAGCTGTACCAGCCAAGCTTCCCAGCTTGGTGTCAGCAGCAAACTTGCTGAGCAGACACTCTGTGCCCTCATCAGTGCCACTGATGAAGATGTTGAACAGCACTGGCCCCAGCACTGATGCCTGGGGAACACCACTAGTCACAGCTCTCCAGCTGGACCTGGCACCATTGATCACCACCCTCTGAACAGTTTAATTTGTGTCCAGGAAAATACCAGAATGAAGGGCCAGCACAGATAGAGTTAATCTCACCCTGCAGACCAGAAGACACCCTGACCCTGAGTCACCTCACCTCTCATGGTGTAGGAACATGAATGAATCTGCATGGGACCTTTCGGGACCTTTCAGCTGTTTCTGTGCAGGGACTGTTGCATCCCTGAAGGGGAACTTGAATGTTTAGGAGAGAATCCCTCTGGTAAGTCAGGGGCACCATGATGGTTCTGAGAAGTGATGAGACACACTTCACCACTAATGATGATGCTAACATGTCCCTCCCAAGTAAAACAAACCATAAGTGATCATGGCACAAACTGAACATCTAAGGAATCTGCTTCCCTATAGAAGTTCTTCTCTAACCTCAGCTGAAGCAAAACAAAACGTAACTCTTTCAACTTGTAGCTTTCTTAAGTCAAATAAAAAAAAACCCAAACCAAAACAAAACCCAAGAAATCTTTTTTTTTCCTCTTTAGACATCTACAATCCTGTCCTGTGAGATTAGCTGATGAACCAAGTTTTGGATAATGTTATTATGGGAGAAGTCAAGCAAACAGAAAGATGACTCAAACAGTTTAGTGCCAGGACTATTTCTTAACACGGAGGAAAATCATCCTCTGCTTGCAGATGGAATCCTCCCACAATGAACAGGGAGTCTGGCAACAGAAATAAACTTGAGAATGGTCCAGCTTGGGCTGTGGACCTGGCCTGCCTCACAACTGAAGCACAATGAGGAGACACCAGTGAAATGGACACTAGGAGGAGAAGCTGTACGATGGCTAAGTTCACAGTCTCACAGTATCATCAGGGTTGGAAGAGACCTCACAGATCATCAAGTCCAACCTTTTACCACAGAGCTCAACTTGTGCCATTGCCTTGCTTGTCAAAACAACCAACCTGAGAGATAGAAAGGCTGGATGTTAGGAGGAACAGAGTGATTGGCATTGGAATGGGCTGCCCAGGGAGGTGGTGGAGTCACCGTCCCTGGAGGTGTCTGAGAGGAGACTGGATGGGGCACTTGGTGCCGTGGTCTGGTTGACTGGATAGAGCTGGGTGCTAGGTTGGACTGGATGGTCTTGGAGGTCTCTTCCAACCTGGTTGGTTCTATGATTCCAACCTGGTTGATTCTATGATTCTCTGATAATGATGCATGCTTCACTTAAGTGATGAAGTCACAGAGAAGAAATGGACAC
>WAAF01011705.1:12472-26620 GCA_013400475.1 Tricholaema leucomelas
TGGGGGCGACAGTTGGGCACCCCCGCCCCCATTGCTCCTCTTGCCAAGCCTGGTGACACACTGCTGGCGCCTTGGGGGGACAGCTGGGCACCCCAGCACCCATTGCTCCCCTTGCCAAGCCTGGTGACACACTGCTGCTGCCTTGGGGGCACATCTGGGCACCCCAGCACCCATTGCTCCTCTTGCCAAGCCTGGTGACACACTGCTGCTGCCTTGGGGGGGCACATCTGGGCACCCCAGCATCAATTCCTTCCCTTGCCTGCTGAGGGAGGCAGCAGGGAGCCCCAGGAAGGAGCATTTGGGCTGTGGCTGGTGTGGGATAGTGCAGCCCCAGGCTGTCCCTGGCTGAGGTTTCTCAGCAGCTGAGCTTCTCCTTCATCTCCTTCCCTCCTGCTCCCCAAGCAGGAAGCAGCTGTGGCCTGGATTACCTGGCCTGATGCAGCACCCTGATAAAGCTCAGCTCCTTCAGGGCCTTGGGAAGGAGGAAGGAAGCAGCACAATAGCTGAGGGCTGGAGGAAGGGTCGCTTCAGGAAGCTCCCCCTCCCTCCTTCCTCAGCCTGCCTCACGTCTTGGGGTGCTGTGGGAGCAGTCCCTGGTCTTGGCTGGTGGCCATGCTGGAGGAGGGGCAGGAATCCTGCTGCTCCTTTCCCTCTGCTCCCGGTGCCAGCATCAGAGTGTGGTGGTTGGAAGAGACCTTCCAGCCCTTAGCCCAGCACTGCCAGGGTACCCCTAAAGCAGCTCCCTCAGTGCCACACCTGCAAGGCTTTAAAACCCCTCCAGGGATGGGGACTCCACCACCACCCTGGGCAACCTCAGCCAAGCCTTGACAACCCTTTTGGGGAAGAAATTGTTCTTAATGCCCAACCCAAACCTCCCCTGCTGCAACTTGAGGCTGTTTCCTCCTTTCCTGTTGCTTGTTCCTTGGGAGCAGAGCCCAACCCCCATCTCATTCCAACCTCCTGCCACAGAGCTGCAGAGAGCAATGAGGTCTCCCCTCAATCTCCTGTTCTCCAGGCTAAACACCCCCAGCTCTCTCAGCTGCTCCTCTCCAGCCCTGTTCTCCAGACCCTTCCCCAGCCTGCTTGCCCTTCTCTGGATGCTCTCCAGCTCCTCAATGTCCTTCTTGGCATGGGAGACCCCCCAAAACTGATGTGCCCTCATCATAGCTGACTCCAGGGGCACAATCCCACCCTGGTCCTGCTGGCTGAAGCAAGCAGCTAAAGGAGAGGATGTTGGACATGCAGGAAGGAGCTGTGAAGGGGAAGGAGCTGTGAAGGGGAAGCAGACACAGGCAGCAGATGCAGCTGCTGGTGCCCTGGCTGGGGCTTGATGTGGCATGGTGTAGAGAAATGCCAAGCAGACCACAACAGCCACCCTACCTGTCACACCCAGCCTGTGAAGAGTCACCAAGGATGAATGAGGCACCAGAAGGTGCCTCCAGAGAGAGGACTCTCGCTCTGTCCCTGGGTGCCTGGCAGAAGAGACCATCCCCAGCTGGCTACAACCCCCTCTGAATCAGAGAATCACAGACTCACAGAGTCCAGCAGGCTGGCAGAGAGCTCCAAGCTCAGCCAGCCCAGCCTAGCACCCAGCCCTGCCCAACCAACCAGACCATGGCACCAAGTGCCCAACCTAGCACCCAGCCCTGCCCAACCAACCAGAGCATGGCACTAAGTGCCCCAGCCAGGCTTGGCTCCAACCCCTCCAGCCACGGCCACTCCACCACCTCCCTGGGCAGCCCATTCCAATGCCAATCACTCTCTCTGCCAACAACTTCCTCCTCACATCCAGCCTCAACCTGCCCTGGCACAGCTTCAGCCTCTGGCCCCTTCTGCTGCTGCTGCCTGCCTGGCAGCAGAGCCCAACCCCAGCTGGCTACAGCCTCCCTGCAGGCAGCTGCAGGCAGCAATCAGCTCTGCCCTGAGCCTCCTCTGCTGCAGGCTGCACACCCCCAGCTCCCTCAGCCTCTCCTCACAGGGCTGTGCTCCAGGCCCCTCCCCAGCCTTGCTGCCCTTCTCTCAACACCTTCCAGCACCTCAACATCTCTCTGCAATGGAGGAGCCCAGAACTGGACACAGCACTCCAGGGCTGGCCTGAGCAGTGCTGAGCACAGGGGCAGAAGAACCTCCCTTGTCCTGCTGCCCACACTGCTCCTGAGCCAGCCCAGGATGCCATTGGCTCTGCTGCCCACCTGGGCACTGCTGCCTCCTCTTCAGCTCCTCTCTGCCAGCACCCCCAGGGCCCTCTCTGCCTGCCTGCTCTCAGCCACTCTGGCCCCAGCCTGCAGTGCTGCTTGGGGTTGTTGTGGCCAAAGTGCAGAACCCTGCCCTTGGCCTGCTTCAGTCTCCTGCCCTTGGCCTCTGCCCACCCATCCAGCCTGGCCAGGTCCCTCTGCAGGGCTCTGCTCCCCTCCACCAGCTCCACACTGCTCCTAGCTTGGTGCCATCTGCACACTCACTGCTGCTGGACTCAATGCCCTGCTCCAGATCATCAATACAGACATTGACCAGGACTGTGCCCAGCACTGATCCCTGGGGCACACCACTGGTGCCAGCTGCCAGCTGCATGTGGCACCATTCACCACCACTCTCTGGGCCCTGCCTTCCAGCCAGTTCTTGGCTCATAGAGCCACACTTTCAAGAGCCACACTCCAGCCCTCCCTGGAAGATGCATTGCTCTGGGTGCTCATTCACATTTGCCCCTGGCTGGCACCCTGCACCCTTCCTCAGGTCCCCATGGTGTTCCTGCAGGGTGGGTGGTCACCACTGTTGCTGCAGTGTGCCAGGCTCTGCTCACAGACTCCCAGCATGATGGAGGTTGGAAAGGACCTCTCGAGATCATCCAGTCCAAGCCAGGTCACCCACAGCAGCTTACAATACCCAGCTGGGGTTGGAATCCCTCCAGAAAGGATGACTCCACAACCCTTCTGGGCAGCCTGCTGCAGGGCTCCATCACCCTTCTGCTCCTCCTGCCTGCCTGCCTGCCTACCCCAGGCCCTGGCTGGCTGCTGTTGATTTTCACCCCACACCTGCTGGATGGTTTCATAGGTTCAGTCTTAGCTGATTTTCCACCACAGAACCATAGAATCAACCAGGTTGGAAGAGACCTCCAAGACCATCCAGTCCAACCTATCACCAGTTCCTCCATGCAGCAGTTGGTGTCTTTTTAGTACCCTCTGAAGCAGAAGAAGACCTCCCTCTCCTTGCAGTGGAACAGCTGTGGGCTGCAGACACAACTGCTGGGTTGCTCTTGAGGAGGATCTCTTTGGACCTGAATGGATTAAGTTGTCTGCTGCAGGACTGTTCCCCAGTGCTGCTGTTCACACCAGGGCTTCTCCAGATGCCCCTGCCACAGGACCTTGCTGCTGCTCCAGGGAGGTGTCCAACTGGACAGCTGAGGCCTGGAGATAAGGCCAGAGAAGGGCTCCACAGCTGGGGAAGGCTCTGGAGAACAGGGCTGGGGAGGAGCAGCTGAGGGAGCTGTGGGGAGGTTTAATCTGGAGGAGGCTGAGGGGAGACCTCCATTGCTCTCTGCAGCTCCCTGAAAGTGAGGTGGGGGTTGGGCTCTTCTAACATCAGGGCATGGAAGGAGAGGAAATGGCCTGAGATTGTGCCAGGGGAGGGTTAGGTTAGAGATTAGGACCAATTTCTTCGCTGCCAGAGTGGGTACAGATCGGCACAGGCTGCCCAGGGAGGTGGTGGAGTCCTCATGCCTGGAGGTGTTGAAGCCATGGCACTCGGTGGGCAGGGTTTGGTGGCCATGGTGGGGTTGGGTGAGCTCAGAGAGCTTTTGCAAGCCAAACAGCTCTCAGATTCACTGGTGCTATGTGCAGGGGCTGCCTGTCAGCACCTCCACGCTGTCTGAGCTGGGCTCCATCACTTCCCGGGCAGGTCTGGGTTCAGGCTTTTGCTGCTGCCTTGTCTCAGAGGTCCCAGGAGCAAGGAGTGGTGTCATTGTTCTCCCAAGGATGCTGCTTTGTTTCAGGGCTCAGCTTTCCGGGTCAGATTCCTTTTAGGAAGGTTCAGCTTCACATCTCTTTGTCTGGTTAGGTTCTTCCTAGAAGGACTTGGTGCAATGGATGATTCTTTCTTATTTCTTTTCCACTCCTCCTCCTGCTGCCTTTTGGTTTTTATTCTCCTACAGAACTCCTCATCTGCAGCCCTGCAGGGTGCTGGGGGGAGCCAAAAAGAGTCCCTGGGCTGTGTTTTGGGAAGAGCCCTCACGTTTGCTCAGCTGGGGCTGCATCCAGGCAATTGTTTCTTCCCTTCTCCTCCTCACTTTGGGTTCCTCCCCACCCCACTGCCACAGGCTAAGGAATTGCCTCTCCTTCCCCCCCCCACACCTTATGAAACCTCTGTGGCCGTTTCGAAGCTTGTTGAAAAACATCTTAATTAGGCGTGGGGTAATTGGGGTTTGCAGGGCTCTCTCGTATTGTTCTGCTGCTCTAATTTCTCCTATTGATCTTCCTCAAGACAAGAACTCGGGGATCAAGCTGCAGCCCGCAGCTCGCCGCGATGCCTCCACGCAGCGGGCTGGGGGCTCACTTCCACCTCCTGACCCTCAGCCCCCCCAGCACGCCACGGCGGATGGTCCCTTCTATGTCCACCTCCCCGAGTGCCAGGGAAGAAGAGGGCTGCGGGTGGGCAAGGAGGAGCAGCGGAGCCCCCTTCCCCCGGGCTCCGCCGCGGCGTCGGCTGGGCTGCCGCAGCCTTAGAGCCGGCGCGGCTGTGGCTGCCGCTGCGGAGCGGAGCGGCTGGGCGATGGGTTGCCATGGCAACCCCAAGGCTCCTTTCCCCACTCCAGGTTTAGTCAAAAGAGCGAGGGGAGGGGGGGGGGGAAATGTTCGTTTCCATCAAAAGAGCCTTTCTGCCGCCGGCCCCCCCAGCGCCGCCTCCCTCTGCCGGCTTAACGAGCCCGGCCGGCGGAGCCGCCTGCGCGCAGCTCGTCCGCAGGGAAGCTGCTCCCGAAGGGGACCTGCCCTCGTCCTGCCGTGGGTGTCCTCTCCCTCGGCTCGTCCTCTGGGAGGATGCTTCCCAAGGGATCTGCCCTCGTCCTGCCGTGGGTGTCCGCACCCTCAGCTAGTCCTCTGGGAAGCCGCTTCTGACCAGGTGGGCAGCAGAGCCAATGGCATCCTGGGCTGGCTGAGGAGCAGTGTGGGCAGCAGGACAAGGGAGGTTCTTGTGCCCCTGTGCTCAGCACTGCTCAGGCCAGCCCTGGAGTGCTGTGTCCAGCTCTGGGCTCCTCCATTGCAGAGAGATGTTGAGGTGCTGGAAGGCGTTGAGAGAAGGGCAGCAAGGCTGGGGAGGGGCCTGGAGCACAGCCCTGTGAGGAGAGGCTGAGGGAGCTGGGGGTGTGCAGCCTGCAGCAGAGGAGGCTCAGGGCAGAGCTGATTGCTGCCTGCAGCTGCCTGCAGGGAGGCTGTAGCCAGCTGGGGTTGGGCTCTGCTGCCAGGCAGGCAGCAGCAGCAGAAGGGGCCAGAGGCTGAAGCTGTGCCAGGGCAGGTTGAGGCTGGATGTGAGGAGGAAGTTGTTGGCAGAGAGAGTGATTGGCATTGGAATGGGCTGCCCAGGGAGGTGGTGGAGTGGCCGTGGCTGGAGGGGTTGGAGCCAAGCCTGGCTGGGGCACTTAGTGCCATGGTCTGGTTGGTTGGGCAGGGCTGGGTGCTAGGTTGGGCACTTAGTGCCATGGTCTGGTTGGTTGGGCAGGGCTGGGTGCTAGGTTGGGCACTTAGTGCCATGCTCTGGTTGGTTGGGCAGGGCTGGGTGCTAGGTTGGGCACTTAGTGCCATGCTCTGGTTGGTTGGGCAGGGCTGGGTGCTAGGTTGGGCTGGCTGAGCTTGGAGCTCTCTGCCAACCTGGTTGACCCTATGAAGGTGATCTGCCCTCATCCTGCTGTGGATGTCCTCATCCACTGCCCAAGTGGGCACCATCCTGCAGAGCTGAGCTTGCACACCATGAGGCTGGGCTGCAAGTGCACACTGCTGGCTCCTGTGGAGCTTCTCCTCCAGCAGCATCCCCAAGTCCCTCTCCTCAGGGCTGCTCTCCAGCCTGGCACTGCCCAGCCTGGATTGGTGCTTGGCATTGCCTCCACCCAGCTGCAGGACCTTGCCCTTGCTCTTGTTGACCCTCCTGAGCTTGGCTTGTGCCCCCCTCTGCAGCCTGCCCAGCTCCCTCTGGATGGATCCCTGCCCTCCAGCCTGGCTGCTGCACCACACAGCTTGGTGTGAGCAGCAAACTTGCTGAGGGTGAGGTTGTGTGAGGTGGGCAGAGAGGTGACCATTTTTCTGCCAGCAGACACTACACAGCCCCAGACAATTGGCACTGCACAACTCATCTCCACCCTGAGCAGCTTTTTGTTTTGCAGGCAGAATAAATCTCAGGGCCTCTCTAAATCTTGCTGCTGAGATAAGGGATGTTGAGTGCCCCAAGCCTGCTGCTGGGTAAATCCTGCCCAGCTCCAGGACACAGGAGGAGCAGGCTCTATTTCACAGCTGCTTTGAAGCCCCACAGGAGATTTTAGAGATGCAGAAGTGAAGTCACCACACTCTGCAAAGCTTCCACCTTCCCCTCTCCACGCTGAGCCATTCCCAGTTGTCAGGTGGATGGCAAATGAGATTTCCCAGACCCACTGGCAGGGCCCACTGGGCTTTGCAGGGTTGAAAAGTAGAGCACCTCTAAAGTCTTTTCCTTCCCAAAGCATCCTGTGACATGGTGGTAGTGAGATAGGGGAGAACTATGTCCTGTGAGTGAAGCTGAGCCAGCAGTGTGCACTTGCAGCCCAGAAAGCCAAGCAGAGCCTGGGCTGCAGCAGCAGAAGTGTGGCCAGCAGGGCCAGGGAGGTGATTCTCCTCCTCTGCTCTGCTCTGCTGAGACCCCACCTGGAGTACTGCAGCCAGTTCTGGAGCCCCTGGGACAAGAGGGCTGTGGAGATGCTGGAGAGTGTCCAGAGCAGGGCCATGAGGATGCTGAGAGGGCTGCAGCAGCTCTGCTGTGAGCACAGACTGAAAGAGTTGGGGCTGTGCAGGCTGGAGCAGAGGAGGCTCCCAGGTGACCTTCTTGTGGCCTTCCAGGATCTGAAGGGGGCTACAAAAAAGCTGGGGAGGGACTTTTGAGGCTGTGAGGGAGTGCCAGGAGTGGGGGGAATGGAGCAAAGCTGGAGGTGGGGAGAGTGAGGCTGGAGGTGAGGAGGAAGTTGTTGAGCAGGAGAGTGGTGAGAGGCTGGAATGGATTGCCCAGGGAGGTGGTTGAGGCCCCACGGCTGGAGGTGTTTCAGGCCAGGCTGGCTGAGGCTGTGTGCAGCCTGCTCTAGGGTAGGGTGTCCCTGGGCATGGCAGGGGGGTTGGGACTCACTGATCTTTGTGGTCCCTTCCAGCCCTGCCTGATGCTATGACTCCAGGAACTCCCCAACTCTCACAGCTTCTGGGTCACCGCTGCCACTTCTGCATCCTGCAGCAGGAGCCTGAGCAGAACACCTGAGGGGCTGAGTCTGCTGCCTGTGCCCCTACATCTCCACACATCCTTAGGGATTCTCTTCTTCTTCAACTCCACCAGGGATGGGGACTCCACCACCTCCCTGGGCAGCTTCTTCTAAGGCCTAATCTACTCTCACCCTTCTCACCCACAAGCACAGCCTTTTGTGTGCTCTCAGCTTCTGCCCAGTCTCACCATGGCAGTGGGCTGCTGGCAGATGATGGGCACCACCAGGACCACAGCAGGAGTCCACAGTAGGGGAACAGTAGGGGAACCACAGCTGCTGTCAGCTGCTGTGTGAAGCCATCAGCTGATCTTCCTGCCTGGTCACAGTGTCCTCTCCTGAGTTGGGCACCAGCACACCACTGAGCCACTCACACAGAGAGGAAGATCTCAGACTCCTTCTCACAGATTGAAAACCCAAAGAGGAAGGGAGCTGCAGCCCAGGAAAAGAGGTGTGGAGGTGTTTTGATGTCCTCTCCTGAGTTGGGCACCAGCACACCACTGAGCCACCCACACAGAGGTGAAGATCTCAGACTCCTGCCCACAGATTGAAAACCCAAAGAGGAAGGGAGCTGCAGCCCAGGAAAAGAGGTGTGGAGGTGTTTTGAGCTCCTCAGCTCTGCCCTGGCACCCCTGAAGCTGTGGCTCTAAGCTTGCAGCCCCGATGAGCAGCAACATGGGTGGGCCAAAGGCTTTGGTGGGCCAATCCTGGCAGCTGCTACCCCCCTGCCTGAGCAAAAGGCACTGCAGGCATGTCCCAGCTGATGGTTTGCATTCCAGCCATGCTGTGGCTTGCTCTGTGGCTCAGAAGACATTCCAACTGCTTCGTTTTTCCAGCCCTGTGTCTTCCCTTTGCCTTGAGCAAACAGCTGGAAACTTGACCTGTTCCATAAAGCATCACCCCATGCCTGGAGGTGTTTAAGGCCAGGTTGGATGAGGCTCTGACCAGCCTGATCTAGAAGTGCATGGAGCATCCTTCTGCTGAGCTGGAGCTGGGGCAGATTGAACTTCTGCTGCCCTCCAGGAGAGTTGTGGCTGCTCCTGAGCTGGTTCTCAATGGGCAATGATCATTTCCCTCTGCTTTTTACTGCAGAAACCTAACCCAGCCAGACACTGAATCCAGACAAGAGGCTCCAGGGTCTTATTTCAACCTTCCTTCTCCACCTTCTGCCACCTCCACTATCTGATGCCAGGCAAATGCTCTCAGTCCTTCCCCTTTCTCAGTCCCATCTCTGATTTCCATGGTGCATCAGAAAAGCAGGGGCTGGCCCTGCTGGCTTCCCTGCTGTGCCTTCATTTCGACCTGTGAAGGGGAACTGCAAAGTGCCTGGAGAACATGGGTAGATTAAAAAGCCCCTTCCCAAAGGCTGAAGGGCAGATGGGATGGAAGAGAAGCACACAGAGGGCTGCTAACCACACAGGGATGGTGCCTGGCCCAGGGGAGGCCCTGAGCTGCAGATTGTAGGAGGATGGGGAGTGATTAGAGGAGAACATTGTGTGTGCTTGCCTGGGCTTCTGCCTCTTAGCTGACAGCTGCTCAGGGCTCTGCTGAAGGGAGATGCTGTGCCACTAAGCCTGTCCTCTGTCCTACTCAGCAGCACCACAGAAGGATGAGCCCAAAAATGTCCTGTGCTGGGAAGAAGAAGCAGCTGAAGTGTGAGGATTTGCATCACCCTCACACCATGTTCACTGAGAAGCTGTGTTCATGCCTGGGGAGTAGGAGTTGGGGGTGCAAAGCTGGACAGAGCTGGCACTGAGCACTGTCAGCCCAGCCTCAGCCTGTCCTGGACTGATCCTCAGCAGCAGAGGCAGGGAGGGGATTCTGCCCCTCTGCTCTGCTCTGCTCTGCTCAGATCCAGCCCCTGCAGTGCTGAGGACAGCTCTGGAGTCCTCAGCACAAACAAGGACCTGTTGGAGCAGTGCTGGAGGAGGCCACAGCAGTGCTGGCAGTGCTGGAAGGGCTCTGCTGTGAGGCCAGGCTGAAAGTTGGAGTTGTGCAGCCTGGAGAGGAGAAGGCTCCAGGGAGAACCTGAGACTTTCCAATAGTTGGGAGAAAGCTGGGAATGGAGCTTTGAGCAGGGCCTGTGGTGCCAGGCCAAGGGGAGATGATGTGGAACGAAGAGAGGGAGATTCAGACTGTAGAGAAGGGAGAAATGGTTGACACTGGAGGTGCTGAGAGCCTGTCCCAGCTGCCCAGAGAGGTGGAAGCTTCCCATCCTTAGCACCATTGCAGCAGGTGAGTCTGTTTGGGGCTGTGAGCAACCTGCTCTAGCTGCAAATGTCCCTGCTGGATGCAAGGAGTTGGACTGCAGGAGCCTCAAAGGACCCTTCCCACCCAAACCACTCTGTGATTCTATGATCCTATGACACTACTATTGCCCACTCCTGCTGCAGTGACAGGATCCAGCACCTCCCAGTGCCATTCATCAGGAGCTTCTTAAAGGCTTCTCTGCCTCCTGTTCATGACACCAAGCTAGGAGCAGTGTGGAGCTGCTGGAGGGGAGCAGAGCCCTGCAGAGGGACCTGGCCAGGCTGGATGGGTGGGCAGAGGCCAAGGGCAGGAGACTGAAGAAGGCCAAGGGCAGGGTTCTGCACTTTGGCCACAGCAACCCCAAGCAGCACTGCAGGCTGTGGCCAGAGTGGCTGAGAGCAGGCAGGCAGAGAGGGCCCTGGGGGTGCTGGCAGAGAGGAGCTGAAGAGGAGGCAGCAGTGCCCAGGTGGGCAGCAGAGCCAATGGCATCCTGGGCTGGCTCAGGAGCAGTGTGGGCAGCAGGACAAGGGAGGTTCTTCTGCCCCTGTGCTCAGCACTGCTCAGGCCACCCCTGGAGTGCTGTGTCCAGTTCTGGGCTCCTCCATTGCAGAGAGATGTTGAGGTGCTGGAAGGTGTTGAGAGAAGGGCAGCAAGGCTGGGGAGGGGCCTGGAGCACAGCCCTGTGAGGAGAGGCTGAGGGAGCTGGGGGTGTGCAGCCTGCAGCAGAGGAGGCTCAGGGCAGAGCTGATTGCTGCCTGCAGCTGCCTGCAGGGAGGCTGTAGCCAGCTGGGGTTGGGCTCTGCTGCCAGGCAGGCAGCAGCAGCAGAAGGGGCCAGAGGCTGAAGCTGTGCCAGGGCAGGTTGAGGCTGGATGTGAGGAGGAAGTTGTTGGCAGAGAGAGTGATTGGCATTGGAATGGGCTGCCCAGGGAGGTGGTGGAGTGGCCGTGGCTGGAGGGGTTGGAGCCAAGCCTGGCTGGGGCACTTAGTGCCATGCTCTGGTTGGTTGGGCAGGGCTGGGTGCTAGGCTGGGCTGGCTGAGCTTGGAGCTCTCTGCCAACCTGCTGGAGTCTATGAGTCTATGATTCTATGATTCCAAGATCTGTTTGCTGCCCTGCAAGGTGGACATCCTCTTTGCAGGTCAGAGTCTCCTTTGTGGGAGAGGAGGGTCGAATGCTTTTAGTTTAAGCTCCTTTCCCCCACCCCTAAGCTCCACCGCGGAGCAAACACAACTCCGATTTCCACGCACTGGGTGCCTGCAGAAGCCTCCTTTTTGGTGGTCCATCTGCTGCAGGGTGACAGCATCCAGCAAGCTGTCGGGCTCAGAACCTTGCTGTTGACGTCAGATGGCTCTGCAGATGCCACCTTTGATGCCATCACCCATCCCTGGACCGAGACGAGTGCTGCTCCCAGAGCACAGCCCCGCTCCGGCGCCAGCCCCGCTCCGGCGGCTCAGCTGTTGAGAGCAGCGGGGTTGGAATTTGCTTTTCTCCCCAGCAAACTTCCTGCCATCTCCCATCTCGCCTGCCCTTTTGCAAGCAGTGTGGAGAGCCAGGATGGAGCTGGAATAAACAGCCTCTTGTTTGCCACTGCAGGTTTGACAGAGCAATGTGATCCATGGGCACCAACACCAGCCAGGGCGAGCTGGCGGCGGGCAGGGGGAAGCTGCAGGGCTCCGGTGGAAGGGGGCTCCATGAAATCATAGCTTCACAGAATCAGGCAGGGCTGGAAGGGACCACAAGGAGCAGCCAGTTCCAATCCCACCCTGCCATGCCCAGGGACACCCTACCCTAGAGCAGGCTGCACACAGCCTCAGCCAGCCTGGCCTGAAACACCTCCAGCCATGGGGCCTCAACCACCTCCCTGGGCAACCCATTCCAGCCTCTCACCACTCTCCTGCTCAACAACTTCCTCCTCACCTCCAGCCTCACTCTCCCCACCTCCAGCTTTGCTCCATTCCCCCCACTCCTGGCACTCCCTGACAGCCTCAAAAGTCCCTCCCCAGCTTTTTTGTAGCCCCCTTCAGATCCTGGAAGGCCACAAGAAGGTCACCTGGGAGCCTCCTCTGCTCCAGCCTGCACAGCCCCAACTCTTTCAGTCTGTGCTCACAGCAGAGCTGCTGCAGCCCTCTCAGCATCCTCCTGGCCCTGCTCTGGACACTCTCCAGCATCTCCACAGCCCTCTTGTCCCAGGGGCTCCAGAACTGGATGCAGTACTCCAGGTGGGGTCTCAGCAGAGCAGAGCAGAGGAGGAGAATCACCTCCCTGGCCCTGCTGGCCACACTTCTGCTGCTGCAGCCCAGGCTCTGCTTGGCTTTCTGGGCTGCAAGTGCACACTGCTGGCTCCTCTGGAGCTTCTCCTCCACCAGCACCCCCAAGTCCCTCTCCTCAGGGCTATTCTCCAGCCTGGCACTGCCCAGCCTGGATTTGTGCTTGGCATTGCAATCCAGCTAATGGCTGGGGATGAAAATGAACAACCAACAAGGTAGGGGGGGTGGGGGTGGAAAACAACACCAAAACTACCCAGAAATTGACATTCCCAAGAAGCTGTCACAGATCAGCAGGCAATCACTCCTAGTTCAGCTCACAGGTTATGTTGACAAGTCCAAGAGCAAGAAAAGGTCAGCACAGCAGGGTGCGGAGGAGGGCAGGAGGGGATTCCAGTGGCAGATGCAATGGGAGCTCATCTCTGCCCTGAAACCTCCTCCAGCTTGGCCTCCTCACATCATCTCCCCCTTCCCCCATCCCCCTCCCCACCGCCTCCAGCCGTGCTTGCATGGAGCTGTGCTGACACTGCTGCCTCCTGCTTCCCAGCCATCTGCCCTTACAAACTGCTGTGGGCAAGCAGCCCGAGCACACCACCCACGGCCACGGAGCTTTGGCAAGGCAAAACACAGCCCTGGGGCAAACTGCAGCGTGGCAGGGCCCTCACCTTTGGTGTGCAGCTCCTGGGCTGCTGCTCTCTCTGCAGGACACTCACCTTTGGTGTGCAGCTCCTGGGCTGCTCTCTCTGCAGGACACTCACCTTTGGTGTGCAGCTCCTGGGCTGCTGCTCTCTCTGCAGGACACTCACCTTTGGTGTGCAGCTCCTGGGCTGCTGCTCTCTCTGCAGGACACTCACCTTTGGTGTGCAGCTCCTGGGCTGCTGCTCTCTCTGCAGGACACTCACCTTTGGTGTGCAGCTCCTGGGCTGCTGCTCTCTCTGCAGGACACTCACCTTTGGTGTGCAGCTCCTGGGCTGCTGCTCTCTCTGCAGGACACTCACCTTTGGTGTGCAGCTCCTGGGCTGCTGCTCTCTCTGCAGGACACTCACCTTTGGTGTGCAGCTCCTGGGCTGCTGCTCTCTCTGCAGGACACTCACCTTTGGTGTGCAGCTCCTGAGCTGCTGCTCTCTGCAGGACACTCACCTTTGGTGTGCAGCTCCTGAGCTGCTGCTCTCTCTGCAGGACACTCACCTTTGGTGTGCAGCTCCTGGGCTGCTGCTCTCTGCAGGACACTCACCTTTGGTGTGCAGCTCCTGACCTGCTGCTCTCTGCAGGACACTCACCTTTGGTGTGCAGCTCCTCTGCTGCTCTCTGCAGGACACTCACCTTTGGTGTGCAGCTCCTGGGCTGCTCTCTGCAGGACACTCACCTTTGGGGTGTAGCACCTGAGCTGCTGCTCTCTGCAGCCCCCTGACCACTGGTGTGCAGCACCTGTGCTGCTGCTCTCTGAGCTGGAGAGGGTTCAAAGGAGTGGCTGTGGGAAGAGCAGAGGCTGAGAGCCCTGGGTCTGAGAGCCTGCAGAAGAGCAGCCCCAGGGGGGATGTCATCAGTGTTCAGCAAGAAATAAAGGGTGGGAGGATGAGAGGCTGAGGACAGACTCTTGTCAGTGGTGCTCAGGGACAAGACAAGGAGCAATGGGCTCAAACTGGCACCCATGAGGTTCCATCTGAGCAAGAGGAGAAAGCAGTTTGGTGTGAGGGTGCTGGAGGCCTGGAGCAGGCTGCCCAGAGAGGTTGTGGAGTCTCCTTGTGTGGAGAGCTTCCAAGCCCTCCCTGGGCATTGTGCTGCTGGGCAAGCTGCTGTGGGTGCCCTGCTGGAGCAGGGGGGAGTTGGACTGGCTGAGCTCCAGAGGTCCCTTCCAGCTCCCAGCATGCTGGGATTCAGGGATGCTGTGACTCTGGCCTCATTCAGCCAGCCTTGTTGTCAGGATGCCTGCGGAGGAATCACCTCTGCCCACCCTGCACATGGCCCAGCACCTCAGCCTGTGTGCACCCACTCCATGCACCAACATGCTGACACCACCAGCACCAGAGTGGTAGCACCACCAGCACCAAAATGGTAAAGCAGCACCAGAATGGTAGAGCACCACCAGCACCAGCATAACACCTCCAGCACCAAAATGGTAACACCACCAGCACCAGAATGGTAGAGCACCACCAGCAC
>WAAF01011707.1:0-14700 GCA_013400475.1 Tricholaema leucomelas
CAAATCAGCCTCGGATCTCCCCAAAATTCAACAGACACAACCAGACAGATTGATGATGCCAGAGCAATGGATGGGGATTATTGTGATTTCAGTACAGCATTTAACACTGTCTTCCCACAGCATCCTTGCAGCTAAACTGAGGCAGTGTGGTCTGGATGATCAGTTAAAGAGGTAGACTGGGAACTAGTTGAAGGAAGTAAGTCAGAGTGTTATGGTCAATGAGATGGAGTCTAGTTGGAGACCTCTAAGTAGTGGAGTTCCACATGGGTTGCTACTGGGACCAGTTCTGTTCAATATATTCATCATTGACCTGGATGAGGGCACAGAGTTCACTGTCAGCAAGTTTGCTGATAACACCAAAATAGGAGGAGTGGCTGACAAACCAGAAGGCTGTGCTGCCATTCAGCAAAACATGGACAAGCTGGAGAGTTGGGCGGGGAGAAAATGAACGAAGTTCAACAAGGGCAAGTGTGGAGTCTAGCACCTGGGAAAGAACAACCTCAGGTACCAATATAGGGTGGAGACTGACCTGTTGGAAGGCAGTGAAGGGGAAAAGGATCTATGGGTCGTAGTGGATGGAAGGTTGCCCACAAGCCAACAATGTGCTCTTGTGGCCAGGAGGGCCAATGCCATTCTGGGGTGTATTAGAAGGGGTGTGGCTGTTAGGTTGAGAGAGGTTCTCCTGCTCCTCTACTCTGCCCTGGTGAGGCTGCACAGAACTGTGTCCAGTTCTGGGTCCCGCAGTTCATAAAGGACAGAGAACTGCTTGAGAGAGTCCAGTGCAGAGCCACAAAGACAATTAAGGGAATGGAACATCTCTCTTATGATGAGAGACTGAGAGTGCTGGGGCTCTTTAGCTTGGAGGAAACTGAGAAGTATTTCAACAATGTTTATATGTAAAGGGTGAGTGCCAGGAGGATGAAGCCAGGCTCTGCTGGGTGATGCCCGATGACAGGACAAGGGGCAATAGATGGAAGCTGAGGCATAGGAAATTTCATTTAAACATAAGGAGGAATTCTTTCACTGTGAAGGTGACAGAACACTGGAACAGGCTACCCAGGGAGGTTGTGGAGTCTCCCTCTCTGGAGATACTCAAAACCCGCCCTGGCATGTTCCTGTGTGATCTGGTATAGGAAATCTGGCTCTGACTGAAGGGCTGGACTAGGTGATCTTTTGAGGTCTCTTCCAGCCCCTGACATTTTGTGATTCTGTGATTCTATTTTACAGAGAAAAAGAGTACTTTCAAAGAAGTGCTTGGAGTGACTTGTTTCTTTGGACCAGATTGGGAAATGAGCACACACATTCTGTCTGTTCTGTGGTTTTTCCAAAAGTTCCAGGCTTGGTGCATCATGAAGATAACACGTGCTCAGCTTCTCCAGGATCATTCCCTGCCTCCTCCCTGCAATAGCATCTGAAGCCTTGATCCTCTGGATAAGTAGGCTAGGCCAGGAAGAGAGGTGCTGCTCTTTTCACACTTGTTTACACTGTAAACACATTTTGCATCCTTCTGCTCTGTTTACTCTTTATAAATATCCTGTGTGGAATTTGTTCTGAGACTTTCATGTTTTATAACTTTTGCCTGCCAGACACAGAATAACTATGCTCCCTTACACTGAGGAATTGCTATGTTTGAGCAGATGGGCTTAAGGAAATTAAGAAATATGTATTTCTGTTTTCTTATACGTTCGTGATTGTCTGGGTCAGCATGTCATCTTCTTTCTGACAATGACGTTACTTACAGAGAAAGTCAAGGCAGCTGTAAAGCTGTAAAGCAGAACCATTAAGGCAGCCAGGGAATTTTCACTTGTGCATATTCCTCATTTCCTGTTTCAAATGTTGTTTCAGATTTTTAAGAGTACCAGGCAAACCATTTCTGCAGATTGGTCAGTTCAGAGCCTCTCTGTAAATCAAGTCCTTCATGACCACAGCACAGAAACCTCACTTCAGCCTAACTGAACAGCAGAAGGTTTGGAAACTGCAGATGCAGTTCATTTGCCAAGGGTCTGTGGTCATCACATCAATCACCTCTACTGCTGGCATCATGAAGGCACTCCTGCTTAAAAGAGGGCTGTGTCTGAGGTCTGTATTTTTAACCCAACCAAGACTGGTCAGGCTGTAAGTGGGGAAGTGGAGTGCTGTGGCTTTCCACTGGAGCAGTAACTTCTGCTGTGGTTTGGGGATTCAAAGCGGGCTTCAATCTCTCACCCTCCCTGCCCCACATCACAGATCATTAATGTTACCACTAGGTAAGGATAGGAAGCATTTTGATGATGGTGCAGTGGTGAGAACAGAAAGGGGGAAAGAACCTGTGGTTCTGTCTCTGCAAAACACACTATGTCTCACTACTAGCACAAACCCCTGCTATCCTTACTATTACTCAATCCTCACTAGCCCTGAGGAAGAAGACCTTTCTCTCCCTATAAACTGATGCTTTTGTTAGAGTGGCCAGGCATATGAAGGACAAGTGTAAACTTCATACTGTACTGTCTGCTTCAAAGTACCTTAGTATATACTTACCAGCTTGCCAGCCTCAAGATAAATGTGAGGTATATGTTCCCTTTTTGCCTGAGTGAAACACTTCAAATCGCAGAGGGTTAAAACAGACAGCAGCGTGTACAGTGGGAATCTGTGTCCATGAGCCTGCAGACTGAGTGCAGAGTACCCCAAATACTCAGCTATATTAAATCCCTTTGATGTGGCTGCATACTGTGTTGTAAAGCATAACATAGCAGAAAGACAGGCCAATAGCAATGCATACATAAAAGGTTTGGTTCAGCTTCCCTGGCTTTTCTTTTTCTGCCTTGGTTCAGATTAGATGATCTCTATAGCTGTTGGCTTCATTCCATACCATACTACTGAGATACTCTCTGGAGACATTTGTTCTCAAACCTCAAGTTATTTCCTTTAAATTTAACCTAAACTAAAGAGGCAGAAGAGTGAAGAATGATGGCCTCCTAGCAAAAAAGCCGTGCATGTCCCAAATTTCCCAAGAGATCCTTTTATAATTAAGAGGCAGTAGTTTGGGGAAGGAGAGCAGAGGTCCATGACAAAAGCCATTCCTCAAGCCAGTAACCTCATTTCTTTTGCCTCTTTATGCCTCTGCAATTCTAGAAAAAGCCTCTGCTGCATGCTAACTGTCCTGGCAGCAACATCTGCAAAGTGGGTTTAGGTCTTTTTCCTCTAAAGCCTGGCTTTTGGAGAATGACCAGACCAGCTAAAAAAAGGACAAAGCAACACAGAAATTCAATTTCACAGACATCTTGGCAGAAGATAAGCACAGTCCTGCCAGGTTCCTCACAGGCTTGAAGCTTGCAGCAGATGCTGAGAGAGCCTGAAAAGCCAAAAAGTTTCCCCCTTTCAGCCCCACAGAAGGCAGCCCTGGGCTTCTCCTAGGCTTTCTGCTTGCAGTCCTAGCCCCATGTAATATCTCAAGAGCAGTCAGTGAAAGCTGCCCACCTTCCCTACCAAAGCACCTACCTACAAGGAGGCAGGTGGTGGTGGAACTGTCATTGCCACATCAGGCAGGTCTCTGACATCCTCTTCAGGAGAGGGGGAAATAAGAGCCTTATTGCCTATGCTGTTAATGTGCTACTAAGAAGACAACTTTAATGCCTTTATTCAGTTGCCCACTGAAGAACTTCCTTCTGATCTTCACCAGCTTGTTTTGCTATGTAATAAACAGGCCACAGGAGAAGAGTAACTTGAAATGTACACCATCTTATACTGCTGTTGTCATCTAGAGAGTTCCTTCTCTGATTGCATCTATCTCTCTATCTATAGATAGTTGTATCTATATATATAGATACAAATTATATCTATATCAATCTATATATACATATTTTAGCCATGTAGTGCCTACAACCATTATTTTCACCCTGTTTTCATTCCACTCTCTAGCACAAGCATTTATCATGTAAGTGTACTCAAACCACAATTTCCACTGCACACTGTGAAAAATTTTCCCTCCTCTGCATGTGTTGAGGTGACTTCCATCAGTTCAAACATAGATTATTCATTATATCAAGTATCCAAGCTGCTAGCTGATGACAGCCAGGAAACCATAAGCTGCCTTGAGGCTTGTCTTCCTATCAGCTACTGCAGCTGGTTGATGTGGGATTTTTTTTCTGCCATTGGTACTATTAGGTTGCTGCAATTTGTTTGGTTTCAGCTTACCATAATTGCTGCCATTTCTATGGCTGATTTGGGCTATGTTTGAAGTTGACATACAATTCAAAGTGTGCTACATGTGTAGCTGCTCTCCACGTGTCAAGAAATTAGAGAGGGAGAGTGTGTGTGTATGTGCATGTGTGCATATATATAAACATCTGTCATTTATCTGCCTTCCTCCTACTCATGTCTCTGAGAGGTTTACTCTACCAAAGGCAACTGCTCACACAGTGATAATCATTCAGGTTCCTGATACTTGGGAGATTAACTTCGTTGGGTTAAAGCAGACACCATAAGCAGGACTGAAGTGGGATGACTACCTGAAGATACTTAATGTACATACAGTTACAGCCTTCAAGTCTCAAGGGTGTTGAACATGGAAGTGTATCTGGATGTGAAGCCTTCAGGATGACATTTATTTATGGTTCTCTGTCTTTTGTCCCTCCTTGAGACAATGTAATTCAGTGCAATCCCAGAGCTGCTCTTACAGCAGGCTCTGAAGCCACGAGATATTTATGGCCCACAGACATGGAAGGAACCCTGGCCCAAGAAAGAAAAAACAATCACTAGCTTGGATGTTACAGTTTTAGGACTAGGGTCCTAAGTTGTAAATAAAAGTTTCCTAGAGATTTCAAAAGAGTCCAGAGGGATGGACTCTACTCTCAAAGGAGCTGACCAAAAACATAAGAGACATGTTTATCCCATTCCACTGGTCCATGAAAATTTTACATAGCTTGGAGTTACAGCTTGCTCACTCTCTCTCCTGTTTTCCTCCTTTGCTCCTTCTGAACTATGCTTTTCTCCACTCTGCTGACCATTGTTTGAGTTACTGCAGTGGGAGGTAAGGGAATGTGGCCTTCAGGCTGTGATGTAGGGGGGGTCTATACAGAGGTATCTGAGCAATTGTGTCCAAGTGGGCAGCTGGGGTATTGTCTAGTTGTATATATGTATTTATATATGTCCCCAGCTTGCAGCCCCTCTGTGAGGTGCTGTAGCACATCATCAAGTAAAAAATAACTACATAGGAGATAAGAGAGAGAAGTGTAGAAATGTGGTGTAGGACTAAATGAGCAAAGGGAAGAAATGGTTTTACTAGAGATGAGTCTAGGAGTGGTGTATCAGTGTTGGGGGTGAAATCAATAGTCCAGCTGAAATGCATCTACACCAATGCACACAGCATGGGTGACAAACAAGAGGAGCTTGAAGCCACTGTGCTGCAGGCATAAGTATAACTTGTCATCACAGAAACATGGTGGGATGATGGTTATAACCAGACTGCTGTAATGGGTGGCTGAGTACATTTAAGAAATACAGGCTGAAAAGTGAGGTGCTGGACTTGTTCATTATGTGAGACAGTACCTGGAATGTACTGGGCTCTGCTTAAAGGAGGGAAAAAGAACAAGCTGAAAGTGTGTGGGTCAGGCTAAGACGGGTGACATTGTAGTGGGTGTTTATGATCAGGAAGATTAAACCGATGAGGCCTTCTGCAGACAGATTTGTGATCACATGCCTTGATTATCATGGGGGACTTCAACCACCCTGATATTTGATGGAAATGCAGCACAGAAAAGTGCAAGCAGTCCAGGATGTTCCTGCAAGCACATCAATGACAACTTTTGACAGAGGTGGTGGAGGACCATATGAGGAGATGTGCTCTGTGGGGCCTTGTGCTAGTGAACAAAGAAGATCAGACTGGGGATGTGAAGGCTTGGAGCAGTCTTTGCTGTAGTGATCAAGAGATACTGGAGTTGGGAAGAGGGTAACCTTATGAAGTTCAGCAAGTACAAATACATGGTACTGCACCTATGGAAGAACTCCATGTGTCAGTACAGGTTAGAGGCTGACCTCTAGCAGCTGTATAGAAAATTACCACTAACCAGCAATGTGTGTTGTGGCCAAGAAGGCCAGTGACATCCTCATGTGCTATTTTGTAGTAGAGTGTGTAGAGGAGAGTCAGGGAAATGTTTCCATGTCATTTATCTATGCCTTGGATCTAAACGTTAAATGCTGTTACCAATCAGACAAGTTTTTTGTCTCCTCCTCTGTGGTTTACATGCTGTTCAAACAATGATGTTACACTGTTTACCTCATTCTATAATCTGGGGCCCCCATAGTTTTGTGTGTGTTGAACTAGCCCAACATACTATCTCTAGACCTGGCCAAGGGTGGAGGAATAGAACATGAGTACAAGAAACAAGTGGTCACACCTCTGAGGACTGGTCCAGGGCATGTCAGTGACCACTGGCATAGCCAGAACTGTGCCTTGCTCTGGCTTAGGAAGCAGAGGACTAGAGGCTGAACCCCACCTTTGCTCCAGAGGTGAGCTGGTTTGCTCCCTTCATCACTTTTTGATAACTGGAATCATTGGGCCTTGGCACCCTGGTTCAACAAGTGCTTTGACATCTGTCAGTTAAATGCCACGTAGGGGTTGAAAATCAATGTATATCATAGTGTACAGGGATGTGAAAGCTCAGGACCTGGCCACTCACGTCCCACATGAATATACACACTGCACCAGCTGCCATCAGTCATGTGCAAACCTGCACCCCTGTTTGCACAGAGGCTTAACAATGCCTCATATCCCCTTTCTTGCTATCAATCATGACACCAAGCTAGGAGCAGGTGTTGATCCGTTGGAGGCTAGGAGAGGCCTGCAGAGGCACCCTGACAGGCTGCATGGGTGGGCAGAGGCCAATGGGATTAAATTTAACAAGGCCAAGTGCAGGGTTCTGCACTTTGGTCACAACAACCCCAAGCAGCGCTACAGGATGGGGATAGAGTGGCTTGAGAGCAGCCAGGAAGAAAGGGAGCTGGGGGTGCTGGTAGATAGAAAGCTGAAGATGAGCCAGCAGTGTGCCCAGGTGGCCAAGAAAGCCAATGGCATCCTGGCCTGTATCAGGAACAGTGTGGCATTAGGATGAGGGAGGTTATTCTTCCCCTGTACTCAGCACTGGTCAGGCCACACCTTGAGTACTGTGTCCAGTTCTGGGCTCCTGAATTCAAGAGAGATGTTGAGGNGTTCAAGAAAAGACTGGATAAGGCATTTAGAGCCATGGTCTAGATGACTGGTTAAGGCTGGGTGCTAGGTTGGACTGGATGATCTTGGAGGTCTCTTCCAACCTGGTTGCTTCTATAAACCACTGTCCCTGTGTGCACTCCCTGTGTCTTTCCTGCTTGCTGATGCTTGCTCCCTCCTGGCTACCCTGATTCACTGCAACATTAGTAATTGCTGTCCATACAGCCTGTCTGGCAGCACCAGCCTTAGACACTGAGATGTAGCCTTTACAGTCTGCTCTCTGTGTGTATGTGAAACCTGAACAACAGTTAAGCAGCAGCTAATGTAGATGTTTTTCTCCACCTGTCCTTTTACTCACTATTCGTCAAGATTTTCTGGGTTGGAGAAGATCTGCTGATAGAAAGATGACTTTAGTACAGCAAAGACTTGAGATGGAACCCCTCTAGGGCTGGGACCAGTGCTCCCCCTTCCTGCCTTTCCTACTCCCATGTCTCTGCTGATACAGCAATGACTTCTCTGCTCAAGAAACACTATGGGAGCCAAATGCATGTGACATCTATGTCTCTGAAAAAATCATGGTGGCATTACCCTTGCCAGGCCCTCCTCTTTTCCTATCTCAGTGAATGGTTCATTCCAACATCTTGTGATTGACTACCTGAAGCCACCCCTACCACCATGGCTTCAGTAGTTAGGCAGGAGTGTGATTAATTGTTAAGGATGTATTTTTATAGAAAAGTAAAAAGCACACCTTTTTGTAAGGAAGTAATTCAATCCCTTACTGTGAGCAGCTTTTGCTGAGCTGAATGAAATAACAGGTTGCAAAGTCTTTTGTCTCTCAGAGTGACATCCAGACCATATTTTTTTGCATTTTTGACAAATAAGTCCTTTGTCCAGACCAGCACATAGTTGGAAAGGCTACAGAAGGGCTGTAGACACCATATTTGCTGATCTGACCATAATCAGAAGGATTTCACAGGAACATGTACTGGCAGCCACAGTGCTGACTGTGGAAATACGCAGGGAATGAACCAAAGTCACTGTAACAAAAGCCAAACTAAAGCAGTGGTGAACAGCCTCCCCAGACATTTGCAATCATTTTGCTGGTCACAAGAGGCAGCCCTCCTCTCCCACCATGTCCTCACAGAGATCCTTCCAAGTCCCCATGCTCCACACTGACACCCCATCTGGGCGTGGTGTGCACCAGCCAGACATGAACTCATATTAAAGAAGGGGGAGAGAGTCCACTAGCCAGCTGTTCAGGTGTCCTGTAACAAGCAGGGTAACATTCCTCCACATCACCAAGAAACAAGAATCTCCAGGAGCATGTCACCTGAGATTTCTTTGAATTTTGTGCTGTTGCTGTTGTTGTTGGCTGTATGTTCGTCCCTGCCCTGGAACAGAGCACGCTGGTCTCAATCCACCAGCAGCACAGCAGATGGTTCATGTTAGCCATGGTCTGGCCAGACCATAGAGGAGAGTTGTTTTTATTTCCTGTTAAAAATAAATAAACTAAAAGATGTCCAATATGTTCTTTGTTGGAGAGGGAAGAGAACTTTTCTTTTCCTTAGCAGGAAGTGGTTGAAAAAGTAAATGAAGCTTAGATATATTAAACTGGAGTAGAAACTTTCAAGCCACTAAAAGGTGAAATACCTAAGAATGGCCCTGTGGAACTTTGTTCAAAGAGAGAAAAGGATAAGGAATTCAGTTCCTCAGACACATGTATTTCACCATTTGCAGCGTTAAAGTCTATTCGTTCAGGGTATGAGAAAAAGAAATAAAGAAATCTGTATGATGGCAGGAGGCAGACTTTGTAAAGTTCTGTGTCTGAAGAAGCCAAAACCACATGTTGAATGGAGGTAGGGTGTAAATCATTTTCACACTGATACAGTTGTATGAGGGAAATCCTATACCACTTCCTACATAATGCTTGTACATTCACACAGTGTTTTCCTCAGCAGCAGAACTGAGGTAAATTCCAGCCAAGTACTAGGATTTACATCAAAGGGTCTGTTCAAAATAACAATTCAAATGAACTATCTCAGAGGTACCTACATGTTTCTTGTTGATCGTATAATTTTGGTTTTACACCCACCTTCACTTCAGAAATCAGTATTAATAGGCCCAAAGGAGTTTAAGTAAGTATAAAGCAGTGTGAAGCTTCATGTTAGGAATTAGAAGGAAATCTAGGGCTTACCTCAACCTGATAACACATGCTAAAACTACAACTGCAGCATTAAAATGCAATTTCATGTTATGTATGGATTACGTAACACAAGCACACCAAACTGAAGAGGAGAGCTTTAAACATGGAATGACAAGAGAAAGAGATGAGAGCATACAATCGCCAGCAGAGAGTTCATGAATTAGGATTAGAAAGTAAACCACTATGGGCAGTATTGTGGTTGATGTCTGCCATGAACTGCCTGGTCATGAAGAAGCAGATGGGACACTCTTTGATCAACTGGAAGAATCCTGTTATCTGCAGGGCATCATCCACATAAGGAACTTAAATCACTCCAATAATACTCAAAAGACTAATACCATGGGGCATAAACAATTCAGGAAGATTCTAAAGTTTATTGCTGTCAACTTCCTAGCACAGGTGATTGAGGTGCTAGTAGATGGAGACGTTGTGCTGAACCTTATACTTACGCAAAGGAACAGCTAGTTAAGAATGTGAAGGTCAGCAGCAGACTTGGCTGCCATGAGACAGTCTGGGTGGAGTTCTGGAACCAGAGAGGTGGGGGCCTTATAAAAGGTCTGGATAAGCGATGGGTCAGGGAGATTTAGAAATATGTATACACGAGGTGAGGAATGAAAAGAAGCAGTGATGCCAGTAAGAGGACAAGAGGCAATGACTGCAAATTGAAATGCAAGAGATTCCACTTCAAATTAAAAACCAGACAAGGAAAAGAAGAAAAACAAACAAACAACAAAACCTCCTAACCTTCTTTACTGTGAGGCTGATCGAACACTGGCACAGGTTTCTCTGAGAGGCTGTAACATCTCAATTTTGGAAATATAAAAATCTGTCTCAAGTACATCCCGAGCAGCCTGCTCCAACTGACCTTGTGCAAGCACAGGAAATGGTACAAAACAACCTGCAGAAATACCTGCCAGCCTCAGCCACTCTGTGACTCTGCAATCTTTCCTTAATAAGACAAGACCTGATATTTTTGGAAATTAAAAGTTGCCTTAAACAAATCTTGACTTAAATAACTAAATACAACTTGTTAAATGTGCACAGTTGCACGGTTTTGCTTTGCTTTGCAGGATAGCAAGGATATATTCTTTAATGAATAATAACCTCTAATGAATTCCCATAAACCATCATGGAAAATTGCTTCTTACAATGACAGAACTGTAAATATCTGAAACAATAAGATTATATTTGTGACAGGGTGGTTAGAAATTACTGATAGAGTGATCTTCTAATGGCTCCATTCCGAGCCTCTCTTATTTGGATCAGGTTGCACATTCTCCCCTGAGTGAAGTCTGTTGGCATAAACTGGGCTGTGGAAAAGAAAATAATTTTAGTATGAGCAATTCAACATTAACAGAGTTAGGAGTTTCTGAATTCAGCTGGAAAACACATTAGGTCAGAAGCTGATGACAAATCCTACTTCTCCGATGTCAGGTGGATAGAGTAATGTCTGGAAAGACTATGATTCTAAAATATGTGTCTGGACATGTCAAAACAGTTTAAATATCCTTTTGAGAGTGTGCAAAAATTGAGTTCACTATTCACTTCATTTAAAATATTCTTCATATGCCAGTGAGGCTATTACTTACCATACGCTAAACCTTTCCATTTTTTAATATAATGTTCCCAACAGCCAAAGATGATTCAATGTAACAATAACTTGAGAGGAAGAAGTATGAAGTAAACGCTTGTTTGATATTCTTTGTTATTGGAACAGAGATGGGTTTTAAACACCAAAGTCAGGACATGTGCTTTTTTGATCATAATTTGTCATACGCTTACAAGAGCATAACTGAATATTGCATAGGTCAGTGAAGTCCGAACAACAAATGTGGTTTTATTTCCTAGAAGTACCCATACTTGTGATGGTTTGGGTGTTACCCACCCCCCTACACTTAAGAAAATGACCCAGACTAGACTCAGCCAATCTGGAAATTAGAATGGAGCTTTACATTTACAGCTTAGCACAATATACAAGCAGATATTTACAATATATACAGCTATATNGTGTTATTTGTGCTTGTGTTCTTGTTTTTATATGTCTCAGCAAGCCTATGAGTGAAGTAGACATCACCATTGTTTCCTTTTCACAGCCTATAATCTAATTCTTCTCACCCAAACATCCCAGCTAGGCTCAAACTAGCACAAAAGTTGAATGTAAGGTATCTTTGATCAAATGCAGCCTAAGTTATAATGAAGGCAATAAAAAGCTGTTGAATTTTAGGTTGCACCAGTACAAACAACATGGAGAAAACAAATTACAGGTTTCCAGAACTGCAATTAATTTTCCATATTTCAAATGTTGTTGTTGAGATCTAACTATTCTCTTTCCAGAAGCAGCATTCACATCTGCCCAGATAGCTTCACCATGACTTGAGGAGACTCCCTGGCACAGCCAATGCCATTTGAGTACGTATCTTTCAATTAACCAAGAAATTAACTAAGAAATTAGTATTAATAGGCCCAAAGGAGTTTAAGTAAGTATAAAGCAGTGTGAAGCTTCATGTTAGGAATTAGAAGGAAATCTAGGGCTTACCTCAACCTGATAACACATGCTAAAACTACAACTGCAGCATTAAAATGCAATTTTATGTTACGTATGAATTACATAACACGATTTACCGTAATACCTACCATAATTAACCACAATATTCACCAAAGTGTTAAATAAAATTTTGAATCTTTGGCCACAACAGCATCTGCAGATACAGACTAAAATGGCTTGGATTTCACTGAGCTGTTTGCATAACTAGTGCAAGCAGTTTACAACAGTTCACATGATTTCAGGAACCATGGCAGATAAAAAATAAAGGCATCGAAGTTTTCAGTTGCTCAGTTCTGCTTGTTAGCCGCCTTTGTTTCCTTAGTTCTCCTAACTTCTTTGTTATTCTATTCACTGCAAAGGCATCCTGCCAAAAATAAAAATTCCCAACCTCCTTTCCTCCCCAAGCCACAGGAGTAGTAAGTACTGTAATTTAACTGTATGTGGCAGTGGCAACTCCTCAAACAGCAGGGCTTGATATACCTCATTGCTCTAGAAATATTCTGCAAGTATATCAGGAACACTTCTGCTACATTAAATCTTCCACACGCATCTCATTATCTCCTCACTCTTCCCCATTCTGCCATGTATATTTCTGTAAAACAGGTTAAGCAACCTCGGAGCATATAAAAAAATACATGCACTTATTTTGTTTCCCCTACCTAGACTTTTCATTCTGAAAAAAATGTGGAAGTCCCAGTTCTAACATTCTTCATAAAGAAACATCAGACGTTCATTTGTTTGAGCAGTAACTCTTCTCCACCGCAAAATCTATTTCTTTTGTATTTTTGATACAGGAAACAGCCAAACCAAAACATTATCACTGCAATTGTGTTTCAATCAGCAAGAAACACACTGTGTTTTTAGTTTTTCAAACAGGGAAAAAAAAATCAAGCCAAATTTCTATCATTTTAAGACTGCTGCCAAGCCAAGACACCCTTTTTCATAACTCATTTTTACTGACTTAAGAGCTGTTCCAGAAGAATACTTAAATATTTGTCTGTGTGCATTAAAGAGTTCAACCTAGTAAAAACATGAGCAATTTTCCCCTCCTATTTTTTTTCCTCTTCTCCTTTTCTAGTTTCAGAGTTTTCATCTTGCAGTGGTGACAAAAAGCAGGACATTATAAAATGTACATGGAACACTGACTTACAGGAAGAAATTATGTAAAGAGGTTCTGTTCTTTATCTTCCCTCACAAGAAGGTTTATGTGAAACTGAGTGATCAGAATGGTACTGAAAAATACTTCACCATGTTCAGACAGGAGGGGTGCGTTACCATAGACAGACCCTAAGATATGAAATGTAACCACTTTCTGAAAGGGACAGATTCTTATTTAAACGTTGAAAACATCAAGGACAAGTATTTTGGAAGAGGTATTAAAACATATTCTCCAGAGTTTAAGCAAAACTGTAACTATCAGATGATCCCTTGTCTGCAAGATTCTGAATTATCTGGCACTGATGACTCTCAGATGTGGAATGTTAGAGTAGATAGAAGACGAACATAATCCAGTATAGCAGTTTCCACATTTCATTTCCACTCTACTGAAGCTAGTAGAGCTTTTTTCTTGTCCCTGTAGAACCTACAATTTTCCCTGACAATCTTCTGCACCTCCCTGTCTCACAAGAGGTACAACACAAAGTAGATTTTTGCAAGCATAGTTTTATAAAGCACAAAGCTGCAATACTATCAGGCTAAGTTAATTGTTATATTCTTCATATCCTTTTCTTCTTTAAAAGAAATTCTTATTAGAAAGAGCAGCTGTGATAAACAAGGTGTAATGAATCATGTTTTTTTCATCAATATTATGATAAAAATAATAGAAAAATGAAATTATTTCCTAGAGCTTACTCACGGAATCTTTGCTTGCAGTGCAAGTTCTTTCACAAGCAAGATTTTTTTATTTTTTTTTTAAATACCAAGCATTTTAGGATCAGCATTTTACCCCATGTTGTGGTAGGACTAAATAGGACAAAACTGGACTTTTCGATGCCCTGGCTTGCCCAGGTATGTTTCCCTGCTTCCCCTCCTTCTGTCCTGGGGCGAAGCAACCATGGGAAAGAGAACAAAAGAACCTGGAACCATTGAGTCTAAGGACTCTGGCTTGTTCAGACATGTTCCCCTGCTTCCTCTCCTTCTGTGCTGGGGGAAGCAACCACAGGAAAGGAAAACAAATGCCCTGGCTTCACCTAATATGGTCAAGCTTGCGAAACTGCCATTCTGATTGGCTAATCTATGTCTAAAGCCCCATTAGTCTCTCTTGATAAAAAGGAATGATCAGGTATCGCGGTGTGCTGCTGCTGTCTCAATACATCCTGAACTTGCCTGGACACTGCACACCCTGGAGAGCTTACCAGGAACAGGCTCTAAATGCCTGCATGTGATCAGCCTGCATAGCCAGTGTGACATCATGCCAAGACTGCACATAGTATTGCATCCTGTTTGCCCCTCTGCAAGGCCTCTGCTGAATCGGGAATCAAGAGGAACCAGATCGGAGACTATGTTATAGACTCCCAGCTTCCTGAGAAAAGAGCCTGGGAAACTCCAAAGCCTCTAACAGCTTTGAGATCGCCGACAGCAACCCCTCCATGTGCTTTGGGTACTGTCTGATACTATTTTGTGAGTAAATAACTTACAGACTCTTCTAGTTCATTGATTGCCTTCTGCCATAAGCAGAAAGGAGCATCCTCTAGTGGATGAGCGGTATAACTGATCTCAAGATCTTTCAGTATAACATTTATGAAGGAAGTGGCAGATGAAGTTGCTAAA
>WAAF01011708.1:0-14002 GCA_013400475.1 Tricholaema leucomelas
GATTCTATGATTCTATGATTCTATATTCTTTTAGCTTCAGCAATTCCCATTATGCTCTTAGAAAATACATTGACTGTTGTAGTCTGCGCACCCATACTTTCAAATCCTTTGTAGTCTGAACTAGACTCTGGCTGACTATGCAAATAGATATGCTTTACTTTAAGATCAGGGAAAGACCATATTTAGGCAAGACAATGCGATCAAATGATCTGCTCTGTAAGATGTGTGTGACAGATTGTTGTGGTTTGGGAGTTCCCCCCTGCCCCACTAGATTAACCAAACTAACTCAACCACATGAAAGGTAAGGAATTAAGATATATTTGCATCATGCATAAATATATACACAATATATACAGATAATACAAGCTAAAATTCATACATAAATTTCAGAATCTCTCCTGAACAGCCAGACTGCCCAGGAGGACTCTAGACCAACTTCCTCCTTTCCATCCCACCCCTTATCTCAGAAATAACAAAATAAATCTCCATGTAGGTCATGTGATAGATTTGCAGAGATCTGAGATGAGATGTCAAAAGCTGATAAGGAGGCTAGAGGAAATGGTTAGATAGAGTTACTAAGGTTTCATGCAGAGGAGTTAAGGCAAGATCCAGCCAGGCACACAGACAAAAAAAAGAATTGAGAAATATTTTGACTATTTATGTCCCTCAGCAGAACAAATGAGTGACAGAAACATCACTATTATTTTGTTCTTACAGCCAATGATCTGATTTCTGTCATTAAAATATTCCAATTAGCCTCAAACCAGCACACATCTGGAGTGAATTAAGTCTGGAGTTGGGTGATCTAGCTGATTCTTCTCCCATCTCTAGTTTTTGACTTGTAGGACAGGTAGCACCATGGAGATACTGCAGCAAAACAGGCCCCTAGCTTAAAGGGCTCCCTTTGCACAAGAGGAGCTGGACAAGAAGGAAGCTGCTTTAGGGCTCTATTGTTCCTCATGCAAGTAAGGGGACATAACCATTCTGTAGTGTATTTCTGTTAAAGGATGGTAGCATAGCAAAACATGCTGTGTTGGAAGGTTCAATTAGTAGCATTAAAAAAACTTATGTCAATGACAATTTTTTTTGTAGATTACAGCCCAGTTTTCTCTGTGTTTTGATTATATCTGGTAAAATCTTCAATGAAGGGTGAAAACTAAAGATTTCTGTGTTGGAGCTTTGAAGGAAAGGGTCTGTATGAGCTACAGAATTTCTTAAAGGAGCTTAAAGTGCATTCTTCATAAGCTTTTCGAAGTACTTAGTTCTGACAAATTTTATTTGGGATAAGAACAGGGACAGTGGTAATTTTTCAGGCCTGTACCTTGTTGCATTTGAAAAAAGTATTTCATGCTAGATTGTGGATCTAAATACTGGATACATAGACATGTAAATAAATGTGAATCTCAGGAATTTTAATAAGACAAAGTGCAAGGTCCTTCACCTAGGTCTGGAGAATCCTCAATATCAATACAAACTGGGGTGCCGGGGTTTGGGCAGAACTGAATAGTCTGAGAAAATAAGGGGAGTAAGCAGGATTGAGTAACTGAACTGATAAGGAGGCACAGATGCAGATGGGTGGCCTTGGGAGGCTGGCAGAGAAGCTGAGGGAGTTCTGAGCTGTGCAGGAAGACAGGCTGGTCAGCCCTGGGAACAAGCAATGATACGGCTAAGTTGTTACTAAGAGGGATTAAGGGGGGTGGTTGGTCAGGTCTGCCTCTGTGCATGTGGACAGCCCATCTCTGCTTTGTAAGCCTATCAAAGGTACATGCCCCTTTACTGAACTTGTGGAAAAGAGGGGTGTTCCCTGGAAGGAGGGGGACTTAGTTAAGTTGCTGCCATGGACTATTTAGGACTTAAGACAGCTGTCTTAACAATGGAGGTCTGGCAGAAACAGAAGATTTATAAGGTAAACGTTGGGAGGCTGTATCTGGCGAAGCCGTAAATCTGACACTGAAGTACGAGAAGGGGGAAGAAAGAAACAGTCATAAGAGCTTCTCTGAAACTCTTGTCTCTCTGTGAGAGATGGACACTGAAAACTTTTTAAAATATTTTTACTGTGAAAAATCACCTGGGATGTGGTGAGAAAAGCCCTGAGAGACGACAGAAATCAGGTCTCCAAAGACTCATAAGTTTGCCTTTAAATAGACGATGGGGAGAGTAACGGGAAGCTAGCAGCTAACAGCCACAAAGGTATTAGAAGAATTTCTGATAAGTCAAAGGCCATAAAAGTGCTGAGAAGTGAGTAACTGCCATCTGAAGTGTATGTGGCTCAAATTTGTCTAAGTTAACTTTTGGCTGCAAAGATGGAGGATCGGGAGGACAAAGTGGCGAATCTGCTGAGCCATACCAGCTCTACTTGGGATGCCATGGAAGTCATTGGATCCATGGGAGTGGTGTCCCCTGCGGGATTCACCTGCAGCGTGCCCCCCCTGCCCGCCTGCTGGAGCAACGTGGGCCCATTTCCCCCACCTCCCTCCCTCCTTTCTTCTTTCTTCTTTTTTCCTTATAGCTGCTGCGGAGAGAAGTGTTCTGTTCTTAAAGAGGCAGACTGCATTTGTGATAGCTATTTTGTGAATTAAAATCTTTATAATGTTTTTAGCTTTGATTGTAATAGATCTTAGTGTTTAAGAGTTTACTGGATAAGTTAATTGCAATAGGATAAGTTTTGGAATAATTTTAGCAGGGTAATTGTGATAAGACTTAAGTAATTAAAATAGAGTATGTTAAATAACTGGTAGAATATAATGGAATATTATGGTAAGAGTTGTGATTTAAGGTTCTTTTCTTTTTTCTGGATATCAGAGTATTTTCCAGGAGCTTCATGGATGTAATATTTTCTTGATTTTATTTGGTTTTCCTCAGTAATAATTTAATGGTTTAATTTGCTTTAGTTGATGTATATTTTAAGTTGATAGATAATATAGTTAAGGCTAAGAGTTTATAATATGAATATTATAGGATATGGGTGTATTGTATGATATTTTTTCTTTTTTTTTCTGTATATTAAGATAGTATTATAGGATAAGGTTCCTGTAAAAACAAAAAAAAAGAGAGAGAGAGAAAGAGAGGAAAATTCGAAAATCTTCTAGTTAGCCTAGAGAATGAATGTGCTTGGGTTTGTTTGATGGATATCAGCTTGTTATGTTCGGAAGTTTTTTTGGCAATGAGTAGAAGTCTTGCTCAGATGGCTGTGTGGAGAAATGTGTATGAGGTATGGTTGGTGTATAGGTTTTAGTCACGCTTTCAGTTAGGTCATTCGACCTCTGTTATTAGGGCCAAATCCACTCACTGACAAAGATGGGGAACAACTGTCTTGTTAGCAATGTTTAAAGCGCTGTGTTTATTATCTGTTTATGAAGGGCCCTGCAAAAGATGAGAAACACTGCCTTCATCTTAAAAAGAGGAATTGTGGGAATTAGATCTATATGGATGGAGTGTGACTCTAGCCTTACCCTGCCTGTTCTCCTCACTTCTCAGACTATTCAGTTACTCAATCCTGCTCAAACCCCAGCAGACATGCTAGGAGACCTGCATGGCTGAGCAAGGAGCTCTTGAAGGAAATCTCAGGAAAGAAGAAGACTTACAATTCATGGAAGAATAGATTTGTCACTTGGGAGAACTATAGAGAAGTTGTCAGGGCATGTAGGAAGACAACAAGGAAGGCCAAAGCCCTCTTGGAACTGAAGCTGGCAAAGGAAGTAAAACAGAACAAGAGGGGCTTCTTCAAATACATCAGTAGAAAAAGGAAGCACAGGGAAGGTGTGGGACAGTGCTGAATGAGGAGGCAGCCTTGATAACTGAGGATGCAGAGAAGGCAGAGTTGCTGAATGCCTTCTTTGCTTCAGTCTTTACACCTAAGGCTGAACTCCCCTATGTACTCCAGACCCTGGATGAAAGACAGGAAGCCTGGAGGAGGCAATTCTCCCTGTTGGTCAGAGCAGACTGGATTAGGGATCAGTTGTGCAAATTGAACATTGATAAGTCCATAGACCCTGATGAGATGCACCCAGGGGTGCTGAGAGAACTGCCTGACGTTGTTGCTTTGCCACTCTCCATCATTTTTGCCAAATGGTGGCAGACAGGAGAGGTGCCTGAGGACTGGAGGAGAGCCAATGTCATTCCAGTCTTCAAAAAGAGCAAGAAAGAGGTTCCAGGTAGCTATAGACCAGTCAGCCTCACCTCCATCCCTGGAAAAATGATGGAGTGGCTCCTTCTGGAGGGCATCTCAAGGCACTTGGAAGAGAAGAAGGTTATCAGTAGTCAGCATGGATTTATCCAGGGGAAGTCATGCTTGACTAACCTGATATCATTCTGTGATGCCATAACTGCATGGGTAGATTCAGGGAGACCAGTGGATGTAGTTTACCTTGACCTTAGTAAGGCCTTTGACACTGTCTCTCATGACATTTTAGTGAGCAAGCTGAGGAAGTGTGCGATGGAAGAGCAGGCAGTGAGGTAGATTAGGAACTGCTACAAGATAGAGTTCAAAGAGCGGTGATTAATGGTGCCAGGTCCAGATGGAGAGCTGTGACTAGTGGTGTCTCCCAGGGATCAGTGCTGGGTCCGGTCCTCTTCAACATCTTCATCAATGACACTGATGAGGGGACAGACAGACAGAGTCTGCTCAGCAAGTTTGCTGACTACACCAAACTGGGAGGCTTGGCTGATGCAGTTGAAGGCTCTGCAGCCATCCAGCAAGACCTGGACAGACAGAACTGGGCACAGAGGAACCAAATCAGGTTCAACAAGGACAAATGCAGAGTGCTGCACCTGGAGAGGAATAATAAACTGCACCAGTACAGGCTGGGAAGGATCTGCTGGAAAGCAGCCCTGTGGAGAGGGACCTGGGGCTTTTTAGTCTGGAGAAGAGACAACTGAGAAGGGATTTAATGTTTGTAAACACCTGAGGGCTGGGCATCAGGAGAGGGGGGGACAGGTTCTGCTTACTTGCTCCCTGTGATAGGACAAGGAGCAATGGGTGTAAGTTGCAACACAGGAGGTTCTACCTCAACACTGTAAGGGTGACAGAGCACTGGCCAAGGTCAAGAGAGGTGATTCTGCCACTTTACAAGAAAGACATGGAACTGCTGCAGCAGGTCCAGAGGAGAGTTACAGATGTCATCAGAGGGCTGAAACATTTCTTCTGTGATGACAGGATGAAAGAACTGGGGCTGTTCAGCCTAGAAGAGAAGGCTTTTGGAAACCATATAGTTGCATTTCCATATCTGAAGGGGACCTACAGGAAGGCTACGGGGGACTGTTTAGAAGGTCTTGTAGTAACAGGATGATGGGCAATGGTTTTGAACTGGAGCAGGGTAGGTTTAGGTTGGATGTAAGGAAGTTCTTTATGAGTGGTTAAATAGTGGAACAGGCTGCCAGGGGTGTGGTTGAGGCCCTGTCCTTGGAAACATTAAAGATCAGACTTGACATGGCCCTGGGTGGCCTGATCTAGTTGGAGGTGTCTCTGCTGACTGCAAGGGAGGTTGAACAAGATGACCTTTGAAGGCCACTTCCAACCCAATACAATTTGTGAATATGTAATGAAACAGCGAAACTAATACCAATGCAAATATAGAGTACACAAAGTTATGTAAGTTCAGTGGATTTACAGCAGGCAGAAGGGCAGGAACAGAATGGTAAGCAAGCCTCTCCAGGGATGAGAAGCGGAAAGAAGAGAAGCCTCTGTTCTGTTACCTTCCCCTATTTTACTGAGGATGATGTTTTATATTATGAAATACACCTGTAAGCCAACTTGGATCACCTGTTCTGGCTGACTCGAAACTGCTGATGGTCTGCAGGCTGACCCATGCTTCTGTCCCAGAAAAAACAGGTTATAATCTTATCTGAAGACACATAGATTTTCTGCATGCTTCATTTTTTTCGTGCCACTGAGTGTTACCAGGTTGATTCCCAAAGCTGTACTTGATGTTCATGAAAGGAAGCATGCAACCTGCCTGTAATGGTTTGAACCAGGAAACTATAGACCAGTCAGCCTGTATTCCTGGAAAAAACTATGAAGTGGCTCATTATGTAGGTCATCTCTAGGCACTTGGAATAGGAAAAGGTTATCAGGAGTAGTCAGCCTGAATGTGCCAAGAGGAAATCATGCTTGACTAATCTGATAGCATTCTATGATGTCATAATATAATTATAAATATCTGAGGGCTGGGTGTCAAGAGGGAGGGGACAGACTCTTCTCAGTTGTGCCCTATGATAGGACAAGGGGCAATAGGTATAAACTACAGTTCAGGAAGTTCCACCTCCATGGAGGAACATGAGGAATAACTTCTTTACTGTAAGGGTCACAGAGCACTGAAACAGTCTCCACAGAGAGCTTGTGGAGTCTGCTTTTCAGGAGCCTTTCAAGACCTGTCTGGATGTGTTCATGGTGACCTGTGCTTGATTCTATGGTCCTGCTCTGGCAGGGGGGTTGGACTCAGTGATCTATGGAGGTCCTTTCCAACCCCTAACATGTGTCTATTTTCCCAACACAGAAGTGAGGGAAAAATAACACACCGCAACTTGAGTTTGAGACAAAAAAAAAAAAAAGTGAGATAAGAATAGAGTTTACTGATCAAAATCAGACAAATATAGTACAAAATGTCTAATTACCATAGTCTGTTTGCTGAAAAAGCATGGTGCAAAGCAGCAGCAAGAAGCAAACAAGCCAAAAGCAATCCAGAAAACTACTCCCCCATCTGTCCTTGTCCCACCACCATCCCAGCAGAAAAGTCCGACACACAAGAACCCAGAATCCAGAAGCAGCAAGTGGAACAGGAAGACTTCCATGTTGCAATCTGAACTTCAAGGACATAATACTTTGCTTCAGTTAGCACTTTGATTTTTTTGAATCTGGCGTGACTGCAGCATGGTATGGATAACAGCAGCAGGTTCAACTCAATCAATGACACTGCTTTACTGGGAAAGGACATATCTTTTTTTAACCAGCATTACATGCCTGTGATTGGTAAGTCTTTCAGTGTCTTCTCTTTTTAAAAAATATATGTCTGTGTTATGAACACAGCTAAAAGTTGCAGGTATGTTCAGTGGGCTATATACAGCTTATAAATTATAGTAATTGCCTATCGGAGCATTTTGATAGGTCTTTAAAGTACTGCAATTGCATATTTTGCAATAATATGTCATTAATAAGGAAGTGAAATGTTCTTGGTAATGTAAGAAATGTTTGTGGTTGATACTTGAAACCCTACAGTTAACTTCAATGTTGACAGCCTGTAGCCACAGACTACACTTTTTCTAAATCCAGCAGCCTGCTGTCAGGAAGGCAAGTGTTAACAATGCTAAAGACAATCCACAGTAAATGCATTAGGCAAAAGCTGACTATATATTCTGATTACGGTCTTTTTATTATTGAAATAACACACAAGGACTGATCCCTGAATATGAAAGCCAAAAGCTTTCTCCAGAAGGGCCCTTTTACAACCATCTGTCAAAAATTACAGGGCTAGTTTCAATAGTCATGTATAGATAAAGAAAATTTAGGCATGAAGTAATCCATTTTTATAAAAATGAAGGTGTTGGTGGAAGGTAAATACATTAAGGTGCTGTAGAAGTCATAAAATGGATTAGGCCTATTTGTAGAGTTTTGAATGTCAGTTTTGAGTATTAATTCTCTATAAAATCTTTTCTAGAAACTGTGGAGGTGCTGAAATGCACATTAGATTGTTTGTTTAGAAAGATGGATAAGGAGCTAGCTAGATAGACAGACTCAAAGGGTTGTGATCAATGTCATAATGTCCAGGTAGAGACTAGTGACAAATGGAGTTCCTCAGGGATCACTAAAGAAGCCAATCTGTAGTATCTCTGGAGAAGTTCTTTGAGAACAAGCACACAGCTCACACGTGGCCCGTGCCATGTTGGTTCCTTTGGTGTACAGTGTAAGCACACTATATCTTGGATTATAAGAATTGCAGACAAACAAGTTTTGAAGTCCACTGCATGACTACCAAATATGTGTTGCCCATTTCTTTGTGAAAGTTCCGCGTTTCTCTGCCACCTCGGTTTGGCAGCTGTGGGACCTATCAAATCTTTCCCTAGTGGACTAGCAACATATTGCCATGGAAACTTTCTAATATCAATAGTTTTCAATTTTTATTAAAGTATTTAAAACTGTTTAATATTGCCTGTGTACTGCACTTATCCATTGTAAAATATCTTTGCAACTGAACAGATGACCCTTTAATAAGTTTTGGCACAAAATGATATTAATAATGAATAATTTTATTTAATGTTATATCTGCCTTATAACAGTGGTAGAGTGGACTCACCTGAGGGAGGGGCTTCCAATAGTGGAAGGGATCCTACAGGAAGACTGGAGTGGGGCTGTCTAGTGAGAGAATGAGAGGAAATGGTTTTAAGCCGAGGCAGAGTAGGTTTAGACTGAATTTTAGAAAGGGTGGTGGGACTCTGGAATGGGTTGCCTAGGGAAGTTGTGCCTGCCTCCTCCCTGAGGATATTCAAGGCAGGGCTGGACGAGGACTTGAACAGCTGAATCTAGTTGGGAGATATCCTTGCCTGTGGTGATGAGGTTGGAATAGGCCATCTCTGAGGTTCCTTCCAAACTAGACCATTCTACAATTCTGTGATGAATGTAAGGGTTATTTTTCATCTCCATGGCTACGCACCTTGTTATTTGAAAAAAGTTGTAAAATTGCATTTTCTTTTTGTGCAGATGTAAGTGAAGGAGACTTTCACAGAATTTGGGATCAATTATGTAGAATGAATTACTAATATGAAAATCCAAATGGTTTATGAAGCAAGTGACTTCTTCCTTTTACCTTTATAAAGTTTGACTGTTAAAAAAAACAAACACTTGGCAAATAATTTCCAAACAGAAAGGAACACATAAGATGCAAAAGTGATATATGATAACATATATGTTGAAAACCAAAGCTTTGGTGTCCCATATGAAATATTGAAAGACTACACCATTCTGAGGTTCTATTAGTTACTACTTTCACTTAACTAGCTTCAGGGGTTTGAAAGAATATGAAATAATGGTACTGGAGATACAGCTGGAAACAGTTGCCTCTGCCTTCAGCAGCTTTCTCAGTAGATACATGAATTACTCTTTCATTTAAAAAAATTACATAAATTAGATGTTTTAGTGTGGTGTCTTATGGTTTTGGGTAACAGGAATAAAGTACAGCATTCGATTTATTTATCTTGCTTGTTTACATGGTACAGTTGCATAAAAGTAGGCATTTCATAGTCCAAATTCAATAAAGTCTTCCAGCAAATAAACACCAGAGAACAAATCAGAGCTTTGTATTTTTTTTTTCTGTTTAACACTTAATCCATTGAGATAACTCCCACTGAGGGGTCAGCAATGGTTGACAATGATAATAATTATACATGGGAGTAAAGGGATTCATACGGACTTTTCCAAGTGAGAATGGAAGAAAGGCAATGTGAAAAAAGGGTATGCAAATTGATTTTTTTTGTATGAAAGTGTAGGTTTAATTGGTGAGAGTTGAAGTAGTAGGATTAAAGCAGCCTTCCACATAGGAAAATGTGCATATTTGCACGTAATGTATGGAAAGAATAATTATATTTTCAATGAAATAGCAGGAGCACTATGAAAGTACACGAAAGTATGAAATTATGGAACAGAAAGCATGAAATTATGGAACAGAAAGCATAAATTTTAATTTTAAAAAATTATGTTGTGAAGAAAATAAAGTTCTCTAAGAAAAGTGGTTGAATAAAAAGGTGTGTAGGGGCATTTTATGCCAAAGAACCACTGGCTGTTTTAACCTTGTTAGCTCAGACCCACAGGATTTGAAATTATATCCATGTATGTAGTAGTTGGGAATTGGCTGAGGATAGCTCTGGGCTACTTATGGTAAATTTAATGAGTTTGGGGACTCAGAGAATTAAAAAATATTGGAAGAGCATAGGTGTTAAGAGTACTGGTTTGAAAAGAAAAGAGAAGCACCATTAACCAGGTAACTAGATTTTTTTAAAAATCACAGCATTGAAGAGGATTTGAGAAGTCATTTAGCTTCCTCTCTCTACCCTGAAGTACGTGAGATTATATAGAAATGAGGTCTGACAGTATTCAAGGTGCCTTAAAAGCCTCCTATAGGTGAGATTCCCCAGATTCCCAATTAGTCATAACTCTGTTTCTCTTTACATCTATAGGGCAAGTCAGGATTTTCCTGAAGTCTAACATAAAATTCTTTACTGTAATTTAAATATTTTTTTCCTTTTTGACCATTAGTAGAGAACAGATTATTCTCTTCTGCTTTAAACGTTTTACACACTAGAAGATTGTTAGTGGTAAGTCCTTCTGATTTAACCTCCAAGATAAATGATTGCACTCAAGACATTCCAGAGGACAACCTTTCCAGAGATGTCATCATTCCTGTTACTCTTCTGTGGTGTCTTTGCAACTGATCCAGTTATTTTTCGAAGACACTGAAAACCAGATGCAGCACTACTGTTATAGGTTTACAAACACTGGAGAGAGAGGAAGGGTTATTCTATATGTTTTCCTAGATAAAATCCTGTTAGTCAAACAGCCTTGTCAATACTTTGCTTACTCCGTGATTTGTTATGCCTCCTATATACTTCTTCAGCAGAGCTGCTATCTTAACATGTGCTCATCTTGCATAAAGCAGATAGCTGTTGCATGCACAATAATGGAAAATCTGAAAAATAATTCAGTTGATATGTACCTAATCATTGCCAGTTCCTTTGCTTTATGGAAAACAGACCTGGTCAAAAAAATCTTAAGCAATTCAATATTTTTTCCTGATTGATTACACGTTAATTGCCAAAGGTTAACTTCCATATTGTGTATCTCTCTCTTCTTTATGTCTTCCTCTAGGAGACAAGTCACAGAGGTAATACGCTTAGATCTAGCAAAGTATGCCAAAATACCACAAATTGTTCTGACAGTAAAGAGCTTAGAAGTTTTTTAGTGAATCAATTTTTAAAAACAGAGGTCTAAGAAACTTTGAAATAATTTTCAGTGACAGTTAAATGATAGAATTTGGCATATTCCTTATATAACATTTAAAATTCTAACTGCTCAACATTTTTCATTATTAATACAGAAATTAATATCAATAGCTAACAAGTAAGTAAAGAAAGAGAGTGTACAAATAGGTAATAGATTTGATCATTTAGTAAAGGTCAGCCATTAAAGGTAAAAACAAATTAATCTCTGTACAGGCAAGAACAAAAATGCAGCCCCAACTGAAGAATAACTGATGAAAAGGAGTAATTCTGCAAAGGACACTGATTTTGATAGACTAATAGCTGCCTGTGAGTACAATGCTGAACTAAAAAATAAGCTCATGTGACCCCGGATATATAAACTGAATATAAAAATAGTCAGGTTTCTTTATCTTAATATATATTGTTAGAAGGAATAGTTTCATTTAGTCCAGGTGATCCTATTTCTAACAATGAAAATACCATAAAACCTGAAAAACAGTGAAGACAGTTCAGAAGACAGCAACAAGTCTTTTGAGAGATGGAAGTGAGAGGGTTTAGAAGCTCAGTATGTTTGTCTTATAAATTGATTGTGGTCAATAAGTTTTCAGAAAATATAAAAAAAAAAAATTCCAGTTTTGCCCGTTTCTGGGTGTCATCTGTAATAACTTCCTACCCTTTTGGAAGATACTGAAACTTTCCATCTTTTTTTTTGGACATCTATCTTTCACCCAGTGTAAATGAGATATTCTGCACACAGGGCATCTGTAGCACCTGAGTGTATGGCATGCCTTTGCTAGCTAAGCTGCAAAGCGGAGAAATAGGGCACGTTATCAGGCTAGGCAGCAAATGATCCCCATTCTCAAGACAGGCACCTGGAGAGACTCTGCTGGCCCAGCAGCTGTCACCTGTCTGTGATGTGTAAGAGAGAATTGGTTTGCAGTCTTGCCAAGTTGTCATCTTCTGAGTTCCAGGATTTTTTGTTGCAGTTTTTTATGGCCTGGTATTCTTCTGAGAGTTACTAGAGTTATCTTAAGAAATTAATGTCTATTTGTCTTTTTGTTTTCCTTGCAAATGTTTGGCTTATCCGATATAGAAGTAACAGTGAAAGGTGTTCACAATGAACAGGAGGTCAAACTGAGTGATCTGATGACCTATTCTGGATACATGAAGTTGGCCAAAATCCTTTATTCATTTAAACTGTAAGGTCAGACTATCCGCAGATGTGAAAAGAAAGAAGATAAACTGGTGCAATGAATATTTGGAAGGGTTTGTCCTTGACTGTACAGGAAAGACTGTAGAGTTCATTTTCAGAACAGTCATTGGAGCTCTGCTCATAATAATTTTAAATGAAACAGTTACCTCAGGATTGGGGAAAACCTCTGAAAATATTAATTTAAATTTTGAAGTCTAATAATAGCAGTGTAAGATATGGTAAAAAAAAAAAAGACGGTAACTGGAGCTCAATGTGCCATAATAGCCATGTGCTGGAAAACAAAACACTTTTAAATTCTAAGCAATTAAGTAAAATAATAGGTTTACAACTGTATATTATCACTGGGCAACAGTATGGCTAGCTCAGTTACTTAGGGAACGACATGCAGGTCCTAAATCTAAGTTCTTCTTAACCAAAGAATTCTTTAGTTAGTTTTGATTTGTGACATGAATTTGTAATGGCAGACCAACACTCTTTCACTCTTTTTCATTCTGCAGCTTTTATAGTCTATGTCACCTCAAAAAACTAGAAATGGAGGCAGGATGTCAGAAATGACAGTAACATTACTGAATTTGTAAATTGCAACCAATTTATTTATAGCTTTTTTGGGTAAATGTTAATTGCAGTAGTTCTGTTTGGCAACTGCTGTTCTGCAAACAACAAAAGTTTCTAAAATTAATGCTGTACATATGAAATTGAGAGGCATTCCCCAACTGAAGAACTACATGTTGAGAAGAACTAAGCCAAAACATTGCATATGTGCTAAAAGCAACCTTTTGCAAAAGCCACATCTTCAGATGTGTTGGGACCTGCCTGTTAAAAGTGTTGGCATTTTAGATAACCAGAGGGTCTATCTGCCTCAAGGCTGAAAATTATGTACTTGACTCCGTCCCTGAAATGTTTATACACCACTGCACACAGCATGGGGAATAAACAGGAGGAGTTAGATGCATGTGCAGTCACAGGGTTGTGACTTGGAGGCAATTACAGAGACATGGGATAGCTCCCATGACTGGAATGTGGTCATGGATGGCTGTGTCCTTTTCAAGAAGGATAGATCAACAAGACGAGGAGGTGGAGTTGCTCTTTACATGAGAAAGCAACTAGAATGTCTTGAGTTCTGTCCAGGGTGGGTGAGGGGCGAGTTGAGAGCTTGCGGATGTGAAGTAAGGGACAGGATAGCGTGGGTGATACAGTTTTGGGTGTCTGTTACGAGCCTTCTACAGACAGCCGGAAGCTGCTTCTCAATCACAGGCCCTGGTTCTCAAGGACCTCCTTTCCACCCCTTTACCTTTTCCCAGAATTTGCCAGATCAGCCAGAGGGTTAGAAAGAAGAAGGATTAGTTACACAGAAGCAGCTCAAGAATAAATAGCACAGGCTCCCAGAGACCCACAGCGACTATCTTAGCTATGTTTATGTTCTTGTTTTTATAGCAAGACTATAAGTAGAACCATTGTTTCCTTTTCACAGTTTACAATCTCATTTCTCTCAGTAAAATATTCCAGTTTGCCTCAAACTGGCACAATTCAACCCTGTCTGTTTCACTCAGCATTTTGCTGAGGACTATCTGATCTAATCCAAAATAATATTTACATTAACAAATATTACAAGTTCAGTTCACACTTCATTCTGGCTATCTCAGATGTGGGTGATTCAAAAGCTCCGAAAAAAGCAAAGGGTTTGTCTCCTCACAGATGAGATAAGAACAGGGAGTCCGAGGTGACTTAGGGTTCGTGCTCACATACTCTAGATTCTCTTGTAGATTCTGTTTTATTGGACACCAGGGAATACTTAGAACAGAAAACTCCTAAAAGCTTGTATTA
>WAAF01011710.1:4230-28550 GCA_013400475.1 Tricholaema leucomelas
AAGGAAAAGAAAAAAAGGAAAGAAAAAGAAAAAGGGAAATAAAAAGAAGGGAAAAAAAGGAAAAGAAGTAAAAGAAAAAGGAGAAGAAAAAGAAGAAAAAGAGGAAGAAAAAGAACAGGAAAAAGGAAAAGAAAAGAAGAAAAAGGGAATAGAAGAGGAAAATAAAAAGAAGAAGAAAAAGGAAAAGGAGAGAAAGAAAAAGGAAAGAAATGAAAATGTATATAACTTTTATTGCTGTGCATCACTTCAGATCCTTCCTCTATGTTTTCCAATAGAATAGAATAGAATAGAATAGAACCAACCAGGTTGGAAGAGACCTCCAAGATCATCCAGTCCAACCTAGCACCCAGCCCTATCCAGTCAACCAGACCATGGCACTAAGTGCCTCAGCCAGGCTTTTCCTGAACACCCCCAGGGGATGGCAGATAGTGTTTTGGAAATGCTTTCCAGTTAGAGAGTATCTGTGTATGCACATGCTACAGATCAGTGTAATGTTCAAAGTTATGCCATTTGTACACACCCAAAATGAAGTATATTTTGATAAATCATTTAAATTTTTGTGGTTTGTGTTCCAGGCCCCTCACCAGCCTTGTTGCCCTTCTCTGGACACCTTCCAGCACCTCAACATCTCTCTTGAATTGAGGAGCCCAGAACTGGACACAGTACTGAAGGTGTGGCTTGACCAGTGCTGAGTACAGGGGCAGAATAACCTCCCTTGCCCTACTGGCCACACTGTTCCTGATCCAGGCCAGGATGCCATTGGCTCTCTTGGCCACCTGGGGACACTGCTGGCTATTATCTACCAGTACCCCCAGATCCCTTTCCTCCTGGCTGCTCTCCAGCCACTCTGTCCCCAGCCTGTAGTGCTGCTTGGGGTTGTTGTGGCCAAAGTGCAGAACCCTGCACTTGGCCTTGTTAAATTTCATCCCGTTGGCCTCTGCCCACCCATCCAGCCTGTCCAGGTCCCAGTGGTATAGATGACTTGCATGTTGTGGGTTATGAGACTCAGGTTTTATGTATAGACATCCCAGAATTCTGGAGAAATTATTCCAAGATATGAATGACTACAGGGAAGTGTCTGAAAAAAGTACTTTGTGCTTACATCAGGGATGTAACAGAGAAGTTGCCAGACCTTGTATGTTCCACTGGCTACTATCTGCTGCTGCTGAGGCACTTAGTACTATGGTCTAGTTGACTGGCTAGGGCTGGGTGCTAGGTTGGACTGGATGATCTTGGAGGTCTCTTCCAACCTGGCTGATTCTGTTCTATTCTAACGCAACAGTACTTCTGTTACACAGTATCATTGCCAGACCACTGGCATGGCCTTGGCTAGTAGGTCTTTGTCATGATAATGCTCTACCTGTGAACTGTCACATGCACTGCACATGTTGGATACTATACTCCCAGAGCTCCTGTCCTTGCCTGTGAAAATGAGAACCTGCAGAAGTCCATGGTGCCTAAAAATGCAGGCATATAAGCTATCAGGACATGCCTAAATGGGACCAGCTGCTCCAGGCATGCAAAATCTCAACACCAGCACATACAAAGCATGACAGAACACCCTGTGAGGCACTTCCTCTGTGGGCAGCTTTTACAAAACCATTGTGCATGCATTGCTTTGGTGTTGCAAAGTCCCAGAGGGGATGTCAGGGGCTGAGCAATGCATCCAGCCAAGGCCTTTGGTCATTCTATAATGTTTAAGTGCAGAAGGCCAGCAGGGCAAGGGAGGGGATTCTCCCCCTTTACTCTGCTCTCCTCAGACCCCACCTGGAGTACTGTGTGCAGTTCTGGAGCCCCCAACACAAGAAGGACATGGAACTGCTGGAGCCAGTCCAGAGGAGAGCCACGAAGATGCTCAGAGGGCTGCAGCAGCTCTGCTATGAGGACAGGCTGAGAGAGTTGGGGCTCTGCAGCCTGGAGAAGAGAAGGCTTTGAGGAGACCTTAGAGTGGCTTTGCAGTATCTGAAGGGAGCCTACAGGAAGGCTGGGGAGGGACTATTGACAAGGTCTGGTAATGTCAGGACTAGGGGGAATGGGTTTGAACTGGCAGAGGGGAGATTTAGACTGGATGTTAGGAGGAAGTTCTTTACAGTGAGGGTGGTAAGACACTGGCACAGGTTGCCCAGGGAGGTTGTGGATGCTTCCTCCCTGGAGGCGGTTAAGGCCAGGCTGGATGAGGCCTTGAGCAAGCTGCTCTAGTGGGAGGTGTCATGCCTATGGCAGGGGGTTGGAGCTGGATGATTCTTGAGGTCCCTTCCAACCTAAACCATTCTATGATTCTAAGAGATCCAAACAAAGGAAAGGAGCACATCTAATAGAATGTGTCAGAAGGAAATATTCATAAAAGCATAGTTCTATGAATATTTCCTTCTGACACATTCTGTCTTTTAATGGACATTTTTGATCTGAATCTCTTTTCCTACTGTTTCACTCTTGCTGTCTAACTCACTAGTTTTAGACTGTGCACCTGTCCATCATGTCCACAGGATAATGCCATCTAGAGGTTAATAGTGATTCCTGCAGATCGTGCACATCCTTGCAAATTCCAGGTATGACATAGAAATTAATTTATGATTACACCAGAATAAATGACACACATCCTTGTATAGCACTATTACATACAACTAGAATGTCCTATAGTGATTAAAAATTATATGGAGAAGAGTGGGGAGGGATGTATTAACTCTCATGTCATAGAATATAACAGAATAGAATAGAATAGAATAGACTCAACCAGGTTGGAAGAGACCTCCAAGATCATCCAGTCCAACCTAGCACCCAGCCCTAGCCAGTCAACCAGACCATGGCACTAAGTGCCTCATCCAGTCTTTTCTTGAACACCTCCAGGGACAGTGACTCCACCACCTCCCTGGGCAGCCCATTCCAATGCCAATCACTCTCTCTGGCAACAACTTCCTCCTAACATCCAGCCTGTAAAGTCTGCTCCTACTTCTGTGATAAATATTTCCCATTGAACTTATGCAATCAAATAGAAAATTATAATTAATGGTGAATGCATTTCTGGATGCATTTGGAATAAAGGAAGCAAAGGACTTAGGTGCCAAACAACACAGAGGCTTCTTGAAGAAGCCATTTATTTGATTTCATTGTTAGAGTGGGTGCCAGAAAAATCTGCACCCTCTGAGGTACAAAAGGGACAGTGAATACTCAGCATCTACTGATTGTAAAGCAGAGCTCAGATATTACTTTTTAAACCATTCCTGGTGGCCCTGCACTGTTGCAGTATAGCCACATGTTAAAGATGCCATCTGCCTTTTTCTTCTCAGAGTGAAGGACTCCAGTAGGGGTCACAGTCTTAAAGATGAAGATATTTCTAGCATCAACATTCATAGAATCATAGAATCAACCAGGTTGGAAGAGACCTCCAAGCTCATCCAGTCCAACCTAGCACCCAGCCCTAGCCAGTCAACCAGACCATGGCACTAAGTGCCTCATCCAGGCTTTCAACCTCTGAAGGGTGATGCCAGTTCAAAGCAAGCTTTCTTATCAAGGCATTATGTAACCACTGGTTGAATTTTCCACGTTCAGCAGATGCTGCCCCCATGAAAACAATTCACAAGTTAAAATATCAAGGTCTGCCTTTTATTTCTCCTCATTTTTATCCCTTGTTTTGTTTTTCCTTCCCACGTGTAGGTGACCAGGAAAGGATGCTTATAATTAGATTTGTGATTACATGTGTCCATGTTCCATTTCAGCCGGATGGACTCAGGAGGCAGGGGGCAGCGCAATCACTGCCCAGCTGGTGTGCCACAGAAATGCACCACAGCGAGCAGAGCCTGGCAGATGGTGGAGGGAGGGTCTGCAGCTGCCAGCAGATTTCAGCTGAAAGAGTACATCAATCAAGACAGACAGCTGAACCAGATAATAGATATTCAATACCATGCTGACATCATGTATACAGAAAGGTCTCCCTGGGACTAAGGATAATGGGGTTTGTAGTTCAGACTGTAATGTGAGAGGCTTCCTGTTTCCAGGGGCTTCTTCATCTTCCAGATCTGGGGCATTGGTCACTTTGACTTTGCTGGCTGCTGACTTGGGGTGTCATTTGCTGGCTGGCTTGCTTCTACTTTTGCTGGCCTTCTTTCTTGCTACAAAACACAAAACCTTTTTTTTTTTTTTTGTTATTGTTCCATTAAATTGTCCTTATCTAAATCCATAGGGATTTGGGGTTGTTGTTTTGTTTTTTTCTGGTTTTGCTTTTCCCATGTGGGAGCTTGTGTGAGCAGACCATGCTGGAGCTCAGCCACTGGCTGACTCAAACTGTATCGACACATCTCACAAGTCTCACTTGTCACAGAATGTCAGGGGCTGGAAAGGACTTAGAAAGATAGAATCATAGAATCATAGAATGGTTTAGGTTGGAAGGGACCTCAAGGATCATCCAGCTCCAACCCCCTGCCATAGGCAGGGACACCTCCCACTAGATCAGGCTGCTCAAGGCCTCATCCAGCCTGGCCTTAAACGCCTCCAGGGAGGAAGCATCCACAGCCTCCCTGGGCAACCTGTGCCAGTGTCTTACCACCCTCACTGTAAAGAACTTCCTCCTAACATCCAGTCTAAATCTCCCCTCTTCCAGTTTAGACCCATTCCCCCTCATCCTGACATTTCTAGACCTTGTCAATAGTCCCTCCCCAGCCTTCCTGTAGGCTCCCTTCAGATACTGCAAAGCCACTATAAGGTCTCCTCGAAGCCTTCTCTTCTCCAGGCTGCAGAGCCCCAACTCTCTCAGCCTGTCCTCATAGCAGAGCTGCTGCAGCCCTCTGAGCATCTTCGTGGCTCTCCTCTGGACTCGCTCCAGCAGTTCTATGTCCTTCTTGTGTTGGGGGCTCCAGAACTGCACACAGTACTGCAGGTGGGGTCTGAGGAGAGCAGAGTAAAGGGGGAGAATCCCCTCCCTTGCCCTGCTGCCCACACTGCTCTTGCTGCAGCCCAGCACAGGGTTGCTGTCTGGGCTGCATGTGCACACTGCCGGCTCATGTTGAGCTTTTCATCAACCCAGACCCCCAGGTCCTTCTCCTTAGTCACTCTCTTGTTGTAATTCCATAGGGCAGAAAACATACACAAAAGTGAATAACCTGGCCCCTAGAAGACACCACATAAGTATGATACATCTTATATCAGGGACAAGGAGACCTCTCACTGGGCTCCACAGTAGACTGATAACACTACAGGATTATCTTCCTAAGTGGGAACTGCAGCACACAGCACAAGTCTTACACCAGATGTCACTGTATCATGCATAATGAATATCACATCTTGATCACAGTCTCTCCCTGCTATAATCTGTACATATGCTGTTGCATCACCTAACATTCAGTGAATACATTTCTGTGTGTTCTGATCAGCAACCCAAATTTTAATATGCCTAAAGAAGCTGCTAGCATCCTTCTCTCCTCCCAGTTGTGCAAGATATTATTGCTTTATAAAAGGGGTTGCAAACTAAAGATGCAAAGTTGGTTGTGTCAAGATTATTTCTACCCAGAGAACTAAAATTTTGCTTCCCCTATTCTCTCATTTGTCTTCTCCCTTTCACACAAGGAAAGCCATACACCAGCAGTCACAAAACTGGACACGCATTCTTGATTTACAAAAGGCTTAATCTAGCTCTTGAGTGTGCACAGAAATCCTCCCTGCAGCAAAGTGATGTCAGACTCTGTGTAGCCCTGCAGTGTATGGAAATCCTGGTTACCATGAGAACCAGACTGCTGCTTTGATGAGCTTTCCGCACGCTGCTATGAATACATGCCTCCATTTTGCCACATTGAATTCAGCTCAGCTGCAGGATGCCCTGCACCAGGCTGGGTGGCCCTGACACTGCTACCCTCCTGCAAGCCATCCTCAGCAAGCTCCAGCTTTGCCACTGAAATCAATGTGTAAAAGCGTCAGGTAATCAGGATTACATTTTTGAAGCAAGATCTTTCCCAACTATATTTCTTCCCCTCCTCTGCTCTCCAACCTGGAAAGTGAAATAAGAAAACATTTGAGCTGGGGACAGTATTAGAGCACACAATGTTTTAGTGTGCTAGGAAAAAAGGAAAGTCAAAGCTATGCTACTACAGTGGAGATTTATGGCTCCAAGCAGCCATTTTTCCAAATGCTGCTGCATATGCAGACAGAATTTCTGAGCACAATTAGAGCAAATGTTGCTGTGATAAACCACCTTTATGCCCCTGAGCTAAAAGAAAATGGTTTCTTTTTGTGTACTTCTTTTCTAGGGATGCAAAATCAGCTGCTTCTGGCACAGAAGTGTTTAAAGAGGAAAAAAACCAAACCCAAACTATGTATTTTTTCCTCCTGTTCATGTATGATCTCTAGGACAAATCAAATAAACCAACTTTATGCCCCTCAGCTAAAAGAAAATGGTTTTCTTTACTTCTTTTCTAGGGATGCAAAATCAGCTGCTTCTGGCACAGAAGTGTTTAAAGAGGAAACAAAACCCCAAAATATATTTTTTTCTCCTGTTCATGTATGATCTCTAGGACAAATCAAATAAACCACCTTTATGCCCCTCAGCTAAAAGAAAATGGTTTTGTTTACTTCTTTTCTAGGGATGCAAAATCAGCTGCTTCTGGCACAGAAGTGTTTAAAGTGGAAAAAAAGAACTCAAACTATATATTTTTTCTCCTGTTCATGTATGATCTCTAGGACAAATCAAATAAACCACCTTTATGCCCCTCAGCTAAAAGAAAATGGTTTCTTTTTGTTTACTTCTTTTCTAGGGGTGCAAAATCAGCTTCTTCTGACATGAAGTGTTTAAAGTGAAAAAAAAACCCCAAACTATATATTTTTTTTCTCCTATTCATATAGGATCTCTAGGACAAATCAGATAAACCACTTTTATGCCCCTGAGCTAAAAGAAAACGGTTTCTTTTTGTTTACTTCTTTTCTAGGGATGCAAAATCAGCTTCTTCTGGCACAGAAGTGTTTAAAGAGGAAAAAAAAACCCAAAGTATATTTTTTTCTCCTGTTCATGTATGATCTCTAGGACAAATCAAATAAACCACCTTTATGCCCCTCAGCTAAAAGAAAATGGTTTTGTTTACTTCTTTTCTAGGGATGCAAAATCAGCTGCTTCTGGCACAGAAGTGTTTAAAGTGGAAAAAAAGAACTCAAACTATATATTTTTTCTCCTGTTCATGTATGATCTCTAGGACAAATCAAATAAACCAACTTTATGCCCCTCAGCTAAAAGAAAATGGTTTCATTTTGTTTACTTCTTTTCTAGGGATGCAAAATCAGCTTCTTCTGAAACAGAAGTGTTTAAAGTGAAAAAAAAAACACCAAACTATATTTTTTTCTCCTATTCATGTATGATCTCTAGGACAAATCCTTGTGGCAAGACAGTGAAATGCATAATATGCTGAACCTGCAATGAATGAAAACCTTATAGCATTCTGTAATTAAGACAAACACAATATTGCAATGGGTAAGTTAACATTTATTAGATGAAAGTACTATGAGTAGTTGTAGAGCATATTTCTGCTGGCTAACAGAGAACTAACAAAATCATAGAATCACAGAATCAACCAGGTTGGAAGAGACCTCCAAGATCATCCAGTCCAACCTAGCACCCAGCCCTAGCCAGTCAACCAGACCATGGCACTAAGTGCCTCATCCAGGCTTTTCTTGAACACCCCCAGGGACGGTGACTCCACCACCTCCCTGGGCAGCCCATTCCAATGCCAATCACTCTCTCTGCCAACAACTTCCTCCTAACATCCAGCCTATACTTCCCCTGGCACAACTTAAGACTGTGTCCCCTTGTCCTGTTGCTGGTTGCCTGGCAGAAGAGACCAACCCCCACCTGGCTACAGCCTTCCTTCAGGTAGTTGTAGACAGCAATGAGGTCTGCCCTGAGCCTCCTCTTCTGCAGGCTGCACACCCCCAGCTCCCTCAGCCTCTCCTCATAGGGTTTGTGTTCCAGGCCTTTCACCAGCTTCATCACCCTTCTCTGGACACAATGGGCAACCAAAATTAAACTGAAGCACAAAGCATCCTAAGTGCTATAAAAAGCCAACTTTAAATGGCCTAATTTCAGCATTTAATTTTTCCTGAGAGCTCTGGAGAACATTTAGGAGCCACAGAGAGGCTCTTTCACAGGTAACTGGGACTTCATGTGTCAGCCACTGCAGAATGTAGCAGGGCTCTGTTTTTAACAAGGAATGCAATCAATAAGCAATTGGGTTAATTTCAGGTCACCTAATGTATGCTTTGCTTGTGTGTTTCAACTGTTTTCTTCAGTTATAGTGGAGGCTTTTGTACCTAAAACCTTGGCCATTTCTTCTAACCATATTAGCTAGCTTAGGAAAATAAATTATCTCACTCTTATAAACACATCAACTGATAGATATAAAAAAATTAGTATTAACACTATGGGAGAAATTAACACAAACCAGCTATAGGCATGGCTTACCAGTCTTGTTCAACATCTTTGTGGGTGACATGGACAGTGGCACTGAGAGCACCCTCAGCAAGTTTGCAGATGACATCAAGTTGTGTGGTGCAGCAGACAGGCTGGAGGGCAGGGGTGCCATCCAGAGGGACCTGCACAGGCTGGAAAGGTGGGCACAAGCCAATCTCATGAGGTTCCACAAGCCCAAGTGCAAGGTCATGCAACTGGGTCGAAGCAATCCCAAGCACAAATCCAGGCTGGGCAGTGAGTGGCTGGAGAGCAGCCCTGAGGAGAGGGACCTGGGAGTGCTGGTGGACGACAGGCTCCACATGAGCCAGCAGTGTGCACTTGCAGCCCAGAAAGCCAACCAGAGCCTGGGCTGCAGCAGGAGAAGTGTGGCCAGCAGGTGGAGGGAGGTGATTCTCCCCCTCTACTCCACTCTGCTGAGACCCCACCTGGAGTACTGCATCCAGTTCTGGAGTCCCCATTACAAGAAGGATGTGGATGTGCTGGAGTGTGTCCAGAGAAGGGCCATGAGGATGCTCAGAGGGCTGCAGCACCTCTCATATGAGGACAGACTGAAAGGGTTGGGGCTGTTCAGTCTGGAGAAGAAGAGCCTCCGAGTTGACCTTCCAGTATTTGAAGGGTGGCTACAAAAAAGCTGGGGAGGGACTTTTTAGGCTATCAGGGAGTGACAGGACTGGGGGAAATGGAGCAAAGCTGGAGATGGGTAGGTTCAGACTGGATGTGGGGAGGAAGTTCTTCAGTATGAAAGTGGTGAGAGCTTGGAATGGGTTGCCCAGGGAAACAGTTGAGGCCCCATCCCTGGAGGTGTTTAAGGTCAGGCTGGATGAGGCTGTGGCCAGCCTGATCTAGTGTAGGGTGTCCCAGGTGCACCTGGGAGCAGGAACTAGATGATCTTTGTGGCAGGGGGGTTGGTACTAGATGATCCTTGTGGTCCCTTCTAACCCTGACTGATTCTATGATAACCAAACACCAATGGAAAACTCCTATAAACAATCAAACCAAAAAACCCCAACAAAATAAACAAGCTCCCTCCCCAAACTGAGCTGTATGACCCATAAACAGTAACAGAGCTATACCATTTTATTGAGACTTGCAATACGTTATGGTGTTGTGGTCTGAGGTGGTTATTGTAGTCTTTTTTCTTGCCACTTTGGTGTCAAGCTAAGGAACTGAGTTTAAAGCTTTACAGTATCACAGTATCACAGTCTCACAGTATCACCAAGGTTGGAAGAGACCTCATAGATCATCAAGTCCAACCCTTTACCACAGACCTCAAGGCTAGACCATGGCACCAAGACATTACAAGATGTCACAACACAGAGCACACAGGCAAAATAAATGCTTACAGAATTTATGGTCCATATGAACCAGAAATAACATATAAATGTTTATGTAAACTCTATTGCATGAGACAGCACAGCTCACCAGTTTCCATCATGTTACATTTCAAAGTGACATTCTGCAAAGCCCTGAAGATGCTAGCACATAACCAGAGCATCTCCCGTGGTCCAGTCTCTTCAGATTCATCTTCAGCAATACAAAGCACCTATTAATAAATACTTGGGAGTGCTGTGATGGTTTGGGTGTTACCCACCCTCCCCCACCTAAGAAAATCACCCAGATTAGACTCAGCCGCTGGAAATTGAATGAAGCTTTATACTTACAGCTTAGCACAAGATACAAGCAGAGATTTACAATAGATACAGAAATATACAAGTTAAAAGGTAATGCAGAAACACAACAGCCCTCCCAGAAACCTGAGTCCCCAGGAGGGGCTCTCAACCACCCTTCCACCTTCCCCCTACCCCTCAACCTTACCCAAGATCTTGCCTTATGCTTAAGGTAGTATGGAGGTTTGGCCAGGGGAGTTAGGAAGCAAGTGGATTAGTCACAAAGGTGGCAGGTTAGGTTAGAGAGAGAGAGAAGTTCAGCCCCAAGCCCAGACCTCGACTGTGTTATCTATGTTTATGCTCTTGTTCTTATACATCTCAGCAAGCCTATGAGTGCAGTAGCCATCACCATTGTCTCCTTTTCACAGCCTGTAATCTAATTCTTCTCACCAAAACATTCTAGCTAGCTTCAAACTAGCACAGTTTGAAGATAGAATCAACTGTAATTGCAGGCAGAAGGGCCTCACAGCAGGCATGGATCAAAAACCGAAGTATTACAGAGCCTACAGAGTGTCTTAAGTCCCAGAGACTTAGAATTATGTCAGAATCTGAAACTGGCTTTTAAAAAATGCATGCATCTTGAGATTGCAAAGGTAAAGAGAGTGCAGCTAACTCAGTGGCACTAAGTGAGCCTGCAGACAGTCTAAATGAATCAGTCTCGGCGTGGTGACCTATCACCAGCATCTCCCATCCATGTCTAGTTGCTCCAGGCACTCCTGTCAACAGCAGGCTCTGAATGGTTGGATGGACTCATCTCACAAAAGAGCAGTGCACCTAAAAATATTAACTTGGTCTCAGTGGAGTTTGTCATAGCAATGAGTTTAAAAGTGTCCAGGTGACCTCCAAATTGATTTGTATTCTTGTGAGGTGTAAGTCATTGCATTATTTTCAATAACTTGGTTTCTTCATTAAATCACATAATATAAACCATAGAGTAGCTACAATCTGGTTCCTATTCATTCATTTTCCCCTTCATCTAGGAATACTTAACAGACAAAAGTCACTAGATGATATGGGTTGTACATAAATTCTGCTTATGGATGTAGAATAGAATAGAATAGAATCAACCAGGTTGGAAGAGACCTCCAAGAGCATCCAGTCCAACCTAGCACCCAGCCCTAGCCAGTCAACCAGACCATGGCACTAAGTGCCTCATCCAGGCTTTTCTTGAACACCTCCAGGGACGGTGACTCCACCACCTCAGGTGTAGTGTATAAACTATCCATGTTTATATCTGTAAGTTAAGCATTTATGGGTTTGGATTGTTGATACAAAAGGAATACACTTCTGGAATTGGTGCCAAAGTTGAGGAATGGCTCCTCTAGATCTTCCCTAGTTTCCCCCATTGCTCCTCTGTACAGCAGGGCAATTACCAAGTGCTGGTGATTGTTTATATTTTGACCTACAAGAACAGAAAACCAAAAAAATCTTCCAGCTCATCTCTTTTTCCAGTTGACTGATGTGTGAAAGAAGGGCATGGAGAGGAAGAAAAATCAGTGCATTAGATTTTGTTCTTTCCTTTTTATCACTAGAGAGTAAAGGTGATTGCTTCTTGGAGCAAAAAGAAAGGGTTTAGTATCTTTATACCATGAAAAATACTACCAAGTCTCTTTGTGAGAAGCAGGAGAGAAGGGGAGTGCCTAAATGCAAAGAAAGATACACTTGCTCTGCCATCTGTTCCTGTGCACCATCACCAGGCTGCTCTGCAATGTAAGAGGCAGCTGCTCCCTTTTCCAAGAGTTAGCATGCAATATTGGAAAGAGAGCACCCAGCCTTCAATTGTGACTGTGCCCATAAAGGACCATAGCAATTAACTTTCAGTACCCATTTATTTGTGATGCAGACCCTAGTATAGTTCCTCTGACCGTGCTCTGCTGCCATGTGACAGAGGCAAGCTGCATTTTCCTTTCAGGAACAAACACAAGCAGATTATCACTATCATATTCTGCTCAGTAGTCCTTGCTTTGCATGCACAGCCCTCATTGTGCTTCATGGCAAAGATGATTCAGGAACTCGATCCTAAGTTGAGGAACGAAGAAAGATTAGAGAAGAGACTGCTTGAAGGAAGAAGATGAACAAAAGCCCTATTTGTTAAAAGGCAAAATAAATAATAGTCTGGATGTTAGGTGAGGGGAAGCAAGACCAATGAGGGATACAAAACACCACCTGCAAGCATATGAGCTGGGACTAAGGTTTGCCTTTGCCAGAGTGCAGTTCTGCTGCCTGTGCACTGAGGCTTTCCTTCGCCAACATCACTGCACCAAAGTGTAAATGCTCTTTCTTTTTGTTTGTTTGTTTCCTTGGGTTTTAAAAGAAAGCTCAGTGAATCCAAATTATTTAGAAGTCTTTATCCCTATCACTTTCTACCAACTTGCTTGTCTCTGTTTCTAGCTGCTGAGTTTTTCTTCCAGGAGTAACCAAGATTTATTGGAACCACAAAATCAGACTTTAGTGTGCTGTAGCTGGGGTAGATATAGAATCATAGAATCATAGAATGGTTTAGGTTGGAAGGGACCTCAAGGATCATCCAGCTCCAACCCCCTGCCATAGGCAGGGACACCTCCCACTAGAGCAGGCTGCTCAAGGCCTCATCCAGCCTGGCNCCAGAACTGCACACAGTACTCCAGGTGGGGTCTGAGGAGAGCAGAGTAAAGGGAGAGAATCTCCTCCCTTGCCCTGCTGCCCACACTGCTCTTGCTGCAGCCCAGCACAGGGTTGCTGTCTGGGCTGCATGTGCACACTGCCGGCTCATGTTGAGCTTCTCGTCGACCCAGACCCCCAGGTCCTTCTCCTCAGGGCTTTATATTATTTCAGTTCATAACGATGTTGGTTTGGGTTTTTTTTCTCTAAGATGACAGGATGAGATGACATTTCTTAAAGAAGAGAGTCGATTCCTTCTGGAAATATATGCAGTAGGAGGCAAGAAAGTGTTGCCAGTAGTCAGGAACCTTATATTGGGTGACAAGGTTTTGTTATCCAGGCCAGGGGTATGGTGGGGAAGCTGTAGGGATGGTTTCTGAGAAAAGACATCAGAAACTACCCCCATATCAGACAGAACTAGTTCCAGCTGTTTCCAGCATGGACCCACTGCTGGCCAAAGCTGATCTCATCAGTGATCTCACACCAGAGAAGGCAGACATGCCCTGAAGGAAGCTGCAGCCAGTGGAGAGCCCACATTGGAGCAAGTTTCTTTTAGGAACTGTGGCCCATGGAGATAAACCCGAGCAGGAGACCATGACCAAGCTACCTCTATGCTTGGAGGACCTAGGCTCATCCCATCTCTCCATCTCTGCCACACCAGTCATTTGTGGGCATCATTGGTGTTACCTCATGGTTCTGCTCATGAATTAAAGCTCTGCATCCCCCTGCCCCTTCCTGAACATTTTGAACATAGAGTTCCTGAGACACCTAAATGTCTGGATTTTGGCAGTTTACTCTTCTAATCATTTGACAGAACCTGAAGGTTCACAGAAATTTACAACTGCTTTAAAACCTGATTACACACACACAGAGCTACACCTCAACGTTGGGAATTTCACTGACCTGAAAACAGACTTCTCAAATAATTGTGCCTGGGATATACCTCCTCTTCATTTACACCATTTCATGCCATCACCAAGACTCCTGGCAGGAGTATTCTCTGCAGTCTAAATTCAAGTGTTTCCATCCAAATCTTTGAGGGTGAAAACAAGTGCCCAGAAACACCTTTTTCCCTTCATGTGGAATTCTGTGCCTCTGCCATCAAATGTCTGTGTCTTCCTTTTTTACCCAGGAAAGTGCATGACCATATGATGCAATCCCATATGAATGACACTGAAAAGGCTTTCTCTCACAAGAGACAGGTGAAAGACTGATTTATTATGTTCACTTAGATCAGGATTATGTCCATTTAGCCAGGATTGGAATCACAAGGTTGTTTCCTATTTTCCAACAAGGAGGAAATGGGCATGTTCCTATGGCACAATTCTGACTGCACAAGGCAATTATATTTGTACCTATCTGTACCTGTACAATGCTACAGATTGCAATAGGAAAGGCACATGCAGAAAAATATTCTTTCTGTATAAATATTCAGTTCTGGATAAGGATGTTTGAGGCAGGGATTTCCATGGAAATAATTATTTTTACTAACACAGACCTATGACAATAGAAAAAAATAGAATAGAATCAACCAGGTTGGAAGAGACCTCCAAGATCATCCAGTCCAACCTAGCACCCAGCCCTATCCAGCCAACTAGACCATGGCACTAAGTGCCTCATCCAGGCTTTGCTTGAACACCTCCAGGGACGGTGACTCCACCACTTCCCTGGGCAGCCCATTCCAATGCCAATCACTCTCTCTGTGAAGAACTTCCTCCTAACATCCAGCCTGTACCTCCACCAGCACAACTTGAGGCTGTGTCCCCTTGTTCTGTTGCTGGTTGTCTGGGAGAAGAGACCAACCCCCACCTGGCTACAGCCTCCCTTCAGGTCATTAATAATAATAATTATGATTGGACTCCATTATCTTAAAGGTCTTTTTCCAATCTAAGCTTTCCAATCTGTGACTTTGTAATCATAGCTCTTAAAGGTTTTTTTTTCCAATCTAAGCTTTCCAATCTGTGACTTTGTCATCATAACCCTGTTCTTCATAAGAAGATGTGTTTTAGTGAATTCAGGGATGTACAAGGCTTGGCTTCTAAATGTAAATGTTACAAATATATTCAGAATAGAATAGAATAGAATCATAGAATCAACCAGGTTGGAAGAGACCTCCAAGATCATCCAGTCCAACCTAGCACCCAGCCCTAGCCAGTCAACCAGACCATGGCACTAAGTGCCTCATCCAGGCTTTGCTTGAACACCTCCAGGGACGGTGACTCCACCACCTCCCTGGGCAGCCCATTCCAATGCCAATCACTCTTTCTGTGAAGAACTTCCTCCTAACATCCATATATAGATGCTGATAGCTTGTCACCACGTGGAATTTGCCAACCAACATTCAGAACAGCCCAGTGTATTCCTGATATGTCTGATATTTGTTTTCCTTACATGCTGTTTCAAGTGAATAGGAGTTTATTTTGCAATTGTTTCTGAGTATCCTAAAGCCTGGCTTAATTCATGTAATTACATATAAAGATATGTGTGTGTTTGTCCGTGCATATGCATTATTTCTCCCTACAAATCTCTCTCTTGTATCATGAAATCATTAGCCTACAACACTGAGCTGCACAACCTGGGTTGCTTTGCATGTTAAAACCTAATCTGCACAGCTATTTGATTACAGAAGCATATTGCTTTCCCTTGGCAGTTTCTGCTGCAGTTTCTGGTAGTTTGTGAGACACATTGGCAGAAATATTTGACCTGATGTCTTAGAGTGCTTATCCCAGCAATATCCATTGACTTACACCTATGAATAAGGTTTATCCCAGCAATATTCATTGACTTACACCTATAAATAAGGTTTATCCCAGCAATATTCATTGACTTACACCTATAAATAAGGTTTATCCCAGCAATATGCATTGATTTACACCTATAAATAAGGTTTATCCCAGCAATATCCATTGACTTATACCTATAAATAAGGTTTCTTAAAAAAATTCTGATCTGGTTTACATCCCCATCTCTGTCCAAGTTATGTGACTCATATAAAATTATTATATAATAATAATTTATGTTATTATACTATTAAATAATATAATTTAAAATAATTTATATTGTTAAATTGTTAAATATAATAGCATAAAATTATTTAATATAAAGCAGGTATTAATAAAAAGCAGTCATTAATATTTATTAATATAATCATTCTTTCCTTAACTTATTCCATTGAATCATGGAATCATAGAATCAATCAGGTTGGAAGAGACATTCAAGATCATCCAGTCCAACCTAGCACCCAGCCCTATCCAGTCACCTAGACCATGGCACTAAATGCCTCATCCAGGCTTTGATTTATAGGGTTGTTGTTTGGTTGCACAAGATATTTACAGAGATGTACAGCACAGAGAGCAGTAATAAACAGCTTTTAAACAATCAAGCAAACTGGAAAATGCAAACCAGTCATTCAGACTGGGAAGAGCATTTGTGGCAAAATACGCCGCTCGCCCACTAGGGGGAGACTCAACAGGCTCCGCGCAGCCAAATGGGCAGCTCGGTACAAGGTACAGAGCAGGAACCTTTCACAGAGGCTTTAAAGAAATTATTTACTCACTGATTACTGCTTCCAGAATCTTTCCAGGGCTCTGTGCCTGTAATCCAGAGAATGCGGTACATGCTGTACCAGGTTTAAACACAAAGCAAAGTGGCGTTGAGCTGCACGCTGGCTGTCAATGGGTTTCTCTCAGTATACAGGGCATTGCTGCCTCCCTCGGCTGCCCCAGGGCTCTGCAGAGAGGTTTCTAGTTTCCTGGGCTTGCAGGCTGTTCAGGTCTCAAGCTCTTGGACAGTGTCGTGGTTCACTCAACACCCTGCAGATGCATTGAGGTCCGGGTGTGAAGTTCCTTTTGCTTGTGGGCTGTAACTGCAAGTTGCAGTGATACAGCTTGCCTGGGAGTGCTCAGCTCACCCGGTGCTTACTCCTTGCTGCACAGACTAAGTGACTGCTGCCTGCCCGTGGAGGGGTTCTTGGTGAAACTAAGAACACAGACCAAACTTTCTTATTCTATGAAAATTATAAGAGAGGGAGTAACCAAAGTTTGTCTCTGCATCACAGAGTCACAGAATCATAGAATCAACCAGGTTGGAAGTGACCTCCAAGATCATCCAGCCCAACCTAGCACCCAGCCCTATCCAGTCAACTAGACCATGGCACTAAGTGCCTCAGCCAGGCTTTGCTTGAACACCTGAACATGAGCCAGCAGTGTGCCCAGGTGGCCAAGAGAGCCAGTGGCATCCTGGCCTGCATCAGGAATGGTGTGGTCAGCAGGAGCAGGGAGGTCATTCTGCCCCTGTACTCTGCACTGGTTAGACCACACCTTGAGTACTGTGTCCAGTTCTGGGCCCCCCAGTTTAGAAGGGACATTGAAATCCTTGAGCGTGTCCAGAGAAGGGCGACGAAGCTGGGGAGAGGCCTCGAGCACAGCCCTACGAGGAGAGGCTGAGGGAGCTGGGATTGTTTAGCCTGGAGAAGAGGAGGCTCAGGGGAGACCTTATTGCTGTCTACAACTACCTGAGGGGTGGTTGTAGCCAGGAGGAGGTTGCTCTCTTCTCTCAGGCAGCCAGCACCAGAACAAGAGGACACAGCCTCAAGCTGTGCCAGGGGAAATTTAGGCTTGAGGTGAGGAGAAAGTTCTTCACTGAGAGAGTCATTGGACACTGGAATGGGCTGCCCAGGGAGGTGGTGGAGTCGCCGTCCCTGGAGCTGTTCAAGGCAGGACTGGACGTGGCACTTGGTGCCATGGTCTAGCCTTGAGCTCTGTGGTAAGGGGTTGGACTTGATGATCTGTGAGGTCTCTTCCAACCTTGGTGATACTGTGAGACTGTGATACCCCCAGGGACAGTGACTCCACCACCTCCCTGGGCAGCCCATTCCAATGCCAAATCACTCTCTGGAGAACTTCCTCCTAACATTCAGCCTAGACCTCCTCCAGCACAACTTGAGAGTGTGTCCCCTTGTTCTGTTGCTGGTTGCCTGGGAGGAGAGACCAACCCCCACCTGGCTACAGCCTTCCTTCACATAGTTGTAGACAGCAATGAGGTCTGCCCTGAGCCTCCTCTTCTCCAGGCTAACCACCCCCAGCTCCCTCAGCCTCTCCTCATAGGGTTTGTGTTCCAGGCCCCTCACCAGCTTTGTCGCCCTTCTCTGGACATGTTCCAGCACCTCAACATCTCTCTTGTATTGAGGAGCCCAGAACTGGACACAGTACTCAAGGTGTGGCCTGACCAGTGTTGAGTACAGGGGGAAATGATGTGAGAAATCAGATGAAACAGAAAACATTCAAGAATCAAGCAGGAAGTTAAGCTGACGATGACAGCTTTTGAGAAGAAAAATGGACACATGCTGATTTTTGTTCTAAGGAGGTTGAGAGTTGGATAAATTTTCCTGCACCCAGCAGGAAGTAATTGCAACACAGCAGAGCAAAATGAACAGCCCACCCACAACTGACTTCAAGAACAGATCATATTATTTGTTTTAGTGTAAACATTGTTTTGTGTGGGAGTTCTGTGTTTGGATTAAATGCATCCATCCCTTTCACTCTTCTTTTCTCCATGGTAGAACTTGAATTAAGCCATCAGCTTCTCCTTCCTTGTTTGCCGATATTCAAGGCAGAGATACTGCACTAGAAACACGATGGAAAAGAGGATTTGCTAGCAAGCAACAACATGCTTCTGTGATGTTAAAAACCCAATCATAAAGGAGGGTGTGGGCTGTATTAATGGCATAAACAAATACATAGTTAGCAAAGTTACACATTCCATTGTGTGTAGTTTTAGCTATGAATGTACTATATTCCTGAACTTAGAAATCTTCAAAAGGTTGTTGTGAAAGCACAGAAAAAAGAATCATTGCAAGATACAGCAAAATACAATACACAGTTTAACAATGTATGACTTAAGACTGCACTAAGTGTGCAAGAATAGGTGGAAGACACACTTCACAGACACATGGTATGACTAAAAGATATATACAGACTTGGAAACAGTTGTGTATTTATAGGACCTAAGGGTGTCCTTGAAATACAGTCTCACAGTCTCACAGTATCACCAAGGTTGGAAGAGACCTCACAGATCATCAAGTCCAACCTGTTACCACAGAGCTCAAGGCTAGACCATGGCACCAAGTGCCACGTCCAACCTACTACCAATACTACCACAGAAAAAAAACCCAACCTACAAGGTTGTATCATTCAAATGACAGAAATAACCACAATTCAGAGACATGTTCCAAAGAGTAATAGAAGTGAATCTTGTCTGCTGATCTGGAAGAACAGTTTTAATTACCATTTAGAAGGTTAACCTTGGCTGATTGCCAGCCCCAGCCTCTTTCTCTCACTCCCCCTCCTCAGCAGCACTGGGAGAGAAGATAAGACACACAAAAAAAAATTGTGTTGAGATAAAGGCAATTTAAGAAGCAAAGCAAAAGCTGCACATATAAAAAAATAGAGATGTTTGCTCAGTAATTCCCATCAGCAAGCAGATGCCCTGCCATTTCCAGGAAAGCACAGCCTCAGTGCACAGTCTTCACATACCGTACACTTGCTACACTTGCTTGGGAAGACAAATGCCATAACCCAGAATACCTTTTCATCTCCCTCCTTTCCTTCAGCTTTTGTTGCTGAGCTCCTTACACAGTATGGAATATCCCTTTGTTCAGTGTGCTGACTGTGTCCCCTCACAGCATCTTATCATAGAATCATAGAATCTTAGAATGGTTTAGGTTGGAAGGGACCTCAAGGATCATCCAGCTCCAACCCCCTGCCACAGGCAGGGACACCTCCCACTAGAGCAGCTTGCTCAAGGCCTCATCCAGCCTGGCCTTAAATGCCTCCAGGGAGGAAGCATCCACAACCTCCCTGGGCAACCTGTTCCAGTGTCTTACCACCCTCACTGTAACCAACTTCCTCCTAACATCCAGTCTAAATCTCCCCTCCTCCAGTTTAAACCCATTCCCCCTAGTCCTAACATTACTAGACCTTGTCAATAGTCCCTCCCCAGCCTTCCTGTAGGCTCCTGTTGCCCATCGCCATCTACTAGCCCTTGAGTTGGAAAGAAAACGTTGACACTATGGAATCACTGCTCATCAGTAGCCAAAAAGTGGTATGTTATCAACACTGTTCTAGCTCTAAATGGAAATCACAGCACTGTATGGGCTGCCTTGAGGAACACTAACTTCTTTGCTGCCAGACAAATACCATTCATCTCAGGAGAAAACCCACTGACAGAGAGACAAATCCAAAAGTTTAAACAAGATAGATGTAATTGGTGCAGCACAGCAGTGTGCTAATAGCTTCTTGAGATGCATATATGCAAATAGATAATGCAGTCAAGAAGCAGCCAGCAAAGGTACCTCCTCATCACACAGTATCACAGTCTCACAGTATCACCAAGGTTGGAAGAGACCTCATAGATCATCAAGTCCAACCTGTTACCACAGAGCTCAAGGCTAGACCATGGCACCAAGTGCCACGTCCAATCCTGCCTTGAACAGCTCCAGGGACAGCGACTCCACCACCTCCCTGGGCAGCCCATTCCAGTAGCCAATGACTCTCTCAGTGAAGAACTTTCTCCTCACCTCAAGCCTTAATTTCCCCTGGCGCAGCCTGAGGCTGTGTCCTCTCGTTCTGGCGCTGGCCGCCTGAGAGAAGAGAGCAACCTCCTCCTGGCTACAACCACCCCTCAGGTAGTTGTAGACAGCAATAAGGTCTCCCCTCAGCCTCCTCTTCTCCCTTTTTCTGCCTCTTCACCAAGAACTTTCTTGGGACTGAAGCAGAGACATGAGATGAAGAGCCGTGTCACTGCTTGTGCTGTTTGCCACAAGAATCATGGCCGTGGAGACAAGTGATCAAAATTGAAATGATCACCACATTATGACCTGTGCAAAGCTACAGAAAAACAGTCAGCACATGTTCATTTATTCTAGAGGTATCTGCAGCCTGAAGAAATACAGTAGAGATCAAACCCAAATATGCTCCTAAAGATGTAGCTTGAGTATTTTGATATTTTTTTTCTCCTCATGCTTACAAAGGAGCTGCCTTCTGGCTTCGTCCTTGTGTGTCAAAGAGAACAAACATAATAGAAAATGTTTTAAAGAGAATTTTCACACTAGGAGATGTTATAAGGTGCTTGTTTTAAGCTCTGATTGAAAGCTGTTTTCAAGCCGAGCCTATTTCAGGCTTGAGGTGAACACAGAAGTTCACCACAGTTCTATCTCGTGGAGAAAATTGATAGCTGTGTCCTCCATCTTCAGGGGTTTGTGGTCGAGGAACTGTGAAGGAGTCTGGGCCATTCTTGTACCTTTGCATCTCAAAAGCTTTTTTGGCTATTGATAATCACTTTCTTCGAGAGATAAATAGAAGAAACCAGACTCACTCTCAGCATCAGCAAAGGGACACCTGTGTTTTCCCAAACCCATGCTAGAGCCACGAAGATGATCAGAGGGCTGGAGCACCTCTGCTATGAGGACAGGCTGAGAGAGTTGGGGCTCTTCAGCCTGGAGAGGAGAAGGCTTCGAGGAGACCTTATAGTGGCCTTCCAGTATTTGAAGGGAGCCTACAGGAAAGCTGGGGAGGGACTATTGACAAGGTCTGGTAATGTTAGGACGAGGGGGAATGGGTTTAAGCTGGAAGAGGGGAAATTTAGACTGGATGTTAGGAGGAAGTTCTTTACAGTGAGGGTGGTAAGGCACTGGAATGGGTTGCCCAGGGAGGTTGTGGATGCTTCCTCCCTGGAGGTGTTTAAGGTCAGGCTGGATGAGGCCTTGGGCGAGCTGCTCTAGTGGGAGGTGTCCCTGCCTGTGGCGGGGGGTTGGAGCTGGATGATCCTTGAGGTCCCTTCCAACCTAAACCATTCTATGATTCTATGATTCTATGATTCTATGCTCTCAACTCCTCCTCTGGAAACAAACAGGTCAAAAATCATCTGTTTGTTGCCAGATCCTGATTTCCATCCTCTTCCAGATGCTGCCTTCTATCATGTGAGGATCTGAAGATGCCAAATTTTAAGACTTACTTGTCTAAACAATTAAATAAATGAGCCTTCCCTGTCTCTTATGACTCTGTCCCTATTATTACATTAACCAGAGATGAGACAGAGGAACTAAACAGGGCTGTCTCTTCTTCTCGACATGGCAGGTGATCCTAACCCATTGCAAGACGTTTCCAGGTCTATGATCTCCCAAAGGAATGGGGGAAGTGTCTCACTCCCTACATAGATAAGACATTCGGTCACTGCCCGGGCTTTGAGCTGCATTTCTCTCTTTCTAACCTAGCCTGATTAATCCACCTGCTTCCTAACCCCCCTGGCTGACCTTCCATTCCTCCTTGGGCACAAGGCAACATCTGGGTTGCCACACTCCCTCACTGAAAAACTTGTCCTTTGGTAGCTTCTCTTGTGCAGAAACTAATCATATTGTGCAACATATCAACAGTTAAGTAAACTGCAGTACATTTTTCAGTTGGTAAGCTGTATCTGTCTGCAGTCCCAAATTCAGACCCCCAAAAGAGACACTTACAACACCCTCATATGAAAGAGGTGGTTTCCTTAGTAACTGCAGCCAATGCAAAGAAAACAAACCATGTCTGACAGGTAATTTTATGCTGGGCTTCTGAGAAAGATAGCCACCTTCCACAGCTTAAATATTCTCCCTCTGCAGTCAAGGGAGTGCTGGATAGAGATACACATAAATCTCTCTGTTTCTCTCTCTTTCAACATGGATAAGGATATTAAGGTGTCAAATAAATCAGCTCATGACTTGCAATATATGAAGGTTCTGCATATTGAAATTACAAATCATAGAATCATAGAATGGTTTAGGTTGGAAGGGACCTCAAGGATCATCCAGCTCCAACCCCCTGCCATAGGCAGGGACACCTCCCACTAGAGCAGGTTGCTCAAGGCCTCATCCAGCCTGGCCTTAAACACCTCCAGGGAGGAAGCATCCACAACCTCCCTGGGCAACCTGTGCCAGTGTCTCACCACCCTCACTGGAAAGAACTTCCTCCTAACATCCAGTCTAAATCTCCCCTCTGCCAGTTCAAACCCATTCCCTCTCGTCCTGACATTACCAGACCTTGTCAATAGTCCCTCCCCAGCCTTCCTGTAGGCTCCCTTCAGATACTGCAAAGCCACTCTAAGGTCTCCTCGAAGCCTTCTCTTCTCCAGGCTGCAGAGCCCCAACTCTCTCAGCCTGTCCTCACAGCAGAGCTGCTGCAGCCCTCTGAGCATCTTCGTGGCTCTCCTCTGGACTCACTCCAGCAGTTCCATGTCCTTCTTGTGCTGGGGGCTCCAGAACTGCACACAGGACTCCAGGTGGGGTCTGAGGAGAGCAGAGTAAAGGGGCAGAATCCCCTCCCTTGCCCTGCTGCCCACACTGCTCTTGCTGCAGCCCAGCACAGGGTTGCTGTCTGGGCTGCATGTGCACACTGCAGGCTCATGTTGAGCTTTTCATCAACCCAGACCCCCAGGTCCTTCTCCTCAGGGCTGCTCTCAGCCATTCACCACCCAGCCTGTATCTGTGCCTGGGATTGCGCCCACCCAGGTACAGGACCTTACACTTGGCCTTGTAGATAGGTCCTTGAGAAGGAGCAGAAATACAGGTTTATTAGGAACAATTATTGCAGTACATGAGGATGACAGAAGCCTCATTTGTGTTCAGCTAGTCATCCCTTTTCTGGAGCCACTTGACAATTAAATGAAGGCCACTTGACTTAAGACATTTTCAGCACTGCTTCCTCTTAAGCAAATGCAATCAATCTCTCCATGACTCTTTAGTTAAAAGAAGTCAGTATTCGATGCAAACTGTCTTTGTCTTTGCGTTTTGAGCACAAATTTCGAGTTAATTAAAAAGGTTAAGTACTTTTCCACTAGAATTTCATTAATTAAATCACTCCATCTAACTTTTGCACTCTAACAATGTTAAATTACAATCTGTGTCCATTGTTTTGCTTCTTGGTGAACGAGTGAACAATCAATCCAAACATCTCTCCAATTAAAACAAAACAAATACAGAAAAAAAATCAATCAAACAAACAAAAAACCAAAACCAAAAAAAAATCAAATCCCAAAGTAATGTTGGAATATACCTGAAAAAATAGGAGAAAAAGATGACCAAAAAAAATTAGAGAAGCCCATTCAATATGTTCTTTGCTTTCATTTCTTACCCAAGGTCTAATTCATGTAATACCTTCTGTGGACAGTTCTGTAGCCAAGGACAAGTTTTAGGGAGTAAATGGGATCATTTTCCCTTCTGATGAACTGATATTTGTTCTGTGCTTAAGAAGAACAGGAGAGAAATGTTTCCTACCTTGCAAAAAAAAAAGGTGTGGCAAACTATATCTGAGACATCAAACTAGACTCTTTAAGATAGAGTGCAGATAAATCCAGTCAACCAGACCATGGCACTAAGTGCCTCAGCCAGGCTTTGTTTGAACACCTCCAGGGACGGTGACTCCACCACCTCCCTGGGCAGCCCATTCCAATGCCAATCACTCTCTCTGGGAAGAACTTCCTCCTAACATCCAGCCTAGACCTCCCCCGGCACAACTTGAGACTGTGTCCCCTTGTTCTGT
>WAAF01011712.1:0-27961 GCA_013400475.1 Tricholaema leucomelas
TCTTTCCTTCTTTCCTTCTTTCCTTCTTTCAAATTAAATATAATAGAATGCAACATTTTGGAATAAGAGAAGCACTCCCCTCTTTTGTAATAAAATTATTGCCCTCTACTGAGCAGAGAATATTAATTTCTGATGCAGCACATAATGATTAAAAAAAATATGTTCACACTTATTGTCACACCAACTGAATTAGCAACTGTGCATGTCTCAAAAGGAAACATTTTGTTGAAAACCTCTGGATAGTGTGGGGAAAAAGCTGTCTTATCTTGGTTATATTTTGGTCCTTTGATTTCAATTCACTTGTGCAGGATTCTTTTCACTAAATTGTCAACTTTCCTTTCTTTTTCTTTTTAAGTTGGTTGCAGTTTAAGGTGAAGATGTGAAAGGAGTGATTTCCAGTTTTAGATGACTTTGGAAGGGTTGGTTTTTGGAGTTTGGCTCAGTTTCCATTGTGTTTAATGACATAAACTCTCCTTGGCTCCTGCATAGAAGCCTGTAGGGCCAAGTCCTGCCTATTAAGTACCTTATGTTAGTGCTAACTGGCCTTACCCTCCATTACAGTCAATCAGAGTTAAAGATGAGTATTTGTCCAATGTAATAGTGACCTAATTAAGACCTATGGCTGTGATTTAAAAGATACAAAGTTTTTTTCCTACTTAGAACAGAATAGAATAGAATAGAACAGAATCAACCAGGTTGGAAGAGACCTCCAAGATCATCCAGTCCAACCTATCACCCATCCCTATCCAGTCAACTAGACCATGGCACTAAGTGCCTCATCCAGTCTTCTCTTGAACTCCTCCAGGGACGGTGACTCCACCACCTCCCTGGGCAGCCCATTCCAATAAAGCTTCAGTTTGTACCGTCTTGCAAAAAGAAACGTTACAAATTTTCTCCACAGTTAAAATTAATGTTTGCCTCCTAAAATAGACCTATTTTTCCTGTAATTGTCTCAAACAAAGATGTGGACAATGAGCCGAAAGGCAACCTCTAGCTTTGTTACATGGCAGATCCCCTCTGCTGGGATCTTGCTGCAGCTACCATGACATAAAAGCTGTCATTCTCCTTGGCTTTATGTGGTACATATGGGTGCACATGCCAGTGAGGTTATGCAGGTCAAACTTAAAACTGCGAAAGACATGTCAGGAGAAGGAAATTAGAACAGTGCAGACTACTACAGAGGGAAACTGTTTGCAGCTACTCACATTTCTTAGGAGTAGAACATCCTAGACAAGTGATGGAGATTTTAAATGTTAAACCCCCAATATACCAAGAGGTGTTTTTTTCATCTCTTTAGGGAATACATTAGCAGTTATCCTGTCCTATCTATGGAAATGTTATGGAAAAAAGAAATGCTATCTCATAGTGCTGCACAATCAGTACAGTAGAAGTCCTTGCACAGTAACAAAGAACTGCCTCCTGGATGTGATATGATGAAGTTTGTGAGAGCCTGCATTCCATTTGTAGAACTGGTTGCTAAGTCCAGATGAGCTAATCTTAACAAACACTACTCTTCTGCGTTGCAGTGAATATACTTTTAGATGCACTGCAGCATGAGGGTAGAGCTGACAAACACATATAATGGAGGAAAAAAATGTATTGGGGTAACCACAACAGAGATATGGGAATAAAGATCTTACAGAACATGCTGAACCACTGAGACAGGCAGAACTGGGAGAGGTACAAAATATTGCCTTAAAACCAATTTCCTGAAGCGATATAAATGGGTCCAATGTTTTCAAGCTGACTCTAACTTTTATGTCACTATAAATCAGGGGAATGCCAGAGTAACACACAGGGATGCACTTTGTTTTGAGGCTCAGCGTGTATTAAAGCTAACAACAAATCTTCAGATAGTGTTACAATAAATAGTGTCTTGACACCTTAGTAAACACCTGTACTTACTGTGTTTGGTGTTATGATGAAAGAAAAAAAATCTGTTGGTTTGCAAGCCAAGCACAACATAATACAACAGTAAAAAGGGCATAATATGAAAACGTTCACTGGATTATTAAACTGAGGCTGTCAGAGTTTGGAATTGTTATACTATATGCTTCTTCAAGCAGTTATTCCCACAAATAGTTCCTGTTGTCCCAGATTTTGTATGCTGCTTTGGTAGCTTTTGTGGTTTTAGACATTGGGTGCACCATAGTTTTGTACACAAAGTGTAAAGCTTAGTCCTAGGTATCTGATTTGAAAGGAGCATGCTCCATATATCTTTTATACATACATATCTGTATCTAAATCTACATCATCTTTATTTATCTATCTATCTATAACTGGACTTACTGAATATGCACATGTATGTCTGTCCCCATGTCCAGTTTGATCTGATGAATTCAGAGCACCCTGAACCTTTTATGAGTATATCATAATGAGCACAGAACAGTAGTAGGCTAGGGCAGAATATCACAGGTACAGAAGAACTCTTACATGTGCAATGGACATTTCTGGGTCCATTCCCGGGTCCATTCCCCATCCTAAAGTAGTGACATAGCAAGGGACCAATAGTGAAAAATTATATTCTGCTGCCAGTGCTTTTGAGTTTAGTGGATCTGGAGAATTACCCTTTCACAAAACTAATGAACAAAGGTTTGACAGAGGCATGAGCAAAGGAAAAATCTTTCTTTCTTTTTGAAGTGAACACCACCCATTTAAATTCAATTCTACTCCACATGGATGTGGTGCAACTGAAGGTTGAAGGTTGTGTTTACACTGGAATACTAGAACAAAGAACCTGATGAGATGTAGGAATAGAACTGCAGAGGTGGAGGAATCACATTGTCCTCTTGCATGTCTGAGATACGTAAATGCACCTGTGTGTCTCTCAGGCTGCATAAATGTGAGTTTTGAATCTCTGAACCCTTCCTGTGGATCTTGAAATGCAGTGAAATGCGTCTCAAAAATGCAGAGAAATTTACTCATGTGTACATGGAGTAGAGGGAGTAGCAATGAAAAGGTTTCTAGAAGCCTAGCCAAAATTTTTAACTTGTCTCATCTTTAAGCTACTGCCTGAACCACATCTACAGAAAAACTGAAAGCATGATAAAAAGACCAGGCAGCATAATACAGCACAGAGCACAGGCAGCTAACTATCCATCATTAATCTCCTTCTGAATCCTCTTCCTTGAGATTCATTAATTACAATTGCTTTTACAGATGTGTTTCAAGTGTGTATTGTGCTTGTCATTATCCACTTGCTTAACTTTGAGTTAGGGGTAAAGGAATGTGAAGCTGTTTAAGAAGAGGATGTTTAGATCAATTTTAGGCTGTCTCCTTTAATGTCTTGGGAGTTTAAAATGAAAATGGACTCTGAATGCAATGAAGAGATTTTCACTGGTAATTATGTGAACATACCTGCTGTGGAAGGTCAGGACTTGCTCCATTGTAGACATCCTCCCGGTGTGTCCATGGGGCAGGCAATGGAGCTTGAAGAGCCAAGACGGTGTCCTTCTTGAGGAGGCTGGGAATTTCTTCCTCTCCTCCACTTCCTGGGACAGTGACTGATCGTGACCTGTCTCTTTTTTTGCACCATAAAACACCCAGAGCTGCACTGCCTTTAAGAGTGAGCAGCTTCTCATCCTCTGCAGCCCATCACAGCACACAGAGAGTATGACCACCAAGAGCAAGTGCAGCTCCCCTATTTGCTGCAGCGATGAAGATGATGTCACCCTGCTTTCACCAAGTTTGCTTTGGCTGCTCTGGCAGAAGCCAAGCTGTCTCCTGTGCAGACTGCTGTTGACAGACATCTTGATCTTGGTGTGGGCAGATGAGGATTATTTGATGTTTGATGACACAGGCCCTAAAAAGCCATGAGCTAAAGACAGCTAAGATGAGGCCACCTTCTTCTCTAAGTCTATTCTTTTATGCTAGGCATCCTGGGCCTCACAGAGTCATCAGTTGAAGACAGCAAAGTTGAGCAGGATGGGGATGCAGTGCTGGACCTTGCACCCCAGGTGGGTGGCTTCCCTCCTGTGTTCTGGTTTTAACAATTATCCAAATAATATCAGGTCTGAGATACTGTGGCTGTGAAGGGAGCTTGGTCTAGTTTACAAGGACTAGTGGTAGGAGGTGTTTCTGATGGAGAGCAGCGCTGTGGGCTACCTGTGCCCACAAGAGATGTTGGTGCCCAGACTGGAGATCTCCCTGTGAGAAAAGGTGACAGTTTCGGCCAATTGCTCATCCCCACCTCCATGTGCCTGTGTGGCAGCAATGTCCATTGGCCTCTGGGCCAGACAAAACCCCTTGATGCTCAGCCCCAGCCCTAGTGCTTTATGTTGAGGGCCTCCTGTCCCCAGCCTGGACTGCTTTAGCAGCCCTGCAGTCTCCAATGTGGAGGAAGAATTGAAAACGTTGGAGGTGTTCCCATTTGTCCTCCATCTCCACCTGCTCCTGCAGAGCAGGAACAGCCCCAGGAGGAGCAAAGCCTGAGGTTGCATTGTCTCTGCTCTCAGCTGGTGCAGGGACTGCTTGCTCAGGGCTTTTCAAAGAAGAGGGTCTGTGGTCCCCAGAACTGTCTCCAGCTCCACAAGATGCTGCTCCTCATTCCCCTCCTTTCTCTCCATTCCCTTTCTTTCCCATGCAGAAATATGTGTTTGCCCTTTACACTGTAGTATTGCTTCTCAGTGAGGAAAATCTGGTCCAAATAACTATGTCCCCACAAAGGAAATGTACAGTTACAGCCCCTTCAACAATTCAATGTGACCCGCATAGCTGGACAGTTTCCCTTAAGGGAATCCACAAAACCACGTTCAGAGTTGCAGAGATGGAGGATTTCCACACTTTGTGACCACCTTGCTTATGCGAATTCCAGAGGCATAGTCTTCAGTGCTGGCTCAGGATGCTGGCAAGCCCTGGTGTGCCCATGCCTACCCATATACACACATCTGCAAATTCACACTGAACATTAAATTCTGATGGAGAGTTTACAGTCCTCTTCCCTGTTTAGCTTTTTTTACTTCTTTTCCTAAGACTAGCCTATTTCCAGCTCTGGACAGTTCAAATCTCTTACTAGATGTTACACCTTTTAAAAATATTATTAATCTGGTATGACCTTTGTTACCTTTGGTATTAATCACTACTTGCATGACAGTTAAATTAAATTTATTTTATTTCTTTATATGATTTCCACTGTAATGATGTATTTACTCTCTTTACTATGGGGACTATGTTACCTCTTTCATAACTCAGTTCACGTAGTGCTATCAAAGTTACATTATAAACTCCTAATTTAATTTTAAGAGTTACAGTATTTTACTTAAACTATTTTGTAATTAGCAGGCTAACAGCAGAGAACTGGTTGCATGACACTGTGTTCACAGGATTGCAGGATGTTAGGGGCTGGAAGGGACCCAAGGAGATCATTGAGTCCAACTCCCCTGCCAGAGCAGGACAATACTATCTAACACAGATCACAGAGGAACACATCCAGACAGGCTTTAAAAGTCTCCAGAGGAGACTCCTCAACCTCTCTGGGAAGCCTATTCCAGTGCTCTGTGACCCTTACAGTAAAGAAGTTCTCCCCTGTGTTGTGGTGAAACCTCTTTTGCTGCAATTTACACCCATTGCTCCTTGTTCTTTCACAGGGAGCAAGTGAGCAGAGCCTGCCCCCCACCCCAGGGAGCAAGTGAGCAGAGCCTGTCCCCCCACTCCTGGCCAGCTTTCAGATACTTATAAACATTTATCAAATCCCCTCTACATCTTCTCTTCTTCAGACTAAAAAGCCTCAGGTCCCACAGCCTCTCCTCATAAGCCATGCCCTCCAGTCCCCTAATCATCCTCGTAGCTCTCTGCTGGACCCTCTCCAGCAGATGCCTGTCTCTCTTAAACTGGGGACCCCAAAACTGAACACAGTATTCAAGATGAGGTCTCAGAAGGGCACAGTAGAGGGGGAGGAGAACCTCCCTTGATCTGCTTGGTTTTCACATGTAATGGAGCCCCTTTGTATTGTCTGGATAGCAAAAACTTCATCTGAAATGGGGCTTGTAAAAAACTGTGATTACATGAGTCATATTTTTACTACGTATTGCAGCTACCTGGTGCTAATTTTTCAGAAATACTGCTCTAGGATCTTTTTGTGTAGTAATTTATGGTGTGGAAATTTAGGGAAGTTTGTTATAAATAAATAGTTCTTCAAATGCTTCACTAAGTTCTTCAACTGTATTTGTTTGCTTAAATTATACATAACGATGACGTGAACTTCCTGAAGGCACCTTTTCTAAAGTGTGCACCATTATCTGAACTGAGAAAATGCAGTTTGCTCATGAGAGGAGAACCTGAAATTAGAGCATTTTTCAGAGATATGAACCCTGTCCAGTTTTCTTGAACTGAATGCTGACCTTTTAATCTAAAGATTATATTTGGAGTACTAAAATTGTTGTCATTCTTGGGGGTGATCTTGTAGAGACCTCATCTAGTTGATATAGTTCTGCCATAACATCACAGAATTTCTGTCACCTTTTCTGTGTCTATCACCTAATTTGTGGCTACCTCTAACTGATATTCAATATCTTCTAAGATGTACATAACCAAAGCCTCTCATTTTATTCATACAAATAAAAATTGCATTTTTACTCCCATTAAATGTAGGGGCAGTGAAACACATTTGCGAGCTCTGTCTCACTGTTCCCCATCTCCTCTTCTTGCATTATCACGTTTTAGATGGATAGTATCTTTCTTTTTGTTGATTAGCCTCTAGTCAGAGCAGTTTTTTGTCTTTCAGAACAACAGTTGCACTGACTGGGTGGACTGTTCAGTGGATAAGGAATGGGCTGGATGGTCACATCCAGAGGGTAGTGCTCAATAGCTTGAAGTCCAGATGGAAAGCAGTGACAAGTGGTGTCCTTCTTTGGTCTGTAGTGGGACCTATGTTGTTTAATATTCTTATCCATGTGTCAAGTTTGCAGATGACACCAAGCTGAATGATGTTGTCAATATGCCAGAGGGATGGGATGTCATCCAGAAGAAAGTGTACAAGCTGGAGAAGTGGAACCAGGGGAACCTCATCAGGTTCAACAAGAGCAAGTGCAGAGTCCTGCATGTGGGCTGAAAAAATCCTCACCATCAATACAGACTGGGGGATGCAGTGACAGAAAATAGCCCTGTGGAAAAGGATGTGGGGTTCTGATGGATGAGAAGTTGAACAAGAGCAGACAGAGTGAGCTTGCAGACCAGAAGGAAAACCACATCCTGGGCTGCATCAAAAGATACTTTGCCAGCAGATCCAGGGAGGTGATTCTGCCACTTTACTGTGGTGAGACCTCTCCTGGAGTACTGTGTCTGGAGCCCTCAATATAGGAAGGACATGGACCTGACGGAAGGGGTCCAGACGAGGGCCACAAAAGTGATCAGGGGATTGAAGCATCTCATCTATGAAGATAGCTTGAAGGAGATGGGGTTGTGTTCAGTCTGGGGAAGGGGAGGCTCTGGGGAGACCTAATAGCAGCATTCCAGTACCTAAAGAGGGCCTACAAGAAGGGTGGAGAGAGACTGCTTACAAAGGCCTGCAGTGATTGGATGAGGGGCAATAGCTGCAAGCTAGAGAACAGCAGATTTAGAATGGATGTTAGGAACAAGTTATGTACTATGAGGGTGGTGAAACACTGGAGCAAGTTGCCCAGGGAGATGGCTGGGGCCCTATTCATACAGATATTAAACGTGAGGCTTGACAGGGCTCTGGGCAGTTTGATATAGTTGAGGATGCCCCAGCTCACTGCAGGTGGGGTTGGACTAGATGACCTTTGGAAATTCCTTCCAACCCAGGCCATTCTATCATTCCATGACTCTTGCTCACTATCCTCTATGCCAGCATGATGTAGTGGCTGTCTTTCACTTGTTTCTTGGAAGTGTGGTGACCTTAGATTTCCAGACTTAAACCTTCCAGGTATGTTGATGTTACCTGAAATAAATACACACGAGGTAGAAGTTTGTGATAGAGACGTCTGTTCTGGGAGGTGGAAGGAAGAAGACAGTGCAGGTCATAGGTGTGTGAGTGAGAAATCTCCTAGCTTTGTGATCTCCCATTGTATCTCTCTGCTTTGGTTTCTCCTGCTGTAAAACAGGCAGAGATTCAAGGAATTTCTGCAGAAATAATGTCACACGTGGCATTTTCATTGGATGGAGTAAGGCAGTAGTTAAGTGATTACTTTCTAGAACAAAGTGGCTGTATGACTGGTTGTTATTTCCCCATGCAGCAGAATTTTAAGAGGCAACAAGTCCATCCATATGAGACTGTGACAAGTGTAGCAGCTTTTGGTCCAGAGGCCATGAGGAGAATATGGTTATTTAGTGGAATGAGTTCAGTCTTTAATTGAAAGTAGTCCATTTCAGAGAAACCATCACATGTAATTTGGTGCAATTGAACTTCATCTTTAACCTTTTACTATGATTTATGTGATTAGGTCACCAGAGGAAGTGGGTTTGGAAAGCATGATTAAACACTTTAAAGAAATAATTTCTATCTTCAAGCACCTTGTATAACTGCACTTTTCAAGTGTTTGTACTTCCTCATCAGCCAGGCTGCATCAAAATGTAGAAACATGTCCTTCAAAGTGCTATTTTATTTTGTTTTATTTTATATATAAAAGCAGGTGAGAATAATGGAAGCCACAAATGAATTGTTATTCTGATAGTGAACTTTAAAAAAAAGTTTTTTAGTCCATAATTTGAGTTGCAATATGTTTAGCACATTGCTACTCATTATAAGCATAGCATAACAAATACAATTTCTGTGCAGTTTATCTGAGGAAACTTACCATTTTAAAACTAGTATCTGAAAATACAGGCAGCAGGTAGTGCCTGAAGAAACACTAATGCCAAGGCCAAGGCAAGTAATTTCTGAATCAGCTCAGGTTCTCTGTCCTTCCACTTGTGTACATTTCTGAAGAGGGTGCTATGCTGTCCAAACACATCCTACCCTGTTTGGCTTGTGGATCAATGCCAACTGGCAGTGACAGCTACAAAACTCTTCAGTGGTGAGCAGTTTGTGACTCACCAAAGTTCACCGGATGGCTGAACAGTGATTAACATCTTAAATGCATGCAAACTTATCTCCTAATTAAAGTTCAATAATGTGTGGCTTTGAACCTGCTCATTATCTTTGGAAATGATCAGAGAAGAGAAGCAGGATGCTTATCAGCTGAACTCATTATTATAAAAGCCCAAATTCAGCACATCTCCATGCCACATCCTCACCATGTTGGTCAGATATGAATACAGATAGATACAGGTCACAAAGTATGGGCATGTGTGCTAGTTTGAATCTAGCTAGAATGTTCTGGTGAGAAGAGTTAGATCATAAGCTGTGAAATGAAAACAAGAGTGGTGTCTGCTTTGCTCATAGGCTTGTTAAGATGTATAAAAATACAAGTCAAAACATACATAAAGCCACTTCTGCCACTGGTGAGCTCTGGGCTCCATCTCTCTCTCCTAACCACACTCTCCATTTCCTTGGCTAGTCCACTTTGCTTTCTAACCCCCCTGGCCGAGCCTCCATTTTTTTCCTTGGGACTGGGGTAAGGTTGAGAGGGGTAGGGGGGAGGTGAAGGGTTGTGTCACGGGAGGGGGGATTCTGCCGCCTACGCCGATTTGTGGCGAAGGGGAGAAATTAATTGGTGCGAGATAATTATGTATAAAAATATATATTTATTAAACCCAACATTNTAAAAGTGTCCAAACCTCAGGGGAACTTTGCCTGTGGACCTGTGAGGCTGGAAATCCTCCCGGGCTGAGGGGAGAAGAATACAGTCATCCCAGCTATCTGGGGAAATTAATACAGTCTCTGACCTCGTTCTCCTGGCAAGGATGTTTTGTCCGCTTTGTCTCCTTCTGGATGCTTTGTCCAGGAACTGGTCCGAGACTACTGACAGGACCTCGGGTGCAGGATGCTGTCTGAGCACGGTTTTCACGCTGGCTGGCAGGCTGATCGCATGTGCAGGCAAGCAGGTCTGCTCCTGGTATCTTGGCAGCAATGGCTCTTACCAGGCAATGAAGGCAGTGGACGTGTAAGGTGTGCATGGCTGGCTGGGGAGTCTGAGCTCCTTGTAACTCACAACTGGTGGCTGGGAGATTCTGTCTTCATAATAACAGCATATCAGGTGTGCCTAAGTGTTAGCAATTGTGAGCAGGGGGGCCCAAGCATGGGGCCTGAGTGTGAGTGTGAAGCACACTTGTGAAGCGAGTGCATGGGTCAGAGCTAGTGAGAGCTTGCAGAAGCTCACAGAAGCAGCAAGCAAGAAGCAGCAAGCAACGGAAGGGAAGCAGCAAGCAAGCTAGAAGCCGCATATATCAAGCGGGAGCATCTGTGAGCTCTCATTTATGAACTGTGGGCTGAGATCAATGGCCTGATTGGCCACCAGTGACCAACCAGTTTGGCAGTCAGGCAAACAATACCATAATAGGCTAAATCACTTGCCTTGTACCTCCAGATATGGAGAGAGCATAGGCTGGGCCACATGCTGACAGCGTGGGCTTATGCAACCTGTTTACAACCAGCTTATAGAACTTGTCTACAACCTGGGCCTTAGACAGGTCAGACACTATGGCACCTAGGTCTATTGTACCTTTTTCTGCCTTTAATGTGTTTACCCCTCGTTTGGGCTTGTTTATCCCTGGTTTGGGGAGGAAAACATGTTTGGGCAGGCAAGGCAAAGTAAGGCATAGAATAAGCCTATTTTGGGGCCTACAGGCCCTCCACAACAGGGTAGTTGAGAGCCCCTCCTGGGGACTCAGGTTTCTGGGAGGGGAGTTGTGTTTCTGTATTACCTTTTTACCTTGTATATTTCTGTCTATAACTGTATATACTGTAAATATCTGCTTGTATATTGTGCCAGCTGTAAATATAAGCTTCATTCAAATTTCCAGAGCCGGCTGAGTCTAGTCTGGGTGATTTCCAAAGTGTGTGGGGGGGTGAGGAACACCCAAACCACCACAACATGAAGTGGTGATATATAAATCATAAGAATCATAGAATGGCAGGGGCTGGAAGTGAGAAGTGACCTCAAAAGATGATCTCTGTGCTGGACTCTCTTAAGCTGCTCCCTATCTGTCTTGACCTAGGGGGCTCAGAACTGGGCACAATACTCCAGATGAGGCTTCACCAGGGCAGAGTAGAGGGGAAGGAGAACCTCCCTCTACTTACTAACGACAGCTTTTCCAATACATCCCAGAATCACATTTCCTTTCCTTGCCACAAGAACACACTGCTGGCTGATGGTCATCATTTCGTCTACCAGGACTTTCAAGTGCTTTTCCCCTTCATTGCTCTCCAGCAGGTCAATCTATACTCATCCATGGAGTTGTTCTTTCCCAGGTGCAAGACTCTACACCTGCCCTTGTTGAATTTCATTAAATCTCTCCCTGCCCAACTCTCCAGCCTGTCTAAGCCTCACTGAATGGCAGCTCAATCCTCTGGTGTGTCAGTCACTCCACCCAGCTTGGTGTTGTCAGCAAACTTGCTGACAGTGCACACTCTGTGCCCTCATCCAGGTTGTTGATAAACATATTGATCACTGTTATCAAAGTCCAGCTTCCTTCACTGTGATAATAAGATCGAATTTATTCTGTATCTTTGATTTGGAGAGCTCAGTTTGAGAAAAATGGCAAGGTTATTGGTGGAAAGCAACCCTTTGACTGTAAACCCCCTTAAAAGTGTTTCAGGTTCAGGTAAGTAGAAATTACAAAGCTTGTTGTCAAAAATATTGTTCAAGTAAGTTCCCTCACAAAAATGTTTCACTGAGTTTTAGATTTTCCCATCGAACAGTCTTTGTTTAAAGCAAGTCAAGCTGCATCACCCATTTATTCTCTGCAAATAAGATTATTCATCAAAATTTTCCTCTGAATGCCTGATCCTTGAGACTAATAATTAATAGTCTGTAGGACAAGAGTGCTACTCAGTCAATGCAGTATTGGATTTCAGAAAAAAAAATCTTCAAGATGGTGTTTTAATTTTTTTTTTTTTTTTTCTCTTAAAGCAACAAATGTGAATGTTTGTCAGTCAGTTCTGCTTGTGCGGGTTCCAAGCAAGAGACTTTTGGAGATCTTGATGTGTTCCATGAGCTCTGCCACCAAGAGAGACAGAATGGAGGCTGTCTTCTCTTCAACCCCTCTTCGGAATCTTTCTTGTTGGCTGTGCTGACTTTGACAGATGGTAGGCTTTTGAATTCAAGCCTAATAAAGCCTCCCTACACAGCACAAGCACACTGCTGTTATTAGGGACACAAACCTCGTCAGCTTGTCTGGTTGGATTGGCAGCAAGGGCCAAATACAGGATATCTTTCTAATGTGACTGGCCACCAGCTAGTTTTTATGAGCAATTTCTTTTCTATACAAGCCATTATTACCATAGCAACTTACTACTGTGGTGAGGATCACATGTTCCTGCTGGAAGCTAAATTTCAATTTTCTCTTAACCAAGCTTGATGTGAAAGGGAAATGATCTTCTATTTGGTGTTCATTTACAACAAATGATGTGATCACCCTTTCTTCAAAATGCGCGACGTGGATATAGGATCTGCTAAAATGAATTGGATCATTGCTCCATTACGGATTTTCTGTGGCTCAAATTTGGCATCTAAATTACAACCTTTGCAAACAGTTGCTGATTATGGTGCATTTCCCTATTAAAAGTTGATTTTTGCATATTTTCAGCAAATGTTAATTGTGTGCTGAGGAACTAAGCTAAATCTGTCACTGACCATGACACTGCAATAATTTTTTCTTTAAGTATGAGACTGCTTAGTCATAAAAAGTCAAGTGCTTGATCTTCCATTTGCTTGCTTCAAATTGTGTCATTATGGGTGTGTTGGCTCCTATGACTGCACCAATGATCACAGCTGGTGTCAGAACAAGACATATCTTGCTATCATTAATGTTTGCAACTGTTTTCAGGTGTTTGACAGTTCCTCTACCACAACCTCCTCCTCTGGGAATCATTTGCTTGTGGGGCAACAGGTCGCAACAGGACTGCAGGACTCAATAAAGCACGTAGAATGACAGAATGGTAGGGGCTGGAAGTGACCTCTGGAGGTTATTGAGTCCAATCAGCCTGCCAAAGCAGGATCACCTAGGGCAGTTAACATAGGAAAGCATCCAGATAGGTCTTGAATGTTTCTAGAGAAGAAACCTCCACAACCTCTCTGAGCAGCTTCTTCCAGTGCTCTGTCACCCTTGCAGGCAAAAAGTTTTTCCTTATGTTTACATGGAACCTTCTATGCTCCATCTTGCACCAGTTGCCCCTTGTCCTGTCATTGGACATCATAGAAGAGCCTGACTCCGTCCTCCTGACGCTCATATTGAGGTGAAATTTTCTGTGTTACAATTTATGTCCACTGCCCCTTTTCCTATCACAGGACACCACTGAAAACAGACTAGCACCCTTTTTTTGACACCCACCTTTCAGATATTTATAAAGATTAATAAGATCTCCTTTCAGTCTTAATTTTTCCACACTAAACAGCCCCAGATAACTCAGTCTTTCTCCATAAGAGATGTTCCAGTCCCTTTATCATCCTCATAGACCCCTGTTGCACACATGTGCTCTCCTTACCCAATTAGTCACTCTTGCCACAGGTTCCTACCATCTGAGTATAGAGATAGTTTAGACCTAAGGTGAAAAAGAGACTCTAGTTTATTTTAGCATTTCTTTGTCAGGCTTGAAAGAAAATTTGGTATTTTAAAATCCATAAATTATCAACGTAATGTATGTAGCATAACCTCTCAATCTTTTATCACTTGTTTTGGGAACTAACCCTTTTATACTCAAGACTGGCCCCATCCTCCTTACACCCATCCTTTAAGTATTTACAAGAACTGATAAGTTCACCCCTTAGTCTTCTCTTTTGTAAGCTAAAAAGCTTCAGATCCCTCAGCCTTTCTTCATAAGATAAATATTCTAGTCACCTAGTCACCTTCACAGCCCTTTGCTCAAGCAGCTAACTTTTTAACCGGAGAGCCCAGAACTAGACACAGTACTCCAGATGAGGCCCCATCAGGAGAGAGTAGAGGTGGGGAAGAACCTTCCTTGACCTGTTTGCCACTCTATTCCTGATTCATTCCAGAGCACTGGACTTCCTGGCCACAAGGGCACTTTGCTGTTATCCACCAGGGTTCCTAGGTCTTTTTCCACAAAGCTGCTCTCCAGCAAGTCAGCCTTTGACTCGTATTGGTACATGGAATTACTCCAACCTCTACTGGTACACGGGGTCATTCCTCTCCAGGCGCAGAACCCTGCTCTTGCTCTTGTTGGATTTCATTAGGTTCCTCTCTGACCAGCTCTCCAGCCTGTCACTCTGGCTGGCAGCACTGCCTTCAGTTGTATCTGTCACTCCTCAAAGCTTTGTGTCTTCTGAATATCACAGAGAGTACTCTCTAGCCCTTTACCCAGATTGTTGAATACACTGAACAGGACTGGACTCAGTAATGGCCTCTGGGGAATACCACATTTTACAGACTAGACTCCATGCCACGTACCACAACCCCCTGAGCTCTACATTTCAGCCAGTTTTCAATCCATCCCACTGTCTATTCATCTAATTCATACTTCCTAAGATTGCCTATGAGGAGTTGTTCAGCATGAGAGTGGTGAGAGCCTGGAATGGATTGCCCAGGGAGGTGGTTGAGGTCCCATGCCTGGAGGTGTTTAAGGCCAGGCTGGATGAGGCTGTGGACAGCCTGATTTAGGGTAGGGTGTCCCTGCCCATGGCAGGGGGGTTGGAACTAGATGATCCTTGTGGTCCCTTCCAACCCTGACTGATTCTATAATTCTGTAACTCTGCCATGATACCTGAGCAATTAGCAAGGACGATTCATATGTTATGAAGACTTCTAGTTAGCAGTGACAGGTGAAAAGGATAGCATAAAGGACCAGAGGCCTCCCAGTGAATCACAGTCCCCTCAGATTACCTGCTGGCCTCAGGAACATCTGAGTGGTCCTGATGGCAGAGAGCTCTCCCATTGACATGTCCAGGCAACTGCTGCTAGTGGGTTGAAAACCAATTCACTAAGTTGCATTACAAAGAAGTGATGTAGAGATTAGAGAAAACTTTTTATCGTTCTGATATGAGACTCTAGGTTTAGGAGATAGTAGCATGTGTCACATAATATCTGTGTCATTAAAAAATGAATTTCCTAAGTATGATTACTCAAACATAAGCCATGACAGTGTGTCTGCCTGATGATGAATGACAGTATGTTGAGGGCAATCCAATCAGCAATGATGCAGTATTTTTCTGCTTAGACCAAATTTAGTGGGAGAAAGAAACTTCAGTGCTTCAAAGGTGTTGATTTCACTGCTGGTCTAGAGAGAAAAAGAGATAATTAAAAAAAAAATAGTGAATTTTTCAAAGCTATCACAGTTCTCAGATCCTCAAGGCAAATATGCATAATATAACAAAGCATCTGTAGTACCGTTATTACATTGGAATGATATTTTCAGCATAGCATAAGAACTAAATGCAAAGAAAATTGCTCTTCAGAATTAGCAAAAGTGGTTTTTTTTTGGTTATTTCATTTGTTGGTTTTTATTTTTTTTTTAATTCCAGAACAGTTTGTGCATCTCAGCTCGCATTGAAGAGCTATATAATGTTTAAATTCATACTGTGCCAATGACTCCCATTCCCTGATGTCAGTTATTTACAACAAAATAAAGCAAAATATGTTGCTTTTCACTCATGCATATATTTAAACAAAATCGTATGGTACCAGCTTCCTTGTTCATACCTGAGGCCTCAAACTTGGGATATGTCTCCTGAAAGGAAATGGCCAAAGGTGGGTCCCTATACTGGCCCAGTATTCCTTCCCTCTCAGAAGCAAGGGAAAAGAAAGCTCCTGAAATGAAAGTTACTTCTAATTATAAAAAATGGAGAAAGTAATCAAGTCAAATTACCAGATTTAGTAAAAATAAACCTCACCATTACAAACTAATTAAATATTTGCATTTAAGAGATGAGTTTCTGTGCAAATATTTTGGGGAACAGCAGGTCAACAGTGAAGACTATCAACTAATTTGCTGAAGGCTTCTGAGTAACTTATGTGTAACTTATGGAGGATTTACTCCGCTCTCCATAGCTGTTTTATTATCCTTTTAAAGTGAATAATTTGTAACTGTTCTCAGAGATCTTTTATTAGCCACTTATCTTCTCCAGCTGGAACTTGTGATGTAGAGGGATAAAAGGAATTGCTGTTTAATATTATAGGAATTAATCAGAGCAGAACAGCAGGAGAATGATGACTGCCTTAATGGTTAAATATTTTACATTTTCCAATGTAACTGCAATATAAAACACACAGAATTTAACCTTTATCCCTTATGTAAAAACTGAAAAATATTGGTGATATGATGGAATACAATATATTTGCTGCATATTTAGATTTTACTTGTTAATAATTAGAAAGACCTAACTATTTATTTTGATGGAAAATATTCCATGTTATCTAATCAGTTCTCCCTCCAGATGTTCAGGAGTATCACCAAAACTTTCATCCATCGGTGTGCTCATGTGGCCAAGAAGGCAAGTAGTGTCTTGGCCTATATCATGGACAGAATGGCCAGCAGGAGCAGAGAAATTATTGTGTCCTATTCTTAGCACTGGTGAGGCTGTGCTTTGAACCTTGTGTTCAGTTTTGGAACCCTCATTACAAGAAAGATATTTAGGTGCTGGACCACATCCACAGAAGGGCAACAAAGCTGGTGAAAGGTCTGGAGTACTAATCTTATGAGTGGCTGAGGGAACTGGGATTGCTTAATCTGGAGAAGAGGAGGCTGAGGGGAAACCTTGTTGGTTTGTGCCTGGGGAAGTGTGGCTGGAAAGCTGTCTACAAGAAAGGGACCTGGGGGTTCTAATTGACAAGTAACTGAACATGAGCAAGCAGTGTGCCCAGGTGGCAAAGAAATCCATTGACATCCTGGCTTGTATTAGAAACGCTGTGTCCAGCAGTAGAGAGGTGACTATGGCCTTGTACTCTGCTGTGCCCACTTTTCAAGTACTGTGTTCAGTTTTAGCCACCTCAATACAAGAGAGATGTGGAGGTGTTGAGCAATGCAGAGAAGGGCAAAGAAGCCGAGGATGGGCCTGGAAAACAAATCTTATGAGGAGCAACTGAGGGAGCTGAGACTGTTTAAAAAAGAGTAGGCTGAGGGGACACCTCATTACTTTCTACAGCTACCTGAAAGGATGCTGTGGAGAGGTTGCTGCTGATCTCTTCACAGAGGTAATTAGTGATAGAACAAGACGGAATGGACTCAAACTGTGTCTGAGTAAATCTAGACTGGATATTAGGAAAAATATTTTCCCAGCAAGAGTGGTCAGGCATTGGAATGGGCTGCCCCGGGAGGTCGCTGAGCCACCAACCCTGGATGTGTTTAAAAGTTGCTTTGATGTGGTGCTTGTGATTTAGGGTGTACCCTGTAGAGTAGGGTTATCGGTTGGACTTCAGGATCCACATGGTCTTGTCCAACCTGAATGTTACTGTGATTCTATAGATCTCCCTGAAAGGAAGTAGCATTGCCCACAGAGTGGGCAGCTTGATGTGTTTTTTGCTCACCACAACATGCAGCCAAGGCAGAACTCGTGTTGGCATGGCTGGACAGGCCAACTCCCTTCTGAACACCACAGCAGATAGTACAGGTCCTCTTTGTCTCCTCAGACATGTTCCTTGTTGCAGGAGGCTGGGGAGAGCTGAAGACAGGGAAGCTGCTCCCTCTCACTGGTGTCACATGCTGCAAAAGAGAGAGAGAGGGGTGTGTGTGTGTGTGGCTGTGGGACACCACACAGAGCTGCTGACAGCAGCCCCAAAGCACTGCCCATCACCACCAGAAGTCGTGCTCTGACTCCAAGCTCCAAACTTCGCAGATTTGCTCAGCAGGAATCCAGGCATGAGCCAGACAGGCCCAGGCTCTGCCAGAGCCTGAAGCTAAGTGGTGAGGAACATTAGGCCACAGGCTGTTGCTTGCTTATGTCGCAGTCCCCACCGGTCAGTGACCTCAGCCTCCACCACCCAGTCATGCCACAGCAGGCCTACTTTCTCCTTTTTGGAGCACAGCAGTCTGCTGAAGGTCTGCTTTTGCAACCTACATACCAATTAAAGCACCTTTTTGTTTCTTTTCCCTCCTAAATGATAATTGGGGTTTGGGCATTTCTGCTTTCACTGCAGCACAACTGAACAATGAAAAAAGGATACCTCTGTACTATTGCAATTAAAGTTGATAATGCACTCTTTCACCATAATTTCCTGCAACATAGCCTTTTTCGTATCTATAACCATGTGAAGTTAAAAAAATATTGAACCCAAGAATACTGGAAAGAATGGGTAAAGAAGACCTAGAAATATACTCACAAATATACTGCACACATTAATTTTCTATATCACAGAACAGCAAACACACCTTCATTCTTGTGTTTGTGTAAGAAAGTATGCATCCATTCTCAAATGGTTGTGATGGTTATGTGTGTATCACACCTGTGAGTAAGATGAAGAACAATATTGTATTTTCAATATGTGCCTGAATTGGTTTGTGTAATTAATTGGCTGAGGCAGGAATTACAAAAATGTAGGTTTTTTTTTTCCTGAAAGCCTGCCCCCCAAACTATATACAAAACCAGTTAACTTTTATTTACAGGTTCTAATTCAGTCAGGAATCTTCACAAGGATGCTTATGGGCAATTTTAGTAATTTAGGAAATTCAGAAAATGGAAAAGGCTAAGCTACAAGACGGCTTTACCCTGCTTACAAAGCAGGCTGAGAAGAGAGCCTAGGGAACAGCAGATTTTACTTATGGAGGTGAAGTAGGATTTGGCAGCCTCTGAAACAGCAAGCTCGTGGATCCACGCAGCATTAAGTCCAATGTGAATAAAACTCATTGACGTCCAAAGTGTCTGTAGACACAGCTTCCACGAGACAAAGATTGTGGCAAGTTTCTGCCTTAGCAGTGCAGGTAAAAAACCCAAACTGCTGGTGTTTGCATGCATGCAGCTTCAACGGGCAGTGAGATTCTTTTTTCTGCTGTAGGTTGTTGCTATAATCTGATGTGTGCTGTCTTTACATACAGCCTCGTGCTTGCTGTGTTTTGAGGTAGAATGCTGTACTCCATACTTTTCTGTGTTACAAAAGTTTCAGAGGTAGCATTTTCCACCCAAATGAACTCACAGCTAGCAAAAATATTGGAAGCATCAGAGACTTCAGAACTGTTTTATTACAATCCAGTTTTCTGAATAGAATCATAGAATGGTTTAGGTTGGAAGGGACCTCAAGGATCATCCAGCTCCAACCCCCCACCATAGGCAGGGACACCTGCCACTAGAGCAGGTTGCTCAAGGCCTCATCCAGCCTGGCCTTAAATGGCTCCAGGGAGGAAGTATGCACAACCTCCCTGGGCAGGTTCCAGTGTCTTACCACCCTCACTGTAAAGAACTTCTTCCTAACATCCATTCTTGTTCACTGATTTGTGAAAGTCCTGTTTATCTGTTTTGTCATTTTCGTTCACCAATAGTTTCATCTCCATAGGACTATTAGCCCTTTTGGCTGTACTCTCTTAAAATGTGCCTTGTTCTTACTAGCATATGCTATTCAGTGATCCCTGTAAATCCCTAGTATAAACTGGCACCACTATTTATGCTATTTTTACTGAGTCTTGTAAACTGAGCTTTTCAATAAACCAATCTGTTTATTCCAGAACCTCACTGAAGTTACAGATCCTTAAGATGAAAACAGAAGTCTTTCTGTCTGAATCTTTTCAAAACACCTGTTTCCTGTTTTTTTTTTAAGGTGATTGATCATGAATGCTTTTGAGCTTCCTCAAACAGTTCTTTGCACATAAGCTGTAATTTAAGTCTAGTGAGAGATTAAACATTTCCTAAAAACGTAGTGACAAGTAAGCACTCATGAAGATGCTTGAAAATGTCATCTTCTCAGTTTGCATGTTGACAGAAAAGGTACATGTAAAGTGTTAAGCAGACATTCACTCATCATATCTGAATAAACTACCTCTTAGTCTCTCCTAGGTAAGAGATTAATATTTGCCTTCACCATGCTTTAAATGTTCAACTGTGCTTTAAATCATAACTCTTGCTCCATCAATACCTCTTGGTTGATGTGAGGCAGGTGGTGCACATGTTCTACCTGCATTTCTTCAAGGCTTTTGATATGACTTCTCACAGCTTCCTAGAGAAACTGATGAATTATATTCTAGACAAGTGGTCTGGGCAGCAGGGTGGAGAACTGACTAGTAGGCTGCCCCAGAGGGTGATGGTAAATAGATCCTGTTCAAACTGGCAAGCTGTCACAGATGGAGTTCCCTGGAGATTGGTGTGGGGTCCAATGTTGTTTAACATCTTTGCAAATGATCTGGATGATGGGATCAAGTGAACCCTGATGAAGTCTCCCTATGATACCAAACTGAGTGGAAAGGGAGGACACTTTGGGAGGGGTGCTGGGTTCTGCACTTTGGCCACAACAACCCCAAGCAACACTACAGGCTGGGACAGAGCTGCTGGAGAGCAGCCAGGAGGAAAGGGACCTGGGGGTCCTGGCGGATAGTAGGCTGAAGATGAGGCAGCAGTGTGCCCAGGTGGCCAAGAAAGCTAATGGCATCCTGGCCTGTATCAGGAACAGTGTGGCCAGTAGGACGAGGGAGGTTATTCTTCCCCTGTACTGAACNAGAGTGATTTGCCATTGGAATGGGCTGCCCAGGGAGGTGGTGGAGTCACCGTCCCTGGAGGTGTTCAGGAAAAGACTGGATGAGGCACTTAGTGCTATGGTCCAGTTGACTGGCTAGGGCTGGGTGCTAGGTTGGACTGGATGACCTTGGAGGTCTCTTCCAACCTAGCTGATTCTACTCTATTCTATTCTATTCTAAGGGGCAGCCATCTTTCAAGGAAGACCTGGAAGGGTGGTCTAACATGAGTCTTATGACGTTCAACAAAGACGAATGTAAGATCTTGTGCCTGGGAAACATAAGCCAGGAGCACAGCACAGGCTGGGAGTTACATGGTAAAGATGGGGAGTAATGGGTACAAGTTACCCTGGGGAGATTTCAGATGGACATGAAAGGATAATTTTTTTCACAGCGAGAACCATCAGCCATTAGAATAATCTCCCCAAAAGAAGTGATGCATTCCATAGCACTGCACACTTGAAAGATTCGTCTAGACACTGTGTTGGACCATCTTGTCTAGACGGTGCTTTTTCCCGGAAAACCCGGGCTAGATGAAAGTCCTTCCAATCTGGTTTTCTAGGATTCATTAATTCTGTGAAGCTTTATTCAGGCCAAACTCCAATCAAATGTACCAGAGGTTCTGTACAAACCAATTATGCAGGATTAGACTCCTCCTTTAAAAAAAAACAACAACAAACTTTTTTTGAACTGTTTTTCAAGATCTGTAATGTATTTTTCTGGTTTGCAGTATGTAACAGAATGCAGTAAGATTTCATTTTATGCGTGGAATAAATATGCCCCAGACTTGTCATAACTATTACAGTGTAAAATAAGATTATTACAAACAACTGCTAATCCTGTTGGCCTTTGATTACAGTCAAGTGTTTCATACTATTGCAATCTGGCTGTGCTATGAATAAGTCAGGGTAATTTATTTGGAACTGAAAAGGCTCAAATAAGAACTTTCCAGGGTTTTGTTTACTCTCTCATGTTTTACTCTTTCTTTAAAACCTTTTTTTTCCTCTTCTATTTTCTTTATTTTTCTTCCTTTTTTTTTTTTTTTTTTTTTTTTTTTTTTTTTTTTTTTTTTTTTTTTTTTTTTTCCTTCTTCTTCTTCTTTCCCCTGTGGAAGTTTCTGCTTTTATTTGAACTCTCCAAAGCCAAATTGTGTTTGCAGATTCTCTCTGTCAAAAAATATGCCAGCAACAGAGAAAGAATCATTCTAAGTAGAAAGCTCTCCTGTATCATCTGCAGCAGAACATTTATCAGTCACAAGAAACTCCTTTCAGCTGGGTTACAGTACATAGATTTTACTATGCAATATTGTAAGTGCAGATGAAAAGGCATTTATTGTACAGCAATAGCCACAGGTAATTTGCTTTTCATAAACAGTTTTGTAGATTCTGGATGGCTCAGGAGACTACTAAAGAGATGACCCTAAGGTAATAGGATGAAGAAATTTTCACTTTTGGGTCAGTAGTTTGAATCTAGTCTATCTAAGGATCATTTAAAAATCATTAAAATTCAGTGGCTGAGTGATAATTCAGGACTTGGGAAATGAAAATTCAGTTCTTCCTCTGTTACATATTTTCTGTGTTACTTTGGGAAAGTCATGTAGAGTGAGATTTATGAAGATATTTATCACTGAAGTACCTCCATGGATCTGATCCTTTACTTTTTTACTTCTCAGCTTCCATCTGTCGCATGTCCACAAGCACTGTACATTCACCTGAATTTACTTTTTCTCTTTAGAAATGGAGACTGGCAGGTATTCATGGATGTGCTGTAACACACACTGCTCTAGGACATAGCAGCAAGGATCTAAGAATCTGAACCTCACTCTCAGGAAAGGTATATGGGCAAGCACAATGAAATGATAGATGTTTTTATTGCCCCTTCTAGGCCAAACTGCCTTGCTCATGGGCTTTCAAGGTCACTTCCAGCATCATGACAGGATCACACAGCTGGTGGTTGTCCTGTGCTACCCAGCATATGAACATATGGTCTATAACAGGCTTGGGTGAGGGGCAGAGCGTCTGAAGTGAGTAGACAGATTTCCTTATATAATTTTTAATGAGGACAGATATGGACTAGGGAGTTGCTTTCTGTATATGCTGTAAATGCCATAGATACACCTTGCCTCACTCCCTCTGAGGACCATACTTCTTTTGCCCCTTTATAAACCTCTTATGGTATTGATCTTAAAATAGATGTGCTATGGTATATCAGTTGTCAGGAATGAAGACACGTTGCTATGAAGATAGCAAACACCTGCTAAATCTTCTACACAGTAAAGCAATGCCCTGCATTAAAAAAGCCTGGGATGCCAGCTGGGAACAGCTCCCAGCTAGTGCTGAAACTTCTGCTAATTTCAGGGCAGAAAGGAATTGAGCTATCATCCATGAATTTAACACCCCACATTGGCCTCAACCATGTGATGAAAGACAGAAGTTTTTATTTATTTACTTTTGCTGCTGCTTTGTGTAAACAATGTGTGCAATTTCTGTAACTCCATACAGAGTTAAAAACAGGGAAAGACACTCTATAACCCTTATAATGGGGTAATAAGTAAGCAAATACAAGGAACAAATCAAATCGACACACCTGCATTTGTAGGAATCACAGAATCACAGAAACATTCTGATTGGAAAAGACCCTCAGGATAACCAAGTCTGACTGTTATCCCTGCTCTACAAAGTTCACCCTTAGACCATATCCTCAAGCACCACATCCAAATGACTTCTAAACACATTATGGGTTGATGACTCAACCACTTTCCGGGGCAGCCCATTCCAATACCTGACCACTCTTGCTAGGAAAAGTGTTTCTTAATGTCCAATCTAAACCCACCCAGTCACAGCTTGAGGCCATTCCCTCTTGTTCTATCACTATTTCCCTGAGAGAAGAGGCCAGCAGCAGCCTGTCCACAACATCCTTTCAGATAGCTGTAGATAGCAACGAGGTCTCGCCTCAGCATCCTCTTCAAACTAAACAGCCCCGTCTCCTTCAATGGTTCTCGACAAAATTTGTTCTCCAGGCCCTTCCCCATTTTTGTTACCCTCCTCTGCACTTGCTGCAGCACCTCCACATCCTTCTTGTAATGAGGTGTCCAAAACTGAACACAATACTCGAGGTGTTGCCTCACCAGAGCTGAGTACAAGGGACCAGTCACCTCCCTACTCCTGCTGGACACAGGATTTCTAGTACAAGCCAGAGTGTCATTGGTTTTCTTTGCCACCTAGGCACGCTGCTTGCTCACGTTGAGTTGTTTGCCTCTTGAAACATACAGGTCCATTTCTGTCAGACAGCTTTCCAGCCACACTGCCCCAACCCTGTAGCACTGCTTGGGGTTGTTGTGGCACAAGTGCAGGACCTGGCATTTGGCTTTGTTGAAGCTCATGCCATTGACATTGGCCCATTGATCCAATCTATCCAAGTCGCTGCCTTACTCTCCTGCAGATCAACACTGGCACCTAACTTGGTGTCATCTGTGAGCTTAACTGATGACTTGATGATGTCTTCATCAAGGTCATCAATAAAGATACTAAACAGAAGTACTCCTATCACTGAGCCCTGAGGAGCACCACTTGTGACGAGGCGCCACCTGGATTTAACTCCTCTGACCACCACAGTCTGGGACCTTATGTCCAGCCACTGCTTTATCCAGCACCGGTCAGCTGAAGTACTTTACAAATGCTTGTTAAGTTCTTCCTAATTACAGATATTAATCTCACGCTATGCCAAAAAGCACTGCCACTGTAATTTTCAACTTAGAGCACAAAGTTATCTAATTAGTATTTGGTGCTAATCACTAGAAATTTCAGGTTTTACATAAACTTGATTGTTCTTACACGGAACAACCTATGTGAGAGTTGATTTTCCACTTGAAAGCACTGCTATTTGCAAAAGATTATCTTACCTCTCTAAGTGCAGACAGCTGGGTGGGTATCTATTGAAGTCTGGAATTTCTCTTAAGACTCAGTGCTAAACAAAGTTGTCTCTCTAGTAAGCAGCAGGGATGGACAAGTAAATGAGCATTTTACGTGTTCTGTCATATCCAGCATAAAGGCCTCACCTTCTGCCTTCTGCACCTGTGTAATATGGAACTGGTTACTTAACACCACAAGCTAGTTTTCTTCCAAGCATCAAAGTGACTTCAGTTACGGGTAGTCCTAGTCTTCCAAGTGGAAGAAAAACTCAATCACATCATGACTATGAATCAGTGGCAAGATAATCTGACCTAAAGTGATCCTTATCTGTTCAGAGTGGAAATCTAGAATAACCTACACTAAAACAACCTAGGAGTACTGACTATGTGATCCCATAGAGGAGAAAATTAAAAGATGAGATAGTCTTATATGACCTAGAGTAAAACTAAGTATTCCCTACCTCTGTCAAAGAGAAATAAGGTACCAGGGACCTGGTCACCACCAGAACTGCTGTTATTTATATTTACTATTATATTTGTGGTCATGTGCCCATTGTGCCCAAACTGCTGTGTGTACTTACATCAAAAGCATATACCAGGAAACTTTCAAACTAGGTAGAAAGCTAGGAGCAAGAAAGATGTATTCCTTTTGGTGAGCACAGCAGGTTACTTTCAGGCCTTGCTCAACTAATAGTTGTCAGCTATTGTTCTACTGAATTCATTATCAAAATGAGGTTTCAGTCCCATTTCTTGAAGAACACATGAAGAATCTGTTTTTCCCTCCTTAAAACCTAGAAATATGACCTTTTTATAGTATCAGAAAAGGAAATGCAGTAATCATATGTTTCAATGCAGAGGGGTTGTATTATTATTATTATTATTAATAATAATAATAATAATAACCAGGCCCATATTAATTTTGCATACTAAGTCAGAAAATATTACTGGACAGCTACTGCATATCTACATACACTGCATTAAACTAGGTCCCAGCCTTCAAGTCCATCCCAAGATAATTAGCTTGTCTGTAAGTCAAACATACTAGAAATTTGATATCTTCTTGTTTAGTTTTCCCTTACTACAACCTTCAAAGTATATTTTTGTGAAGGTTTAAAATCAGTAATAGTGATTCCTTTGCATGTGGATCAGACTTAAATCAGAGAGATATGAATATGAGTCTTGCAATGTCCAGGAGTTTGAAGTTGTAGAATGTGTTTTGGAAAACCATGACTTGAGTCTTGCACCTGGGAACACATAACCCGGGAACGCAGCTCAGATTGGGGGCCAGCTGGCTGTGGAGAGGGATCTGGGGTTCTTGGTGAACAAAAAGCTCAACATGAGTCAACAGTGTGCTGCAGTGGGAAAGAAAGCAGAGAGGATGATGAGCTGCATTAATAAAGTTATCACAAACAGGGATAAAGATGTCATTCTCCCTCTCTACTCAGCACTGGCCAGATTGCACCTTAAGCACTGTGTAGGTTTGGTCTCCTCTATGCAAGAAGGATGTGGACAGGTTGGGGCATCAAAAAACAAATGTGGTGGGTTAGGAACTCCTCCCCACCCTGCCCAGTTAAAATTTACCAGACCAGCTCAGTCGGCTTGGAAGTAAGACAAAGCTGTATTTTACAGCAAAGAGAGCATGTATACAAAATGTATTTACATAGAGTTGCATACACAATGTATAAATAATTTTCCTCTCTCGGCTCTTGGGCACTGGATCTTTTCACTGTTCCTTTGCTTCTCTCTCTAATCTCCTCTGCTAACTTTGACTGGCCAGGTAACAGTCAGCTTTGCTGGTTGTTTTTTCTTCCTAGGGAGAAAGAGGCTGGACTTGGTGGCTTCTGGGCTTTTTCTTTGACTGGGACAGGGGAAAATTTGATTTCTGTGTTATTTCTAAATTGTGTATAATAGTAAATGTAAATATATTTTGTACACATGCTTGTAAATTTAGCTTTTCTGTAAAATACAGCTTTATCTTACTTCTAAGCTCTCTGCACTGGTCTGGTAAATTTTAAATGGAGAAGGAGGGGAAGGCCACAAGAATGATCAGAGGACTGGAAGATGTGTCATATGAGGGAAGGCTGAGAGAAGTGGGTTTATTCAGCCTTGAGAAGAGAAGGCTTAGAGGAATCATAGAATCAATCAGGTTGGAAGAGACCTCCAAGATCATCCAGTCCAACCCACCACCCAGCCCTACCTAATCAACTAAACCATGGTACCAAGTGCCTCATAACCATGTACATCATAGCCATGTACAAGTGCATAAAGGGTGGCTATCGTGAGGAGGGAGACTCCCTTTTCACAAAAAGCCACATCATAAAGACAAGGGGTAATGGAGATAAGCTGCTACTGAGGAGATTCAAACAGAATGCCAGAGGAAAAAAAAATTCATCATTCAAACTTTTACACATTGGAATAAACTTTCAAGGGAGGTAGTGGATTCCCCTACACTAGACAGTCTAAAGACCCAGCTTGACAGTGTGCTGGGCCATCTCATTTAAACTATTTTCTTACCCTGAAAGGTTGGACTAGATGGTCCTCATGGTCCTTTCCAACCTGGCAAAATGGTAATAGAGCCATTGCTAAATCCACTGTGATCCTATTACAGCTCTGAGGTAATACTGTCCTTACTGGTGACATGAATTGCTTTCCCTCTTTGAATAGTAGTTAGTGTCGCAGAGGGGGTTCTGCCTCCTTCGCCCGTTTGTGGCGAAGGGGAGAAATCAATAGGTGCGAGATAGTTATATAAAAATATATGTTTATTAAACTCAATATTCTCAACACCCCCCAAACACTATATTAAATATGATTCATTCACGGTTATGGGTTGACCTTATGGGCTGACATCACAATGAACGGCTTACTAAGAACTCTATTACAATGACTGGCATTCAACTATTAACAGACTATCAACAGAGAGAGCTTTCCCCGCGGCTCAGTTCCGCCTGGGGTCAATATGCCATTTGCCCAGCAGGGTGGGCTGAAACACTTTCTGCCCTTTGGCAAGAGATTACAAATATTACAGAGGTTTCAAAGTATTTACTAACAATTCTGGTTAGTTATCAATAACTATCAATCACCCTCCGGGGTTATATCAACTGCCTATTTATCTAGGGTCCAAACCTCTGGGAACTATGCCCGTGGACCTGTGAAGCTGGAAAGCTTCCCGGTGTGAGGGGAAATAGGAGATGGCAGCACAGCTCACAAACACCCTTCCCTTGCCCTCCCTTCTCCCCAGGCTCAGCTCTGCTCCCTCTTTGCTACACCTTCTCGCACTGAGCCATGTAGGAAGATGGGAAACGGGCTCGGGCTCAGTTCACACATTGCCTCTGCTGCCCCTTCCTCCTCAGCAGAAGGACTTCTCACATTCTTCTCTATCTCCAGCC